>JBAIZZ010000305.1:896168-990767 GCA_037355905.1 Heliconius aoede
ACATTTAACACAGTTACGTGTTACTCTAAGAATAGGGAGGAGGGGAATTCGGAGGAACTGCCGCGTCAAACTACTGTAACTTTGGAGTTAGGTTATACAGTTAAACTAAATGTTTAAGTCTATTCTATATTCATATCATAAACCTGAGGAGTGTGTTTGGGTGAATGCGATAATCTAACGAACTATATGTTTCAAATACATGATGCCTAAGCGTACCTGGTTAGTTATGTTATTTAAAACATTTTTTAAATTAACCGGCGGCTTGGAGTTGTGCATCGTGCTGTCGAAAGTGTCGATAGTCTCCAGTTTTTGCAACATTTTATATGGAGTGCGAAGCGAAATATTATAAAGGGTATAGATTTCCTTGATAGTGGACTGTCCAAGTCAAAAAGAGATTTTTAATTCGATTAACCAAACAAACTTCAGCAACTGTTATAAAACATGGCTATAGACAAATATACTTTATTTTAAACGTGACAACCCTAATAAGTACAGCTGTGACGAGATGGGCGGACGGTTTTAGACAGACATTTATATTATGACTGTGATTTTCATGACACGTCATATACATACGTTGCGAAGGAAATTGTTTTATGTATACTAATTATATCTAATATTATAAAATTTAAGATATATTTGGTTGAAGCCGCGGATGTCAGCAAATACTGGAAAAATTGGCTTACATTTTATTATTAATTTTCCTAAGATATATGTAGCGAAGGGTCACAGTCGACTGTAAATTCGACGTTTGTGGGTACGATTCCTAGTCTGGAAAATAAATATTAAATATTTTCATATTTTCAGTAACCAGAGGTAACGAGATAAAGCACGTGCTTTGCATTGCCACTCAACATTACGCATTAATGAGTATTCCGCAGAAAGTGGAGAACGGAGTGTCTTAACACTAGACCCCCTGGTTCGTTCTGCCAATCTCCATACGTACGGGAAACAGCGTGAATCCAAAAATATATAAAAAATAGAATAGTCTCACCATCGAGTATCCACCGTAAATCGAACCAATTATCACAGTCTTTTATGGCACACACAACACAAGAATGCTTAATTGAGGTTAAATCGTAAATTCCAACATTTGTATGAAAATAAACTTTATATATACCAGAAACGTAATTAATTTTATTACAAACAGAAGCTATCGTGGCGCTGTGAGGCATCTTTGACTATAAACACGGTGCGTCTGGGTTCGATTCCCACAGGGGCAAAGAATTGTATTATCCGCCGCGAAACCGCGGCTGTGAATTTCGCCATTCAACACGCAATGCCTCGAAAATTCTGAGAAAAATTACTGACTTTCCAGGTTCCCTCTGCCTACACTGCACTGGGATACGGTGCGCCGCTCAAACAATTTATTTTATTGTGTACCAAAACTATGTAAACGAATCTGGAATTCGGGAGGATGGCCCAATGTTTTTTTATATATTGCTGGATCAAAGACCTCTCTTTGTCTTAACAAAGCTCAATTATATTGTCCAAAATCTAAAAAATTAGAACCTAACTCAGACATATCCAAATAATCACGCTAGTTTAGAGCATATGCATTAAGTTTCATTTGTAAGGCCGCAGGTGTTTGCGACGTGCCATTGTAACGACAACGTTTAGGCGTGACTTAGATTTAGTGGTTGAATATTACAAACTAACTAATATTGGAGAGGCCAGTCGTGGCGCACAAGCTTGTACCCCACAAGCGTGCGACTGTAAACACGGCAGGATGTGAGTTCGAGTCCCACAGAGGGAAATGAAATACTTAATATTTTCGTTTCTTCACTCTGGTAACAAGGCAAAGTTTAATACTAGGCTCCCAGGTTCCCTTATAACCCACATATAAAATAACACACATAGTAGACATACATATATATGAAAAAAGGGTTTTTTTAATTCATTTTTAACTACCAATACCTTTAGGTGGCAGGTGTCATCGCAATTTGGCGACGGAACCCTAATTAATGACATATCGACCATTAAATGATTGATGGCTTAACGCATATTGCAGGATAATTTTTCAGTAACATATGGTGTATCAGGGTTTCGTGGCGCAGTAGAACAGTGTGTGAAAGCAGATGCGATGGTGGTGGGTTCGATTCCCTCTTAGGGGAATAAATAATTTTCATTCTCTCACTCTGATTGCAAAGCGCAGCGTTAACGAATATTGTTCCATAAATAGTGTAGGTACGGACTATCTTAACACTAGAGTACTTACTACTATAGTGTGGTAGGATGTAGGGTATATCATATATAAAGAAAGTCAGACGAAACTGTGATAAAAGTAGTATTGTTACTTTCAACTAATAAATATTACAACTCTTTTTACCCGACTGCGCGACGCAAAAAGGAGTAATGTGTCTCGGTCGGTCGGTCGGTCGGTCATTCGACCTATTATTTTGTGACCCTGTAATACACAATGAAGTGACAATATCTATATTTTCATAACTAAAGTTTTTGTTTGAATCCAAATCAATAAAGCAATGTTGTCGAACTAAGAACTAGAATTGATACAGTAATGGGCCGATTGAAACCAAAAACATTCTCTAAATATTAATATAAGGAAAACATACCAAAATACAATAGTGACGAGAACAGACAGCGATCAGTTATAATAATATTATTATATATATTTAATATTAATAACATTTTTGAGAACAATTGTGGCGCAAAGCACGACCAGTTGGAGGTTCTATTTCCAGTCGAGCATATGCAATATATAACATTTTATATGTTCGGTGGAAAGTGAGTAACTAAAGTATCTTACTGGGAAAAGAACATCTGAACACTAGGTCCCAGTTTCCTTGTGTCTATCCTAATACAACGTGGAGATGAAAAAAATACATCGTGGGTTATCGTTTCTAAAATCTGGATCACCTACAATGAATACAACACGCCCTTACCTACAGAGTATCTTGTGAAGATACTTTGTCTTCTTACCATCCAATACTACAAGCGGAAATCGAACCCACAACCTTTGCTTGTCGCCCACAACCAGCCAGACGCTATGCAGCTGCGACACGACGGTTCCTTAAATACTTCTTAAAAGTGTCAACGGGACCTAATAATAAAATTCTTAGACAACTTACACGTCCTCATTAGTTAACGATCTAGTCTAGAGTATGTTCTAACGACAGCTATTCAAAGTTTCAGAATGCATTACGAGAGAAGGCGTATAACGTGTTCGATGCCCGGACAGTGCAATCTAATTTATAGTTAAAATATACCTCATTTTTGAACTTGGGGCTGATATTATTATTATCTTACATTGGACATACGAAGTGAGTTAAACAGCGGTCACCTTAGTAAGATAATGATGGATCAAGCAAATCATTGAAAGTTGAGCAGCTTGTATCATTGTATGTTAGGCTGCGGTACCTAACGCCATTTTGTCTCTTACAAAATATTTAACATATTCCAAATCGAATCCCGAACTCGGAATCTACAATGTTCGACAAGTCTGACAATTTTGACTTCGCCGAGTAATGGGGCAGGGACCATTCCTAGATGAGGGAATCATTACATTTACTCTATGAATCTTCATTATCTTGCACTGATTAATTCGAGTTTCCCTCTCCTTCACATATGTGGAATATTGTGTGATGCTGATGACACGTTGAATACAAATAAGGATTCGAACACGCAGCCACCTCTTTCTATTACAAGTACATATGTACAAGTACATGTGTATGTATTTCATTTGACTTTTATAATTCAATATCAAGCGACCAGGCAACGACCTCGTTACGCGAAAATGTGAAAAAACATATTTTAATTAAGCATTTTGTTCATACATCTACTAACATACGCGCGAGTACGTCTGTATGTACGTGCCTGTGTGGATGCAGATGCTGTTGCACTTAGTTGGTCGAGCTAATGTGAATTTAAGAAAATTTTAATGCCGTCCAGCAGTTTTGACTATCACCTTTGTGTTTTACTCTTCACCCGTATGCTTGTATGTACATATGTAAGCTATGATGATAACACCTCAAACTCCTACTACCTACTCTCTATAATTTTCAATAATTTGTTCACCATACCATTTTCCGCACTTAGTATGTGTATAAATCAATTTATATTTTCAATATTAATTTAATTACACCGTCCCGGCATCAAACCCGCGTACCATTTATAACAGTTATGATCAAATTTAATCTATTTCAAATATTTTGAACGCGAGTAGGCCATTAATTGCGCAGACAATGGCTAAGTAATGTCATCCCCACGCCCAATGAGTTATGATATAAAGGTATATCCTATTGTTCTATGGAATTTTGATAATTTATAGTTTGTATTCTCCGTTCCGGTTCAGTTGTCAATCTGTATGACCTAATTGGGCGATTATGGATTCGAATTTTGATATTTCCTGTAATTAAATATATGCTGCTTTTAGGTGTAGAACTTAGTGTTGAGGCACTCCGTTCTCCGTTTTGTATCATCGAAATTACGTCAGTTACTTTTGTGTAATTAATAACAATATACTACACTTTGATCTTACCCAAAAGGCCGAGAAGCGACGTTGAGATCTGTCAGTCAACACGCAATGCCTCCAGAATTCGGCAGAAAGTGGGGACACAATGGAGTGTATTAACACTAGGCAGTGTGAAGCTGAAAAAAAAATCTATAGCAATATAATAAGGCAACGGCTCTCAAAATGTTTTTTAGCTTCATAGATAGCAGGAAAGTAATGTAAAATCTACTCTAAATCTACTTCACATATTGATTTATTGACATTCCATATTGAGAGACGAATCTCAACTCATGGCGGTAAACCACTAGTAAAAGACTATATAATCATTCTCGTGCAACTTAAACTTTAACAATCAAGAAATCGTATTTACGACCTGCCAGCTTCCCTTGGCGCTCTGCCAGTAACGTCCCGAGGCGTGGCAGGACTTTAGTGTCATAATTGTTATTACTTAAATACTTTAAATTATTATTTTAAACTAGAAACTGTGGAAATATGTCAGTTTTATGTCAATAATTGTTATGAATTAACGTCTGATTATAAATGCGATGGACCAATGGTTGGAGGTTCGATTCCCTGTTGAGATTTTTTACAATTGACCAATTATTAAATTGTTTGTAAATACTCTGACATGCTCTGACAATATAAAAGCGGCGGTGAGGAGTGTCTTCATATCGGGGTTATTTCCTTTAGTACGCTTTGCAAGATAGCGCGTGTGAGTTAAGTGAGTGCAGCTAAGCAAATGCTATGTAACGAATTATGTTGGAAGTGGATGTGACCCACCTACGTTTTCGTCACAAAATCCTATATTTATTACAAATATTTTTAGGTTTTCGTGAAGGTGTAGCGGGAAAAAATTGTCTGTAACGGCAAAGTTGGTCCTCACTCGGAACAAAGATTTTATGGATATTTTCAATATTTTCTAATCCGGCACTGAGTTTCGTCATTTAACACCTGATACTTCGTAAATTTAAAGATACGAGCGTAATGGAGTGCCTTAACACTGATTTCCCTGTACTAACCCTCTTATATGCGGGATACAGCGTGAAGCAAAAAAAAAAAATAACAAACTTAGCAATGTAAAGAAATAATGTATATTTTATACTAGTGTTTTACGATCGTCACCGCGGTTTCGATATAAGCCGTCTGGAAAATTGAAACGCGTAATCTTTTACCATAAAATGGTGTCACCATTCTGGTTTACCGGTGTTTTTCACGTCTGTCTGGAAATGTTATGGTTGTGGGTTTGATTCCTACTCACGGAATTGAATTATTTTCATTTCTTTGTTCTGGGTAATAAGACATAATGCGGCGTTGAGTTCCTGCTCTCAATACGCAATATCTCTAGAATTGTGTAAGAAGTGGAGAGTTTTAACGTTAAGATTCCTGTGCTTCTCTCTCTCGAAGAAATGCAAATAATTCATTCCCACGAATCAAAATCGAACCTACTACCGTATATGTAATATGTAAAAGCGTTTCATACATTTCAATAGGCATTGTAATTAGAGATCCCTTGCATTCGAACCATAAATCTTGCCTATTGTGCGGTACCCATAAGCTAATAAGGTGTAAATCTGTCACAGCCATTGTAAAGGAAATCGTTCTTATTCCTTTAGAATGTTAGGAATTTCTTTTATATACACAAATTTCCATTAAACGGCGTCGTGTCACAGTGGGGCCATGGTTGCGATGGTTGCATGTTCGACTCTCACTCTGGTAATTGATATTTAAACTATTTGCATTTCATTTCTGATATCCGAAGCGAGGTAGCAAGTTCCGTTGTTCAACGTAAAGTCTAATCATTTTGTTTTTTTTAAATTGGACAGAGCGGAGTGTTGTAGCACCAGGTTCTTTTGTTACTATTATATATTTCAGCTTAGCATTACTTGTCGGTCGGTAGTGGGTGGTGGCGACTGTCACCGCTACAGATTATGGGTTTCGATTCCCACTGGGGAGAATAAATTCATATATTCATTTCTCGCTGTGGTAGCAACACTCAACATGCAATACCTCGAAAATACGGCAGAAAGTGGGAATGGAAGTATGTTAATGAGAACAGAGTGCCCTAACACTAGGTTCCCAGTTTCCCTCTGCCTAGTCTACTTTGTGCTATTATGAAACTAATAAACAAGAAACTATATTTTCTATACACTCTGTACGTTGAATGAACAGTCATACAATAACAAACAATTAAGTGCATAAATACATACACTTAATAGTTAAATTGTTTGTGCCAGGCCATTAGTGAGGACGGACAAACATTCATTTTATATATATATAATTAGATTTACATCATAAATCATTTTAGCCGCACCTGTGGTTGACCGTACAGGAGCGACGACAACGCGTTAGTGGGTAAAGGGTAATTAAAGTTTACGAGGTACAGTGTTCAACTATTGAAGTCGTTTGCGATTTTAATTTAACGGTCAAGGGTCCGATTGCCATCCGGTTGAATTATATATTCAATCTTTTCAAGTCCTCGCTCTGGCATTGAGGCAAAGCGCGTTGTTGAGTTCATCCTCCCATGACTCAACAAGCAATGCCTCAAGAATTCAGCGAAAAATGGGGACGAACGGGTGTATTTATGGGTACCTGATATCACTAGGTTCCCTGATTTGAAAGCAAAATTTACTGTACCCGTTCCCTTCGAGACTGCGTATTTTATGGCGGCACAAGCAGCGCCGCGCTTTGTCTTCTTGTCATATTGCGATTAAATGAAAATAACTTATTTCCCCGATGAAGAATCGAACGCACGACCCTTGCCAAAATGAAATATAAGTAAAGTGAATTTATTCGCCGCTTTCCACTCACCACTTATAATAAAATAACCAAAGCAATAACTCGGTAACTGCTCGGTAACGATACATTTAACTATTCAGAAGGCACTCTGTAAGTTTGCAGTGGCAGATGTACTTTAAGTCTACGAACGAAATTATTAATTAATATTTCAGAACGACATAAACTAGTTACATTAGAGCTTGGAAAACCATTATAATTTTTAATTTTGAGCTAAAATTTTCTAGAGCAACACAAAGCGCGGCGTTAAGCTCTCAACGTCAATGTCTAAAATTGAACGGAAAAAAGAACATATTTTTTAACTTCAGGCTATATATACTGCGCATACAGTAGGCTATGTAGTGTTAAGACTCATTTTTCAAGCACCATCCATTTTCAAGACAACGGGTTGAGTGGCGTACCACAACACCACGCGTTGTCTCGTTTGAGAAAATCTGAACTATAATATTTATAATAAAATCTTGTAATAAATAATATACCACTCAACACAAAATATCTAGAATTCGAACAGAGAACGGAGAACTGAGTGTCTTGGCACTACGTCCTCCTTACGCTCACTATAAATAAATAAATTTTAACCTAAATTCTCAAATAAATCGCGAATAGTTTATATTACAGAATTAACTGCGCAAGTGTACGTATTAAAAGTTATTTTTGTTTATCAATATGTCAGCATCCGCTATCTCGGGAATGACGGATCGAGATGAAAAGATTATTTGCTTATAATGTAAACTAAATCTAAATATTAATTGGACGCTGTCGTGCGTTAGCGGGATAGAGTCTCACTGTTGACGTCATGGTTGTGGGTTCGAGTCTGCTGCCCTTTATATTTTTTATGACAATAAACTCTTATTATAGTAAATAGTTATTTATAGTTCAAAGAACAATTCAAGGATAGCTCAAGCTGATCTGGTTATTACACACGATTGCATGCAAAATGTATGAGCGCGCGTGTTATCTTCCACATTTCATTGGTTTTCCCAAATGAATGGCATTTGTGCTGTTGCCTTTGTCTACAGCTGAGAAGTGCTAGAACATGCGCGGTGGTTGGGGGTTGGGGGTTGGGGGCCAATCGTGGCGCAGGGGCACAGTGTGACTGTAAAAGCGACTGATTGTGGGTTTGATCCCCACTCGAGGAACCGAAATATTGACTTAAATTAACATTTCCGTTTTTCGCTCTGGTGTCAAGGTAAAAACGTGGTGTTGAGTTCCGCCAACTCAACTCAACCTAACACAATGTTCCCTTAGCCTACCATGCTGTGTGCGGGATACAGCGTGAGCCTTATGGTTGGGGATTCAAATATGATTTAGGGAAATGTGTGTAATAGTAACAGTGAGTAATTTAATTATAAGAGGAAGATCAGGACGAACTATATGGTACGGTATGACAATGAAAAATATAATTAAGTTTAGTACATACCTAGTGTTTCGAGACATTGAATGTTGAGAGACGAAGCTTTTTCTTGTTATCAAAAAGAGCAAATGAAAATTATTATTTCCCTTAAATGCAAAAGCCTCAACCGCCACAATTTATAATAAATTAAAATATTTGATAAAATCATTGTATTTTTCTTTCCAGGTATTTATAAAGGACGTCACATGTATGGACACGCACTTTTTCTATACACACACATATTAACAAATCTATGGGAGAAGAGAAGCGTATAATATAATATGAGGTAACTTTATGTAAATTTAATGATTGTTCTCCACGCTAGCTTAGTACTGCTACATTAGTACGGAGTTCAAGTTCTAACTATACCACTAATAATAGGGATTCACTAATATTTTATCCGCTTCTCATTGATTCAAAGGCATCATTTTAAATTTGGTAAAATCCAATGGAATGCACGTCATACATTTAAAGATAAAGAAAATCTAATCTAACAAAAATTACATAAACATAAAACTATTTCAACTTTGAAAACTTTTTTATATAATTATAAAACAAGTTTTGCGGGTTAGAGCGCTCGAGTTACTTATTTGTATGGAAAAAAATATTTTTCATACATACATACATAGATACATCAATTAAAGGATTTTTGTACCCCATTCTAGGTTAATTACAGAGGTGAGCCTTGTGACAATACTGCCGTTGACTCATTGATGGGCACTCGAAGACATGTATGTAATGGATGGATTCATTTCCCGCTGGGAATAATATTATATTTGAATTTCTCGCTCTGGCGACAAGGCACATTTCGGACAACACGCAATGTTTCGAAAACTATCCGGATAATAGAGAGTGGAGTGTCTTAACACTAGGAGTGTTGTAACATTATTTTCTGCTAAAGTTGAAGACGTATAGAGGAGGCGGTCATGGCGTAATGAGACAACATCTAAAACGTTATTTGTGGATTCAATCCCCACGTCGTTGAGTTCCGCCACTAAACACGATTTGTCTCGAAATTTTAAGCTGCAAATAAAAAAAAACGTATTATCTTGCTCTATTTTTTAAGAGTTAAATCGAATAGTTTCGAATTGGTGACCAACGTGTCACACCACCTGGCACTGAGCCACATATGAGAAATAATATTAATTATGCAACGTTCAAATAACGAAGGTTGATTTCTGAGCGACATTTTGGCAAAATTTCCCACACGATTGTAATCGTGATGTATGTATGTCCATGTGTTCGTCATATCATATGATATTTAATTGAGATTATTTATATTTAGTAGTTTGAAAGTAGGTTGTATTCATTTATATGTGGTAAGCTTTTTTTTTAAAATCTATTTAAAAACAAAGATATACCTAAAAGGGCGGAAAGTGAAGAGAAAAGACACTAAATTTTCTCATTTTTTTCATACCGACAGTAAGTCAGTAGTACTAGGATTTATGACACTCCGTTTATGTTGAATGGCGGAACTCAACGCCGCGCCTTATCTTGTCACATTTCTTATATTTTTTTTAAGAAATCAGTTTCAAAGGTCCCGTCCCCGTTCCACCATACTTTATTACTTTCAATTACGACTCCTTGAAAACTAATTTTGCAGACAATTACACGCCGTCACACGCTCTCTTTGAGAGTTAAATGTCACATACGATGTGATAAACTTCGTGTGACACCTTGATGAACCCCTTGTTATTTGATAGAAAAGTTCTACGGTTAGTATCTAATGAACAGGCAAGTGGAGGAAAATTTATTTTATTTTACTTTATAATTGAAATAGTATATTGAGGCCGTCGTGGCGCAGTGGCTACACTTTATCTTTTATATTTATATATACACTTTATCGTTTTAAATTATATTTATTCATTTAGCCTCACACTGTATTTTCTATAACCTTCTCACTTTCCGACCAATTCTGGAGGAATGACGGATCTCGACGTCGCGCTTTGCCTTACTACTAGAGCGAGGACATAAAAATATTAAATATTTAATTTCTTAAAGTGGGAATTGAAGCCACAACTTGTCTCGTTTTTAGTCGCACGTTTGTGCCCCTGGGTCAGGTTCTTTAGTTCAATCAATTGAAATATATAAATTAAAAGATAAATATTTTTTAGAACTTGAACGGTTTTTAAGAGTCATGGGTTCAAATCTAGTTGTTACAATTTTTTTATGTTTTCTAAAAAGTATTTTTTTCCTGTGTCCACACTTACGTCGTGATAGATATCGTATTATGGTAAATACAATGTCTATCACGACGTAAGTTGTGGGTTCGATTACAGAAAAATGATTTTTTTAAAGATAAAATGTTTATGGTTTTGTATTCTTTTCTCTGAGAAATAAACAAATATGATTATAAATTCCGACATACACACACGATACAGCCTTTTACAAAATAATGTATAGTACAAAAAATACCTTAACGAAGACCGCGTTTGTTACCAAAATGAAATCTCCCACCTTTCTCATCGGTAAGTAAGTAGGATCGAATCCTTAAAATGTTGTAAATCCGAGTTAAGAATGATATTTGCAAGGATATTGTGTTTAAGGATAAAAAGAGGAGAAACATATTTGAGAATGCTCGAACCAAAGATGTCATTGTATCAAATAATCTGCGACCCACATAGTATATGGTCGAATGGGGTCGATACCGTATTAGAAGCCTTATCTTGCGAAGCCCTTTGTACATTTCAAGTGTTAACCGACTTTGCTACTTTCGTTTTGTGGAAGGTTGACTTTTTTATTATGTTAATGGTTCTTTTTCTTATTTATTTTGAATTTTGTAATAAAGGAGAGAATATAATAATAATTAAACATAATAATTGTATGTTTTTTCTAACTTCACACTGTATTCTGCTTAAAGCTGGGTAGAGTGTAATAGTTATTTCTGAAGTCAGTGAGCTCCACCAAACACTCTTCCTACATATATACTTATAAAGGATATTCCACCACTCAGCATGCAATGCCTCAAGAATTCAGCGGAAAATGAGGAACGGAGTATCTTAACTCTATATTCCCTCTGCCTACCCTGCATTGTGCAGGATAAAGCGTGAAGCTGACGTATTTTATTTTTATATAACATATTAGTATAAATTATAAATATGAAACACATCGTTTTAAAATGTATTCTTGATAGGGTCTAGTGTTTATTTATTAGAAATTATTGATACAATTTGCTAAATGAATTATACTTTCTATCAATTAAAACTGTCGTTGTGGGGACCTTGGAAACACAGTGGTTGTTGGTTCGATTCCCACTCGGTTGAATGAATGCAAAGCGCGGTGTTGACTTCAATCGTTCAACACGCAAAAACTAGGCGGTATTTTTCTTCAAATTTTGAAGTTATATTTAGTAAGAAAACGCAATTATGTACCGAAACATTTTTTTACCAATTTAAACACTAAAATCCACTGCAATCCCAAGATATACAAGCCAAGTTAACATCGGTAGGAAATATAAATCAAGGAGCGAGTGCAACTAACGTATAGTATACCCGTATACTAGCGTAGCATGTGCGTAGACACGCTACGGCTCTACGGCGTAGCTTTAACTTTATTACCTACTATAGACATGTGAAGATGGTATATTGATATTATATTGGATTTTTTTATAGTTACATCATATATAGGACTAGCTTTTACATGCAGTACCGCCCCCGTTGGTTAATTTAAATAATATGTGATACATTCTTAGCGCACAAAGCAACTTTGGCTGGTAGGGGGTGATGTAATATATCTATATAGCGTATGTATATATAGCGTATATAGCCTTCCTTGGTGGCTGGACTATCCAACACAAGAGGTTTTTTCTTAATAAGAACCAGTAGTTCCTGAGATTAGCTTTAAACCAAACAAACTCTTTATGTTTATAATATTAGTATACCTGAAAGAAATTTTCCCTTCCCTCACTCTGATAATAAGACAAAGCGCGTAGATTCTTAACACCAGATTCCCTCCCTTTACCCTACTACTCTTTGCCTATTCAAAAAATAGATGCTTCAATAAAAAAATCGAACCTGCACCTATCACAAGTGTATTTCAATATGGATGAACTGCGTAGTCAATTTTTCAAGTGTTTTATCTCAAGTCCCGGTACGCCAGCTATCAATGATCTTCCTCACTTGAAGCTCTTAACATATTTTTGTAGGATTTTGGCCCTTATGTTTAAGAGAAGTATGGCTTAAACTGCAAGAATACTTGAACTACCCCCTAAAATTGTATATTGAAGTGGATAGAAATGCTTAGTTGAAATTTTGAATTTAATTTTAATTTTATATTATTAGAAGAGTGTGTATGAAAGTCTTCTTCCTCCTGGCAATAATCGCGGCATATGTTGCCAGGGCAGGGCAGGCATATGTTGCTCCACTTTATACAGGCTGTATGACTCGACTACCCAGTCAACGCCCAATCTTCGAAGCATTGTGAATTGAGTGGCGGAACTCAATATCGAGTTTTGGCCTGTTGCCAGAACCTGGAAATGAAAAATTAATTCCTTTAAGTGGTAATCGAACCCGCAACCGTCATGCTTACTTCACTTAGAGTTGTGTATGACACACGACACATACTAAGTGTTGGAAGTTTTGACCACAAGTACAGTGGACATAATTAATGTGATGGTACATAGAATGAAAACTATCTCCATAAATGGAATATCCCATAAAAAGATATTTTTTTTCAATTGAAACAAACAATTCCTGAGATTAGCGGAGTCAACCAAAGAAACTCTTCAGTTTTATAATATTACTGTGGATAAATAGGTGTAACTTGGTGTGAATTATCTAACAGTGCGGTTGGACAGACACGTCGAGCGTTGAATTACACCACATTTCTTTCGTCTTCAAATGGAATTCAAATATTATATTTTTGCATTAGCTGTATTGGATACATTCCACGCTATTTAAAAAAGTGGAACACATTTGACAGTTCAGCTACCGGTACGAATAAAAAAAAATATTTGATATTCCACTTTTGGGGGAATATATATACATTACAATTATATTATAGTGTCGATGTAACCTGTGGTCATAGTTAGAGGAAAACACTTTTGAGATACAAAAATATTCAATGAGTGTAATATAATCAAAACCTTAGCTTTATATTATCAGTATATAATACATAAAAACTTTCTTGTTGTGTAACCTAATGATAAATAGAAAAATAGTGATTTTTTTTCTCTTACCTTCACGCTGTATCCCAAATAAACAAGACAAACATAATGTCAAGAAGACGAGCAGTATCTTCACACTTCTTCTCACGCACCGTCCAATTTTCGAGACATCAGGTGTTGAACGGCGGGATTCAACGCCGCGCTTTAATTGGTTCCCAGAGCACGGAAATGAAATTAGTGAATTCCCCGAGTGGGAATCTAACCCACGGCTGTTGCGTTCTGCTGTCGCACCTCAGGAAGCCTATAGAATATAAATTTACCCATATTCCAGTACATCTACGTACATAAATAATGACATATATAATATACGAGTATGTGTATGGACAGAGTGCACGGATGCTTGTTATAATGTGGCGGATACCTGACACCGCAAACAGTTGCAACGCGATACACCGAGCGAGGTTAAACAACTGATTATACGAACTTCATTCCTAGATTTTCTTGTCGAAATAATAAATAATACTGGAAAATAAAAGAACGGGAAAACGAAGGAAAGTTCTAAGTACATTCGATGGTAGCGGATTTGATTTCGACCCTCATTCGTATGAATGATGATTGTGAAATTTATTTTCTTTTCTCTTCTATAGTAAGAGAATAGCAAATAGTAGTAGTAGATAAGCGGCGGCGTTGAGTTCCGTCATTCACGTAAAATCTAGATTTTTGGTGGTGTGTCTTAAAACTAGGTAATTGATTTTCTTAATCTACCCTTCTAAGTGGGAAAATAAATATGATGTTCTATCATTAATTTTTAAATTTTAATTATTAGTATCCAAAAAGTCAAGAGTCAAATATAATGAGTCAAATATAAGATTCCTGAATTTTTCAAGTCAGAAAGTGGAAAAGATCCTCTGTATACGTAGATTATCTATGCCTACTTTAATATTAATAAAAATTATATTACTTTTTTTTCTTTCTACTTTTACGCCACATCCCGCAATTAACTAGGTTACGGGGATTACACTCCATTCACTACTTTTTGTCCAATTTTCGAAACTTGAATTTTTTTTAATTTATTTCTGACGGCTTCAATTGATATTTACTTATGAATATATAGATAAATTAATAAGTAAATCTCAATATGAGATACGTTATATAATTTATCTGTATCGGTCTCATCACAGATAATCCCGGATTTGGGCGAATATTACAATAGCATTCGATGGATTCGATGCAAAAATAGCACTATCGATATTCGGGTCAGTTTGATCTATTTCGGTTGTGAAGTCCATTTTATCTGTTGTTATATTTTTGTATTAATAGTAGTATTTAGGAGGACGTCGTGACACAGAGACACAAGGAAGGGTACCATTGTAAACGTCATATTTGTTGTGAGTTCGATTCTAGCTAGAGATGAGGAGGTCGAGGACGCAGTGGCTCATTCTGCAAAAATCCAGGACAGTACGTTAAAAATATAAGAGGTCGTTTGCAGTAGTTTTATGCAATAAATATGTCAATTTACGGACAAATGCGACCTCAATGTAAAATGAAAAAGCAAAAAATCTTCGAAACACCAACCTGGTTCCAAAAATGTAAAGAAATAAATATACAAATTAAATATAATTTCTTAATTATAATTTGAAAGTTAAAAAACACTAATATGGCAAACGAAACCGCCGCCTCTTAGACTATAATCGAACAGCTTCCACATAACATGTTATATATATAGTCCAAGGGACGTTAACAAATCAATGATCCCGTCACCAGCAGGTCATAGGGGGGTTAGGGATGAAATATGAACGTCATACATTAACGTCGTGTGCAGTGTATGAAACGATTTTATACACAATATCTACTAGTGGTCGTGCGTTACTTTATTTGCGTGAATACTGAGACGTGAAGTTTCTTAACACTAGGTTCCCAAGATCCTTCTGCATACCCTACTAGGTGCGGGATACAGCGGGATAAAGAAAACTGTAAGATGTAATATTTCGTTTCCGGTTTCCCGTTGTGCTCCCCTGATTTCAGCATACTGCGCTACCAAAAAATGTAACCGTAAGTCAGTTCCAAATGAAAGTATTTGTCTGTCACCTTACAAAGACTGTTTATGTTCACACCGGTACGAAAAACCATATACTTTTGAAATAAAATGCTGAACAAAATTAGGTTTTTGGCAAATGTGTGAGTATAGACGCATAAACTAACATGAAGCATAAAACACGAGGCGAGTACACGCGATAGTTCTTAAGGAAGATATATGTATTTTTTGTTATATCGCATATGGTTAGGTTAGTTAGTCAAAGGTTTCTAAAGGTAGCTTATGTACTGATTGATGGTTATTACGATGTAAATATGACACGCCTTTGGGGGATGCATCAGCCTATTTCAAAGGTTACCACTAAATAAATGTGATTCTGTACATGAATTTCACTGAGTTTCTTGCTCTATTTTTTTTTCAAGTCTTAAGCACATTCTTTAGTGAACTGGAAATAAAGTATTTGATGCAAAAAATATTAAATATATATGTAATTTTTATTTTGAAAAAAGTTATTAGACTTTGACTTGACTTTGATTCAAATCGAAACTCTTAACTTCCGCTTTATAACAAAACAGGCCTACAATATATGCCTACTATTCGCCGCCCGCTGGTTTGCCCCGACGTAAAGTGGAAAAACCCGTCATTTCATGTTCCTGCTTTTTTTAAGTCCTGTATTTCCCATGAGTTAGATAAGTAAAGCCGAGAATATCTTAATTAATATTGAAATAAGAGAATATCTTAATATTTGTTTGCGCCTACCCGACAAAATGTGACATAACGATACGAATAAAACGAAGTGTAACCGGAACTGGCTGCCATTAAAATAAAGAAAACCTGCAAAATTGCAAATAAGTGATGTCTTGAGGCTGGCAACTATTTTCAATATAACGGTGCTTTAATAGAGTATTCTTAGATTCACTGTTAGGTGCCTAACCGCATGCTATTGTCATCTAACTTGTTTGAATTATGAGCTGGTGTGTATTATAAGTCGTGGCGCTCGGCACAGCGTGTGAAAGTAAACGGAACGGCTGTGGGTTCGATTCCGAAGCGGGGGAATGAGTTAACAACACAAAACGCGGCGTTCAGTTCCACCACTAAACAAATACTGAAAAAAATCAAATTTCGATAATTATTATCTCTTGTTTATAAAAACCGTTTTTTCTAATTTCGAAGTCCTCTAGGTGCCTAACAAAAACATACTAACTTCTTCAAAATGATATAGGTTCCAATAAAAATATATGTTCTTTTTTTTAGCTATACTCCATATAAAGGCGGAGATGAGAGAGTACTACCTTGCACCTCTCCAATATTTGAGACCTTTCTTGTTTCCATCACTCAGATGGAAATCAGTGTCGAATTTTGTTTTGTTACTTTAGCTAACTGAAATTATTTCATCGCTCGAATGATAATCGAAACCACGACCGTCACGTTCACAGCCACATGCTGCGTCTCTGGGCCACGATGACGGCTCTATATTATATATATATATAAATATATATAAACATCTCCAAGTTCCACGTTCCTGTTGAAAAATCAATACAGACCAACTATAGTCCCGGCTAGACTAATGTAATTCTGAAACTTTCATACTATATATATAACTCCTAAATTTACCCCTTGGGAAGCTGGGTTGGGGAGCGTGGTGTTTCAGGCGACAGTTCTGGGTTCAATTTCCATTACTTTGCTTGCTATTGTATATAATCTATCCTAACGTTAGGATAGATTATTATTTACTATAAGTATATAAATACTCCCTGTGGTAACAAGACAAAGCGCTGCGTTAAGTTAGTCAGCATACAATGTCTCGAAAATTGGGCGTTAATCCATTTTGTCACAATTAAGTCAATCACTTAAAATCTTCGAAATTTTATAAAAGTCGTTTAGAAATATTTTAACTTAAATATCTAAATTGTTATAAAAATACATGATTGCTATAAACATTTTTTCTAAGCATTGCTATCATATACCACAATCCACATCAGTAAACCAGACCAGCGTGACGCTGTATCTCATATATGGCACGGTAGGCAGTGGGAACACAGTGTGTCTTAGGTTCCCAACTCCGTTTCGCAGGCACCGCTCACTTTTGGAGGTGAGAAGAGACTCAACGCCGCGCTTTTTCTTGCTATGGGAGCGGAGAAATGACGGCGTCATTAGGAAATGTTTTCCCTAAAAAGTATTGAACCTGTATCCTTAGCCTTCCTAACCCAAGCTAACAATTTCTACATTAACCCAACAAAATCTAATTTTAGAATTCCCCTGCGAAATAGAGGGAACTCTAATACAAATTTAATTGATTCACTTTTTGTTAATGTAACATTAATATCAATATACAATTAGAAAGCTGATGGCGTTATTAAGAAGAGATTTAAGATGGTGCTCTGTATATTTTTTATTTAGTTTTAGAGTTTGAGGGTATTATAAAATAATTATGGTTAAAATCTTTCAAGTGGGAAATTAACTGATCCGTTTCGTCGTGTACACTATCATCAACCTCCTCATGCGTGTCCTCTGACCGTTTCCAAGCATTATCGATAGTGTGCTCTCGAACATCAAGTTCAGACCAAACGCCATGCGTTGTCTACAAACCAGTTTTCGATACTTTATATACGCCTACGCAACCGCTGGTCTCAAGCTGGCCTGCTTTAAATAGATTTTATTATATATGTTACGTATAAAATAAATTGTTTTTAGTAGGAACACAAGTATCCTAATACACATCCTAAATACAATATATAGATAAGTTTAACCAATAAACTGGGAAAACCTCTGAAAAATAACGAAATAAGCAGTAAATGTCAAAAATGACACGGAGCTAACAAATTATAGAGCTCACGGCAGGCAGGGATGTCTCCAAACAAGTTCAGTTCAGAAACCATAACACGCGATGCTAAAGCCGCATTAAAATCGGTAAAGCAATTAATTTTCGGCTTTCAACTTTCGTATTGATGTGAGGCAGTTACGAAAAGTTTTTGTGAGAATTGATTTTTTGTAATTAAAATAGTTCGAGGGCTGTCGTAGTGCAGGGGCATGCACTACATTGCTACAGCACGCGGCAGGTTACGTGTTCGATATTCACTCGAGGAAATCTGATAACGAGGCAAAGCACAACCTTGAGTTCGACCAGTCAACACGCGATGCCTCCGGAATTTGGAAAGTGGAGAACAGAAGTGCTTGTGAAGTGAGCTTAACTCTTCTTTCTGCCTAACCTCCTATGCGCGGGATACAGTCTGAAGCTAAGGAAACTTTTAGCATTTTTATATTTCCCGATGATAGTAAGTTAATATGGGGCTTTGTTCCCCCACTCAACACATAATGTCTGGAATTCAAGTAAAAAGTGGAGTGTAGAGTCTTGAATTATTATAAGTATTTAGTCTACCTTTATTATAGGCACATATAGGTATATAAGTACAGGCTTCTATGTCAACGTAATGAAAAGATACGAGCGCTTATGCATCATTTTGACCGTATCTCGAATCAAAATCATGACGGTTTCCCGACGACCGACAATTATAAAATGTCACAAAAAGGGAAGACTTACAGTACAAATAAATAAAAAAAACAGATGAATAAAAGTTAATATGTTAATATGTAACTTATATTTCTACTTCATTTCATACAAAACAACTACAACACTACACTACACTAACAACACTAACTTAATTTTGTCAACTTTTACAACCTGCTCTTGCATATCTAAAATTACGAAACTGGTACGGAACCCTCGGCTAACGATTCCGCTGCGCACTTGACAGAGTTTTTCATTTTATGCCGAATCACTGTTATCTCCATAGATCCCAAAAGTACGTGAAAGGCACTTTCGTTCAAGGTTCCCCAAATGTATATTATGTTTACGGCCTCCTTCCCCCGGGATGATAAATAAATGCTGAGGCGCCCGGTCGTCTCATCGTATATTGATCGCTGTATTACTAAGATAATAGTTGAAAATTATTTACTGGATTGGTATTGGGTAGATATATTTTTTTACGCTGTATCCCGGTTACGACGTTATAAACAGAGAGAACCCAATGTTAGGTCAGTCCATTCCGTCAAATTTCCAAGATATTGAGTAGCGGAATTCAACACCGTGCTTTATCTATAAGTTCATCAATCATATTGCCAGTGATATACAAACTAAGCTTATAGTAAACTTATATAGAGGCCATCGTGACGCAGGGGCTCAAAGATGTGACTATCAAGCGACGGTTATAAGGTCGATTCCCACTCGGAGGAATGATTTATTATTTATTAATATTTTCGTATTTTACATTTTCATTTAATTTCGCCACTCAACACACAGAATGCCTCGAAAAAGTTGGCGGAAAGTGAGGTACAGAGTGTATTAATTAACGGAGTGTCTTAAAATTAGGTTCACTAGGTTCCCTTTGCCTACTGCCTTCTATGTGCAGGATACAGCGCAACGCAAAAAAGCACAAAACTTATACCGATAAGACGTGCCCATTCCAAAATTGTTACAAATAATAAATTAGGCCAACAACAACAACAATCAAAAATCTTTTCGATATAATATATATATATACATCAAAAGATCAGCTTGAAGCTAAAGTCAGGGCGCCTCAAAATATATATCTTAATATTTGTGTTTAATTATCGATATAAATCATAAATTTGAACCTCAAACACAAATAAAACACCATCCAACCAATAAACTGTACGATCTTACGACCAACAAACGGACAGACAGTGACTCTCGTAAATTCCCTGCAATTATGCGCCGGGGCGGTCCTCATATGCACTTTATGCTGTGCAAATGCACTAAATAGGGAAATCATTACTTGGGATTCAGTAGTTAGAATGATAAGGTTATACGAGGGGTGTATGTTCGAATTTTCGAAACTATGTACATTGTACATTGAGCAGTGCGCTGGGAACCCGACTAACTTAACAGTATTTTACCTCTGCTTACCTGCTGCCAGGCGGATCGGCCAGCCTTTCCTGCCACATCGCATACCAAATGAAAAAAACCAACCAAATTAATAACCTTTTCAGAAGTCGGTTAAAATAAAAATACACAAAAAAAATGTAGGTAACATATAGGTTAAGCTACATATATGAGTACTGCAATACCACCTTCTCTCACAGCGGTTAATCTCAAGCAAGACGCTGATTGCTCACTGTCTAAACATACAGATACAAAGGGTGGTTTCGTTTCTTTTCGTTGTTTTTAGCTTTTTTAGACATAATTTTTTCATTCATATGTATGTACGTCACTACTTAGCTGTTACACTGATCTCTTGAATGTTTTGTAACATATATATATTTTTTTCTACTTCACGCTGTATCCCACACAGAGCAGGGTAGGCAGAGGGAACCTCGGTGTTAACACACTGCGTTCCCCACTTTCTGCCGAATTCTGGAGGCAATGCGTGTTGAGTGGCAGAACTCAACGCCACGCTTTGCCTCGACACTAGAGCGAAGAAAAATGGAAATATAAACGTAAAGAAATATCGAACCCATAACCGCCGTGTTTACGCGCGACACCCTTATGCCATTGCGCCAGGACGGCCTCGTATGATACGGATGAGTACGGATGAGTATATATAGTATAATAAAAAGACGCGATATCTGGATATGATTGCGGCCAAGCTATGGGTTCGACTCCCACTCGAGGAAATGCCTCGTCATCGTGCATAGTGCATCGTTGAGTTGTACCACACAACACACAATACCTGTAGAGTTCAGCGGGAAGTGGGAAACGCGAGTGTCTCGATGGGAACGTAGTGAGTATAATACTAGGAGAATATAATATTAATAAAAAATATTAGGAGAATATAATATAGTAAAATTAGTATTTGTCTTATTATTTTTACCATCTTAACCATTCATCATCATTCATTCATCTATGTCCCGCTAATAGAATAGTAGAGGAACACAGTATTTAAGACACTTCCTTCCACTTTTAGACCAATTTTATTTTTTTATTTTTTGTATTGTGCCCTGACCAGGGCGAGAAAATCAAAATAATTCATTCATCCGACTGAGAATCGAACCCACAAACGCTCTTACGCAGTTTCTTTGTGCCACGAAAGCCTCAATTTTAATAGTAAAATTATAATTTAAGTTAAACAGGTGTTTTGTATGCAAAGATGGCGCTGGCTAGTTAAAATGTAAATCTGGACTATGAAATTAATAGATTGGTAACACGTTTATATTTAGAACAGACTTTTGAAGCCCGTCGTGGCGAAGGGGCACAAGCGGGACTGTAAACGCGACAGGTCAGCGGAATGGACTCCCACTCGAGGAAACAGAATATTTATTATTTTTATTTACTCACTCTGTTAACTAAGAGAAGTGCGGCGTTGAGTTGCCTACTTATCAAATGACAATATATAGTAAAACACAGCATATAACTATCGTTAATATTACAAGTAAATAATGTAAACAGATCTTTTTGTCTCGTCTCAACGCTGCGTGGGTCGAGCCTGACTATGAATGCTCTCAGATGCTGACAGGACACGGATGCTTCAGGAAAAGGCTGTACGATATGAAGTTGTGTGAGGTTAGTGTGTGCTTCTGCGGTGAGGACGATGAAAGTATGGAGCATGTATTGTTTATGTGCCCCCTCTACAGGGGGCTTCGGGAGCAGATGATGAATGGAATCACACGGGAGGAGGCGGGTCCGATTTACTACTGCGATCTCGTCTCCTGTGAGGCAAACTTCAGGAGATTTCGAAAGTTCGCGCACGGGTGGCACGAGATGAGACGAAGTCTAGAGGTGGAGGAAGGATAAAGTGGAGCAGGCGACGAAGTGGCGTTCTGTGGTGTTCTCCGCAAAAGCGGCTAGATGTAGGCCGCCCTACCATGTAGGGAGAGGGCCTGAACAGGGACTGGACTAGAAATATTTGTAGGGAGTCAAGAGGTGCATCGGTCGACTCCTGTCGGCCGACACTTCCCATGTTTCGGACCATATAGCAAGATGCTGGTGGGTCCATGGGTTGGTGGTGGGTAGATCTTTTTGTATTTGGGATCGAACCCACTACCGTCACGTCCTTCAACCCCTCGATAACACACGTATATATTATGCATATAAATATAGACTTTATAATAAAACAAAATTTGATTAATGTAGGTCCTCATTGTAATATTAGAAACATCAGCCCCACCTGTGGTTTCCGGTCATTTGGCGGGATGAACGGACGAACGACGACGTGTCGTGACGTGTCGAACGTCCAATTTTCATTTCCCTTTTTTTAGCTTAAAAAAATTTTTTCAATACATATAGAATTACATATAGAAAGGTAGTCAGAGGAAGCTTATTATTATTGAGATAGATCGTTTTCTTTATTTACAAATAATTTATTAAATAGACAACACCGGGCGCATGAACTAGTTTCATTACTAACATTAACGTGAAACACAATGGGAAGTTACGTATTGTGGCGACTGAATGCCGCAAAACTTTACAGATAATACTCACCGAGCGCCGGTTATAATGCACCGCTACAGATGAACATTTCACTTTTTCTTTATTTTAGCTCCCGTATCCCGCTGTATCCCGCATTGCAGGGAAGGCAGAGGGAATGTAGTGTCAAGACACTCCGTGCCTTACGCAGCGTGCGTTGAGTGGAGTGGTTTGAATTTACTCGCCGGGCATTCCTCCGAGTGGGAATTGAAATTATTAAACCGTCGCGCTTGCAGTTACACGCTGTGTCGCTGAGCCACGCCTGCGTTAATTTTTTTAAATGTACTTTTTTGTAGGCAGAGGGAACCTGGTAGCTTAGTGTTAACTATCTTTAGATATATTGCGTGTTGGGTGAGGAAACCAAGGAAGTGGGAATCGAACCTACAACCACCACAATACAGGCATTTGGTGCCGCCGCGCTACGTTTGCGTCAAATAAAAAAAACATTAAAAGTACAATGTTTATTTTAGCTTCACCCGGATCGAAACTATTGTTGGGACACTCCGTTCCCCACTTTTCGCAGTATTGCGTCTTATAAAGAGTGTTCAATCACTACTACAATGTATGTTGACCTCTTATTTCCTTACAGAAACCTCTAAGTCACTCTATACATACGAAGTAAGTGCATATAAAACAGTCTGTCTGTACGTTACAGTTTCAATATGCAATAAGGTATCGTTATCTAAATATTTATGTATATTACCACGAAGCCTAAGGGGAAAAACGTGAGCTTTAGAGCTTTTTTTAATAATAGTTTGTTAGAATTTAAAAATCGATAGTTAAATATCGATTTATTATCAGTAACGATGGTAGTATAGATGTTGTATTTGCATATTTTTGTTAATAAGAGGCATATTATATCGATTCCGGTTTAGGGATCAAATTATTCACAGTCCGGCTAAACGGGCAGTAACATGCACGTATGTAGGTTTCCTCCATCTACCTTTTTATATGCGAGATACAGCGTGAAGACTGAGTGGGAAAGCTTTTCAAGTCAGTTTCAAGTCAAGTTTCAAGTGTAGTTCGAATTTACGAGGGAATCGAACCCACAACCGTCACGTTTACATTCAGACAGAAGTTACACTACACGCTACACCTCATATTTTATTACAACAGTAATTAAGAACCAATTAATTCTTTGCGCGCGAGTAACTCCAAGCTTTTGAATTTTTGCGTAATTCATTGAAAAAGTTTTTTATTTTCAAACTGGAATTTACCTAATTTGCGTTTTTTTCCTGAAATTTATTATAAATAATTGATAATAATAATACCAAGTGATGGATGTGAAATATCATAGAATCGGCTACGGTTGTTTCGGTTCGATTCTTTTTCAGGGTAGTCATTATGCTTAAATTATTTTCATTGTCTGCTAAAACAAAAACCTGCATAGAGCACCGTTGCTCACTTTATTGTTTCCTACAATTGGGTAGAAAGACGTGAAGAGTGAAGTATCTTAACAAAATAGGTATCTATGGTACATGAAGTTTAAAAAAACCACGAAGCCGCCGCAGCGTAGAAATTTAATATTTTGATTTCCTCAATCTGGTTACGAAATCGGAAACGGGAGTGTCTTGAAGCTAAAAAAAATTAGTTATAATGCTTAATCACTCGAGTTTATTAGTTAACAACGATTTGCAATGTAGAATGGAGTGTCTTAGCACTAGTTCTTCTCTGCCGCCCTGCTAGTGTGAAAAAATAACAATTCCATTGGTATTATGGCATCATTCGGGATTGAGAACCTCCATTCAACACGAAGTGTCTCAAAAGCTGGACGGAAAGTGGGGACGGAGTATATTAACAGTAGGTTCCGTGTGTCTACTCTGCTATCGATGCATTCAAAGCGTAAGCTTTTTCATTAATTTCTTTCGCCACGTTTATTTTCTTTTAATTCACTAGGACCTAAGTTTAATCTACCCAATATAATAATAACAAATTAAATTATTTCTAAGTAAAGCCTTTTTTCAGACCTAAAAGGTCACAATTTAAAATAGATACCTGCCTCCGCCTGTCGTGTAGAATAATCGATTTTCTGTAAATAAATTGTACGCCCAATTTAAAATCTTATTTCTATTTTAATAAAGCTTAAAATATCTTATTTGGTAATTTGAGTAAACTTAATTAAAGTATTTAGGGTAAAAGAAAATAGACCTTATGATTTAAACATAGAGTCAAAATTCTATTAGAAAGTAAAATTCTTAAACGTATTTTTAACGTCATCTGGCGGAAGTAGCTTGTACTAAGACGTAAAAAGTTTCGACTTATTTCCGGCCAAATGATAATAGGTGGCGCTGTAATATTTTAGTTTTGTTTGTTTCTGGTCAGTCTCATAAAATTAATATAGCCGAATGTTGAAAATGTCGAGGTAAAAATGAATTTGTTCATTAAAGAAAACCAAAGAATTTCTTGTGGCCAAACGGCACAGCGCATGTCTGTAAGACGGATGGATGTGGATTCGATTGTCTCTTGGGGAAATTAATTATTCTCTCGCATAGTAACAAAGCCTAAACACGGTTTTGAGGTCCGTTTCTCAAGTCTCAACACACAATGTCTCAAATTTAGGTGGAGACTGAAGGACGGATTGTCTTAATCCTATGATACTATATACTACTACTATACAAGGTGGGCCCTTGTAAAATCTATACTAATAATATAAAGAGGAATTTATTTTGTATGTATGTTGGATGGTCTTCACACAAAATCTACCAGACCATTAATACCGGATATATATATTTTTTTAAATACCGGAATACATAAAAAAATGTTTGACCATTAGAAAGCTGCATGTTCACTGAGCCACATAGGCTATAATAAAAAAATAGGGATCCCTAATAAAAATGTAGATATTAAACCCAAGGTGTGAAAAAATTTGCCATAACAAATCTATTATCGCATGCGCTGCGAAAACTATTGATGATAGAAAAACAATGTTCTACCGAAGCACGGAACCCATAACCCATGTCTATAAAAAAGCGGGCGATACCGTACTCGCATGTCCAACTAACTGTAGTTATGCCAATATAACTGTTTTTGTACATTTTGAAACTTGATAAAAGTGTCGACAATAATCAAACCACATTATATACCTCTGTATTCGTCCTTATCTCATTAATTTATATTTTATTAAAGACAATTTTAATACTTGTAAAATTATTTTTTTAAATTATTAATATCGGACATTCCGTTCAAAAGATAAAACTTAGATTGAA
Source organism: Heliconius aoede (assembly GCA_037355905.1). Lineage (NCBI taxonomy): Eukaryota > Metazoa > Arthropoda > Insecta > Lepidoptera > Nymphalidae > Heliconius > Heliconius aoede. Next base: position 922,591 of record JBAIZZ010000305.1, read on the forward strand.
TTGAATAAAAAATATTTTTATATTATCAGTTCGCTTCACAAGTTTGAGCGGGCGAAGTCGCGAGCTGGTCGCTTGTATAAAATAAAGCGTGAAGCTGAAAAGGGAACAATGAAAGTAACAAGGAAATAAATAGATAATTTACACTGAATGAATTTAGCAATCTGAATGACTGTGAGCGCTATAGTCATAGGTTCAATACGTTTTTGGGGAAACAAAATGAAAACAACAAGAACTATGTTTTAAAAAACCAACTCCCAACTGATTCAGTTCGGCCGCTTTCATTCTTATATATAATATATTTATTGTAGTTATACGTCTATAGGAAATATGAATAGCCAGCATAAATCATTCGACCCTTATGTCAGTCAGCCTGCGTTTGATTGTTGGTTAAATAGCGTGGAAATTTCTATTCAGTTCAAAATTAATATATCAGCAGCCTTCCTCGATAGTAGCAGCATCATATCTTGTTTTAAACTTGCTCCTCGCCTTGGTACTCAAAATGCGGCGTTGAGTCCCACTACACGCCGCACAATGTCTTGAAAATAGCGTACTCATTTTCTGTTCTTTTTTTTATTTATACCTTTTTAGTTATAAATTACTAAATTACAGTGAAGATATTGTGTAATCAAACCCGCTCACTGTACAATATATAAGATTAATATAAAATCTAATCTATACAACATTTAATAACTATTTTGACATTAGCCACCCTAGTTTATAACAAAAGGACACAAGAGGTTCCTTCGTCTGCGCTTTATGGCCGGAGATAAATGAAGTGAATAAAAAAAATATTATATCTTCATTAACTACGTCTCGATAAAGAGATTCTTTGATGTGACGGTTGTTAATTCGATTATCGCTCGGGGTAATGGATTATTTTTATTTCCTCGATCTGGTAACAAGACAATGCGCTGTGTTAAGTTACGCCTCTTAATATATAATGTTTCGAAAATTGAACGGAAAATTGGATACGAGGTGTTTTAACACTAGGTTTCATCTACCTATATTGCTATATGTAGATGAATACAGCGTCAACTAAAAATGAACAAAAAACATCGATATTCAGTGACAAAATATATAAAAATTTCGAGAACGCCAGATTCCTCCTACCAGTGCGGGAAGAAAAAGTAGTTTAATATAATCATAAATTTTAATGAGAATCGAAGCCACAACCAACGTATGTGTATAGATAAATATTCTAAGATATTCCTTTTGTCACTTTTGCTTTATATTATTATCTTTCGGTACTAAAACGCAGGCGGCTGCTAATGGTCGGTCGCATGTCGGTGATAGGTGGGAGGAGTCAGATGATTTAACTAGCTATTATAACTATACTATACCCGATTCGTGGCTTTTAATGGTAAAATTTAAATATTTTTTTAAATAAAACTATGTCTAACCGCATGTAAACTCATTTTTCTCGCTCTGGGAACAAGTCAAAGCCCGGCGTTGATTTCCGCCGCTTGTTGAGTATTTTAACACTAGGTTCTCTCTGGCTACCCTGTTATGTACGGGGTACAGGATTTATAAGTATAGTTATAACATATGATACATTGTAAGGGACCAGGGAATCAAGGCTTGCATGTACCTACCTTTGGACCCGTTTGAAGCACATTTTTTGATATTATCTTCATCATCACTGTAAACGCGATGAAGGGATGATGATGGCGGAAAAAATACAATAATCATTAATAAATTCATTCCCCCGAATGGAAATCGAACCCATAACTTTTGTCCGTGGTATCACGATATCCTCTTATAATTATAATAACTAATCTGTAATAATACTATAACTTATACAAAGATCAGTTAACTAGTGCATTGAATAAATAATGAGGAGAAATTATTGTAATATAAGTATTAGATTATTGTTATTAGCTTCTCGCTGTATCCCACATATATCAGGCTAGGCAAAGGGAACTTTTTTTTTTCAAGGTATTGCCTTTTGAGTACCAGAACTCAATCCTGCAGTTTGTTTGACCGCAACATCTCAATAAGGGCAAATATAGAGAATGGAGTATCTTAACACTATAGGTTCTGCCATCATACCATCGCCTACCTCCTTGCAAAATCCACCGGGTGTGTTAAAATTATAAAATATATAGATAGTTCGTAGCGAACGTACCCTTAGTCCGATAAAAGCTCGCCCATGATTGGTTGTTGATCTTTTGTGAATTTTCATCACGATCGGATAACGGAAAGTAGAATTTAACTTTTATAAAAGTAAAAGCCAATTTATGAAAAATGACAATATTCTACAGAGACAAGACACTAAAAATAGAATCAAAATTATAGGGTACTTCCTCGCATATATATAGTGCAATATCGCATATGCATTGCAATATCTCTCTGTATCCGATTTAATGTCTTATAAGTACCACGGTATAATTATGATTCGAGCGGTTGCCTTTTTTATATTTTTTCAAAAGTTGACCATTTACTAATTTTATATTTTGCTTACAAGAGGGCGTTGTGAGTTCGATTCCAACTAGAAGTATGAATTGATTTCGTTTTGATCATAAGACAATGGGCGCCATTGACTTCCGCCACCCACGTCTCGAAATGGATGGATAGTAGCTTCCCTTTGTCCATAAAAAAAGTAAGCGACGAATACAACTAATTAAATGATTTGCAAAAAAAGTTGCTCTACAGGGTGTGCCATTGAATAATAATCATTTATAGAACCCCAACAAAGTAATAAAAATGTTATAAATAAACATAATACACATAAAATTACGCCATAACTGCCATTACGCAAATTGAAAGTGTCGTTAGGCATCAATGATAATAACGAATAGATATTATAGAAATATCGAGGTTATCATTATGGAATAGAATGGGGTCAGAATAGATCTTGTGGTACGCCTAGCTTTTTAAGAAATAAGTTATGATTGTTTCTTAAACGCAGTGTTTGGACACTAAGGTCTCTTTGACGCTGTCATGCAGGGTTTTCACGCTCTTAGCGGGATAGCCAAAGGAAGCGGAGCGACAAACGCTTCCACACTCGCCCACTTCATCCATCCTCTAGGTCGTTCTCCATTTTTTACGTGGCCTTCCTTAGGCATCATCTATCCTGTGTTCTTGAAATTCAACCGAGGTCTCCCCATACTTCTCTTACCACTCACTCTTGCTTCACAATTGTCTATCATCTTTCACTGTTTTATTCTAATTTGTAAAATCATGAAACTGAAGATCTATACTGGTATATTAGTGTAAATAAAAAAAACATTACATTTTATACCTCTAAGAAAATATATTATATTTCCCCATAAATGTGAAATAATATGTCCGGAAATATAAAAAACACTAATAGCAAATAAAAAAATTAAACTGTAAAGAATTGGGAATAAAAACAAAAATATTCCAAGCAATCATCAGAAAATGGTCGTCTACAATCTATTTTTTTTTTCAAGGAAAAACTTGAATAGTTAGTAGTAGGTACCGTGGGGGATGGTTTTTTGCAAGGCGTGGTCCGGCACTAATGAATCTTATAGACTATGAATCGGCAAAACTTCTTTTAATAGGGGATCGATGGAAGTTTTGCATTTGTACTTGTTTTACACTATTTTGCCTTTAATAGTTTTAAATTAATAGGCCAGTCGTGGCGAGAGTGTGTCTGTAAAAGTGACTGATTGTGATTCGATCCCCGCTCGAAGAGATGAAATATTTATATAAATCTATATTTTCTTTACTTCGCTCTAGTGTCTGGGCAAAGCGCAGCGATGAGTTCTGCCACTCTACACGCAATATCTTCATGAGAACGGAGTGCCTCAACACTAGGTTCCCAGATGCACTACTCTGCTATTTGTGGAATACAGCGTGAAGCAACAATAAAATAATGTTATTTAATGAAAGAACTATATCTTACAAATTAAATAGAAACCCAATATGACCTAACACAATATGAAATAAGTCAAGTAAAGTTCAAATAGAAAAAAGTCTCGAAAAACGAACATTTAAATTGAAATAAAACGCCAACCCATCCAAAAAACCGACTGTCATTTAGCAGGATTCCCAACAACGTATAAAAAAGCGTCCTGATGAAGACGCAGAATGCAATGTCACCTCCACTGTCCTCGGACAGTCGGCTATCAATCTTTTTTTTCTTCTAAACTTGCTTAATTATCTCGTAGTTCACTAGATGGGGGAGGGCTTTTTATAAACATTGCTCATGTCGTTGATTTATTAAACATATAATGTCGTCGTCGTCGTCGCTTCAGCTTCGCGTATAGCAGGATGGGAAAAGGGAACCTTACGGACGGACGTGAGTAAACACTAGGTTCCCATGTTCTTACCCTGCCTACCCTGCTTTATGCGGAATGCAGCGTGAAGCTAAAAAATATTACAAATAAAAGAAAAAATAGGCAAAGGGAGTCTAGTGCCTAGAAACTCCGTCACAACTCTATGGTAAATGGTGGAACTCATCGCCGCATTTTGTTCGTAGCGGGTGACGTCACAGCAAACGCCTACTTTGGTAAACACAAAATTAGAGCACGCCCTACAAACAATTTGCTTGTGAAATTTTCCACTCAGAAAACCGATCTCACATGAGTGTGAAGACAGTGACAGTGACAGTGACAGTGACGAGAATGTTAAACAAAAACAACAACCTCTTACAAGTTAAAACACGCGAGATTGACCCAAATGCGACTTCGCCCGCTTATACTTATTGTTATACTATAGCCTAATTATACAAATTCTTTATTCAAATTGAAGCCCATGTGTTATTCTCATGTATAAGCTATATTACTAAAAAGTTTCATCTAAATCTATTCAGTTCAGTTTTTACATAAAAGTTGAACTAACATTCGTCTTCGCAAACGTTCATGTTTATATTATTAAGTAGGATATCTTATTCAAAAGCCGTTTTTAACCGACTTCAAAAAAGAAGGTGTTTGTTTAACATGCGTGTTGTACGTATGTAGTAATTTTGGAAACGGACAATATTCTTTTCATTCGGAATGTTGTACCAGTACGGTGGTATGCGGGAAAATGCGTGATGTTTTCATTTTTATTTTATATGCATGTACTGTATCCCGCACCATAACCAAATCTAAAATAGAAAATAGAATACGTATTAGATTTACTAATACGTACAGCTTTATTTTTATTTAAATTATTCTGATTTTCCGCTCTGGTAAAGTGTTAGATGCGCTACATAGTACTCAGTGTTACGGGCGGAAAGCGGAGAACGGAATGTCTTAATATTATATTGTATTATATACCTGACATTTAATAAAAAAAAATTGCAATAAAATCGTAAATATATCATGAATTCTATATTAATAAATTCTAGTTATAATAATAAAGGCCGTCAGTCGAGGCCGTCATAGGATACAAGCGTGTGACTGTAAACGAGACGGTTGTGGGTTCGATTCGAAATATTTGATATTTCATTTTCGTACTCTGGTAACAGTACGAAACTGACATTGAGTTTTGTTATCTATCCTAAATATATGCGAATATATGCGAGATTATCCCTGATCATCAGCAGGGTGGGCAAAAAGAACTACTGTTTCAAATTTAAGACACTCCCAAAGAACCGCCCTATTTTCGAGACATTGCGTAAAGAGAGAGTCGTCTTAGTAGATGAGGAAAATGGAAATAAATTAAATCATTCAACCGAGTGGGGATCGAACCCACAACCGTCACACTCTCGTGCCACTGCGTCACGACTGCCTCTTACCTTTTATTACAAAAAACTTATGTAGTAAATGAGATAAATCCAAATTTGTTAATATATACATATATACATATATACATATATACATGACATGCATTATTATTAAAAAGTACTACTGTACAATAAGAAACACATTATTTTTAACTTTCATTTATTTTTTAATGGAAATTTTACAGAAAAAGAAGCGATATAATCTATATTACATATCATAATTTTATATCCTAGATTCACATTATTATTTAGGCATTATATACAGAATATACATATAAAATATGTAATTTAAACATCGTAAGGCATACCTTAGACATATCAAAGCGTTAAAATCGTGACACACATTAAATATAGACATTCATAGAAAAATACAGATAATGTTATAACAATTCACTACAAGTATTATAATACAAGATAAAACAAAATATTCCAAAAAACTACATCCCCCTAGCAACGTGACATAAAAATTCTCGCCCCCGAAGTAAAATGGCTGAAAAACCGAGCGCATGCGTCCAACTTCGCTCGATAACTACCCTAGGGGCTATTGAAATGGCACGCACAGCACATCACTACACTTTGTAATATATATAATACAATTCTTCTATTTTGTTCTTAATTGCAGTTATACACTACTCAACCGGCATGTCCGGCTACAGCAGTAGAATGAACTTACTGCTGTGACAGGACAATATGGCTGAGAAGTGGTTCCTTCGGTGTTCGGGCAGCATGTGAGACGCGATGGCTTGTAGCATCCGCCCAACTTTCGGACATGCGCAATAAGGGTTAAACCCACCCTTAAAACCCCGACCCCTCAATGAATACCCCCAATCAACTATCGATTTTCTGTTATTTTTTTTTCTTTTATTATCTGTATCCCGTGCATTACGTTACGTTATGCCGAAATTTGTGTGACCTAATTATTATATTTAATCTGTTGCCATTCAATAGTTGTCTTAGTGCCCACTTAGCATTATTTCATAGCTCTTAAATTCGATATAAGTAATTAAATATAATTCTTCATAGTTCCTAGCTGCAAATAAACGTGTAAATAGTAAAATTATATACAGATATCCAAAGTTATATATAAAAATGGCATACATTTGCAATGCTTACGTTTAAATTAGAAAGCTTGTCTATGGCCGTCCGCTGACCCCATCCTCCATCCACACCCTCAATGAACTCTACTATCGATTTTCGGTTTAAAAATTATACCTAATTTTACATCTATTCTACGAATTCTCTTGTTTTTTCATATCTTGTAATGAAAATAATACTTTCGTTCACTTTATACACGTTTTTATTAATATTTGTCTATTATTTGGTAATCTTAATATATAAATAATATTCTTAGTTTGTAATAAATATTCATTTGACAATTAATAAAAAAACAATATAAAATATTTAAATTACGCCATAATCGTAATAAATTAAAACTAAATTATATTTAAACAGGATTCACTATAAAAAAAAACAAGAAACTAATACTGAAAATCCTGGTCTATGACGATTCGGAAATAGGTTAGATACAGGTCGTCGCCCTCGCCGCCCGTTGTCAGCGACGCTCACGAATATTCGCGACGCGGACTTGCGAAGATATTTTGTGAGATGTAACAAATGAAATGTCATTTTATTTTTCGTATTTTCTACTAGTAATAATGTTATTTTAAATTTATTTACTAACTAAATAATATATTTGTGTATCCGTGGATTTTTTAATTTTTTTTATTATTTAATAAAAATAGGCCGTCATCGTGACGTAAAGGCGTTGGCGTGCGACTTTAAACGCAATGGTTATTGGGTTCGATTCTCACTCGACAAATGAATATTTTAATATTTTCATTTATTCGTTTTGATAACGAGGCAAAGCGCGACTTTGAGTTCCACCACTTAACACGCAATGCCTCAAGACGGAAGGGTAGTTTCCCAGTAGCTACCCTACTTTTTGTGGAATACAGCGTGTAGTTATAAAAACGAAGGTTTACGTTGTTTCCGTATACCAATGCACGCACGCAGAACTAGCCTAGTGTAAGGACACTCCTTTAACCTAAATATTAACGACTGGACGAAGGAGAATAGAAAATAAAGTATATTTTTATATAATTCTTTCCAGTGGGAATTAAACAACCATGGCGTGATGAGTTGTAGAGTTGTGTGGGTGTGTAAACTTATTTTTATGTTACTTCACTCTTTATTCCGTCCACAGGATGAGGGATACTGATGTTATGACACTCCGTTCAACGCGTGCGTGTTCAGTGGCACTAACACGGCGTGTTCCGAGGGAATACAAATATAATAATTAATTCGTCCGACCGCGAATCGACCCGACAACCATCTGCTTATTACTTCTCTGGCAAAAATCTTTTCACTGAGCAAACTAATTCATTTTACACAAAATACATTCATTTAACTTCACGCTGTGAGTAATTATTTAACTAACAACGTAACTTTACTTTCAGTGAAGGGTTTATTTAAAAAATCTGAAAATTGAAAAATGGCCGTCTCGGAAACGAAACCGTTTTGTTTCCAACCCACGCTTTAGATTTCGGTCGGCTTTTATGAAAATTTTAGTCAATTCAAAAAGTAAAAGTTAAAAACAAATATAACTTTTTCCCTTAAGAACACACAGAGCGAGTAATAAGTGTTTTTGAATAGTTTCATTTGTTATGGTTGATTTCAGGATCAAGTTCTTCAAATTTAGAAATATAAAGGTGAACAGTTTGCTTAATTGAACGCGCTAATCTCGGGAACTATCGATTGGAACTGAAAATATATATAAAATATATATAAATTGTATAGATAAGTATTGTTATAAATTCATATTGTAACAGATCTTTCTGCTCTTTGACCAAATTATAATGAAAGTTACGCAATCTATTTTTATTTCAATGTTGACGAAATGATGACGTAATTTATTGCGAGTTTTCTCGGTCTGATGAAGCGGCGAAGCTTGGCGCTGGGTTTCGCCACTCAATATAGAATCTCTCATAATCCGGTGAAAAGTAGGGAACCGAGTATCTGAACTGTAGGTTCTCAGGTTCTCTTTTCTTACTCTGCTAAGTGCGGAGTACAGCATGAAGTTAAAAACATTTAATGAAGAAGAATGTAGGATTTCTTTACGCCATGGGTAGCACCGCGTCTTGTCATACTAGAACGACGTAAAGTGCCGACAGTCTGCCGCTTTGCCACTGCGCCACGTTTAATATAAAAAAGGTCAGTATTGTAAGTCCGATAAGCCGTGAGAGGCAGTTTTACTTACATCTTCGTATCTAATACTTAAAAAGATAAATGGCCACACTGATTTATAACCGTCGAGGAATTCTTAAAGGAAAGTAAAAGAACATCTATCAAGAAAGTTTGTGAAGGAGATTACGTATTCATTTGTAATGATAACAGGTGGCGTTCCTTTCAAATTTTACATTCAGAGGTAGAAAAAGTGTCAGCTGGATGTTTACGTAGTCATGGGTTCATTTTCATTTTATTTTTTGTTTATTTCGAGCTTCACGCTGTGTTCCGCAAGATTTTTTCCTGAAGTACTACCGTATTCATTTTGACTCTTGACAGATAGACAGACAGACAAAACAACAACAGAGTCAACATATAACATGGAAGACGTTAAGATACTCCGATCCCCACGCGCCATTTTCAAGACATTGCGTGTAGCCACTGCGTGTTTGTTAACAGAGCGAGGAAATAAAAACAATTATTTTTTACGCGTGAATCGAATCCACACCCACCCAATGAGGCGCCCCGTACTTACATTTAAGACAAATATTAAAAGAAATATAATTTAGTCAAAAAGTTCACGCAAACTAAAATAGGCTACGATTTATACAAAGATATAAAATTATACAAGTACTTAGATTCTATTAAAAAGTATAACCACAAAAGTAAAACATTTGTATTTTGTACCAAGGGCCATTCGACCCAGGGCGGTCAGGGCGGACAGGGCAGACCTTTACAGAGCGCGTGTAAATATAATATTTTCCTTATAAATTTTGTGATAAAAAAAATTATGAAGAAATTTTGAGTATCGCCTTGATTTCATATATATATGTTTTAAATTAACAATGAATAATGTGAGTGAGCTCGATCCCGCTCGGGGGGAATTGATAAATTTCATTTCTTGGTTACGGTATATATATATATAACTATATATAACTCAGTAATTTGTAGAGTTCAGCTGATCAACACGCAAAATTTAAAAAAAAGGACAAAGGAAGGCAAAAGTCGTGTCTTGATACGTGGCTCCGAGGATCTGTCAGAATTCAGCGTGAAGTTGTGCGAAGCCGCGTGTAAAAGCTAAGTAACTCCTAAAATCGATAGTAATTACACATTCTATTCAGCAATTCCAGTAGCAGCTGGATGCCGGATGTTTATTTTCAATAAAATAAAATAATGGAACCCGCGGGCGGCGTCTAAATGAGAGTTGTGAGAGTCACCCCATAAGCGATACAAATACTGAGTACTGAGTTGACTGACGAGACTGACTGAAAAATAATGTTGTTGGTACCAAACAAATTTATATGTTTCTAATGTTAACATAGATTCTATTGATAATAAATGAATACAAAACTTAGTTAAATAATAATCCTACTAGCTCCGTATCATTTAAACGGAAATCTATTAATGAGGAACGGTTCCCAAGTTAACTCAGAATAGAATTACATTTACGCTGTCCCACTACGTCACTGTATAAAGAATTGTTCCCGCTGGCGCAATATTTATTAGACGAGCTTTTAAGCATAGGATTATTTTGCGTTTGCTCGCTTAATAACATTCTTTGTACTTGTATGGAGGAATATGATACTTATTTCCTGTCTTATTTTTATTTTACTATTAGGGTTCCGTACCTTTTAAGGAAAATACAAACCCCTATACGATCACTTTGTTGTTGGTCCGTCTGTCTGTCTGTCTATCTGTCAAGGGCCTTTATCTCAGAAACGCTCGAAGATATCGAGATGAAATATCTGAGACCGTTGGTTTCCTGAAAAAATCTATACTTAATTTCTTTTATATAAAATTTTTTATATAAAGTTATGGCCATTGACATCGCAAAAAACGCGTATTTCGACACTATAAAGGGTATCAAAATTAATACGGTAGTACTTCAGGAAAAAATCGGAAAACTATACCAGATTCATGTTTTCCCCCATAGCAGGGTAGACAGAGGGTATCTAATATTGAGATACTCTGTTCCCCATGCACCGTTCAATTTTAAAGACGTGTGTGTGTGTTAAGTCGCGGACCGAGAATGATGCACGTCTGTGAACGACATCAACACTAGGGTGGTACAAATTGTCCACGATTTAGGGTCCAAGTTCTGTAAGACCCCCTCCAGTGTTAAAACCCTCGGACTTATGAGGGAAGGCGGGAACTGTGTATCCGGTCCCCGTCTTCAATGTTTAACAGATATCTTGTAGCAGACGACGTGATCTGCGTGCTCATAACGCAAGGCGCGTCAAAGCTGTAAAGTATTCACAAGAAATCTGAGTATTGGACAAAGCCAGTTAACGAGGTTGAGGACGGGGTCTGGTGCTATAGTTTCATCTAAGTCTGAAGTTCACGAGAGAAATTAAAAGATACTATGGACACTTATAGCTTTCGTCAAAACCTCTCGTTCCCAATTTGGTGAATGACAAAACATCCAAATTGACTCGACACTATACAACCTATACCAGTGTGTGTTGCCAGTGTTGAACTGTGGCACTGAGACGTGATCCTTCACCGCAAGCCTTATCCACAGACTCAAAGTCGCTCAGCGAGCGATGGAAAGAGCTACGCTTGGTATTTCTCTACGCGATAGAATTCGAAACGATGAAATCTGTAGACGAACACGGGTTACTATAAAACTAAAAAAAAAAGTCAGACATGAAATCTGACGTATGACGGGGTGTGGACAGCATAAGATTGGATTGGGAACGTAAAGATCTATCGCAGAAAGAGGAGAGGAAGGAAAAGTCAGAAGATAGATAAGTTGGAGACTGGGGATCAAAAAGGATGGAGTAAAGTAAGCAAAGGACTCTAGACTTCCTACGACCAACCACAGAAAGCCAGCCAAGCTGCCGCCTAGAAGATGATATACGGTCATACTTACGGAGGTTATAAATAAAGCGATCTTTATTCATATCCAAGCAGTAAGCATCACCGTAATCAATAATAGGAAGCAGCAGTAAGCAGTAATACTATTCTTTAAACTTGAAATATTTTTAAAACGTAAAAATATACCTGTATGTTTATTAAAAATTGATTTTCTCTGTATACTACACTTTATTTCAGAATGAGACGTCCTATGGCACATTTTTTAATAAATTTTATATGAAATATATAATTTTATCTTATAGAACGCTATTGATCGAAGTATGACAATTGTACAAAGTTAATAAAACTTTTTATTAAAAAAACTAACCAATATAATTAACAAGCAAACCATAATAAGGCTCTTAATTATTAATCATAATAAAAAGTTTTCAAATGAATATATATACTCGGATATCTAAGAAATTTCTAGTAGGCGTTGCGATGAGCGAACTTTTAGAAATTTTAATTTATTATTCAGGCCAGTTGTAGTACAGGGGCACAAAGGACTATAAACGCGAAACATTTAGAGTTCGATACCCACTCGAGGAAATGAAATAATTTAATATAATATTTATATTAATAATATAATATTTATATTAATAATATAATATTTATATTAATTTATATTAATATGATATTTATATTAATATTTTTTATTTTGATATTCTTTCGTTCTAATAAAAACTTACTATTATTTTTACTATTTTACTACTTTTACTATTTTCATTTGAAGGTTATTTAATGATCTTCGGTCATTAATTCTTTGACGCCGACTTACAATTATGACCTTAGTTTAAGAACTCCGTTATTAGACGTCAAATACCCAATTTCATGACATTTTATATTTACATTACTTTTTAAATAGTCTATAGTAGAAACTACCGGTAGAATCAAAAAGCGACCATTGGATAAAAGATAAAATATTTAATGAAATGTGTATTATGTAACTGATTATATATTAGAGGCTAAGTAAAATATTTATAAGGCATATTAGCTACTTTTGTTTATATCAATTTTATATTTTATAACAAAATCGTTTTTTTTTATTATTATCATATTGATATCTTTTTTTTTTTAATCCATCCACACTCTAAATTATATAATTATAATATCAGTTAATTAATATGTTTAAAAATTATATTATTAACAATATGTCTATATTAATTAATAGACATTTAATTTTTATTTCAATAAACATTTATATATTTCTTGTAACTCATTAATATAAACAACGAATAAAACGCGCAAAGGGCCGACCCTAGACAAAACCACCTGTCAATGACACTTGACACGCGTTGAAAATTAACCATAGCTAACTCTAAATTAATATTAAAACAATTGAAAATTTAATAAGAAAGTTTAAATGTTTTAATCACGATTTTACAATAAATGATAGCTAATATAGACGTGTAAATATTTCAGTTTGAATTTCCATTTTATATTACGTTACAACAATAGTCATATAAAATAATTAAAATCACCAAAAAAAGCACAGGCAGGTAAGAAAACAAAAAGAGGAAAGAGAGCGTTTCTCGCTGATTTACAAAGCCCATTCGTCTGTGACATTGCGTTCCGCTTACGTAAAATTAAATAGAAATTTAGTTACTTATTTTTATTTAGTTACTCATAACTTTATTTCAATATGATGGTGTATTCTAGCGGTGCACTGGGCGGGCTGGAGGTGGTTGATGGTGGGTTGGTGGGCGGCGAGCTGGCGGCGCATGTGCTAAGCGCCCAGGCTGCCGCCCACGCTGCTGCTACCGTTCATCAGCAGCAGCAGCAGCAGCAGCAAATAGCTGTGCAGCAAATTAGTGAGTACTATATTTAAATTATTATTGGTATATTAATTGAACAAAAGTTTTATATTATTATCAAAATGCATTCTTAAAACAAGTAACAATTACTTGAATTCTTTTTCTTCTGTTTATTTCAATTATTGTTATTTAAATCCATGCAAAATTTATAGGTATACATTATACCTATAAATTTTGAATTATGAATATTTCTAGTATTTTATTTCCAACATGATAAATAACTTCAAAATCATATAACTTTTTATATCTATGCCATTTATAAATATTTCATTTATATAAATGATACTTGAAATTTTAATTGATAGGTTTAAACTTTAAGATTGTAATAGTGATTTTTCACATTTTATTTATTAAATTTTGACCTTAAAATGTACCATAGCCTCATAAATATATATGATACATTATATATATATATTTAATTACTATAAAACTAATTAATAAATTATGAGTATTACTATCTAAATAAATACAACAAACTAAAATGTGTACAAATTCAAAAATATATAGCATATCTTCTTTCTTGCATAGCAGGGCAGATAGGGGGAACCTAGAGTTAAGATACCCAGTTTCCAAAGTTTTGGTCAGTTTTAGAAACTTTGGGTGGCTGAACTCAATGCTGCGCATTTTCTATCAGCCAGGGAAATGAAAATATTTTAAATATAGGTAATTATTTGGAATAGTTTTTTATAAAACATCCAAGTGGCCTAAATTTAAAACAAAGTTTCAGACTGACTAAAGTTTGGCCGAAACACACCAAAACAGAAATAAACTTCTTGATATAAAAATATATGTACATATGTATGTATTTAGTTAAAAATTTACTGCTTTAAAGTTTCATATGGCTGCATAGAGAGTTAAGATTAGTGGAAATTGAATAGTGCTTAAAATCTGTAAATAACTGAAGTTCTGGGTTTGACTCCCGTTCATAGGAATGAACTATTTTCATTCTTCAATTTTTATTTCAAAAGTTGTGAGAAGACCAAGCGCAATTTGAATTTCACCACTCAACACATTGCTTAAAAAATTGGGTGATTTGTCAGTGTCTTAACAATAGGTTCTATGTTTAGCCCACTGTTTGTGGGATAAGATCGAAGCAATCGTCTACAACTTATCACAACAACAATCAGGCAATATTTCCTCAGAAACCTCACCATCATCGGGTCGTTCCACTCCAGTGGCCTCAACCGCTGGTACAACATCGCCTTCCCCAAGCAAACTCTTCGTAGGCGGCCTCAGCTGGCAGACCAGCTCTGAAAAATTGAGGGAATATTTTGCAATGTTCGGCCCGGTCACAGATGTATTAATAATGAAGGATCCTGTCACTCAGGTAGGTGTAGGTTTGATTTTGTAGATACTAGTTGTGGTTTTGAGAGTGAATATTATTATACATTTAAATTTACAGTCACATTGACAAAATAATAAAATTGAATAAATTTGATAATTGCTGAAATAGTCTTAACTTATGTAATTTTATAAGAAAATATCACATATATTTTTAAAGACTATTCAGTATATCTTCAAACAAAGTATATATAATAAAATTTGTTCTCAATGAATACTTTATAAATAGATATTTTAATTTGTAATATAAATTGTTAATAATTTAATCTTTTAAATTATTCATAAATAAGGACTTTATCATGTACAGCTTAATGTGTGAATTAATTGCAAAAAAGCAAATTACAATTATACACAAGAGAATGGACTACATAGAGTATATCTGTATGATAAAAAGTATAGTTAGCTACTAAATATTTCTTTATTAAATGAAAAAAATTGAATCATTGGAGACAGTATCATTGAACATTTTAAGATCCATACGAGTTAGAAAATTATGGGATGTTCTGGTGCTATAGGTGATACATTTGGCTTTGGTTAGTCTTCTAATGGCATTATCTAAGTTCAGTATCAAGACTGTTTCTAATTTTACTTACTGATTCATCTATAACTTTAGCATATGGAGGTAGGACATTTTTAGGGTGTTTGTGATGATCTTCATCTCCTCTTTTTCTAAAAAAATGTATTCGTAACGTAAGTTTCGGAACCTTGATTTCTCTTCGCTTATTTTGATTTGGTTTTGGGGTTAGTGAATTGGGCACAAACATTATTGATGAAAATGGATGTCTCTGGGGAAACAATTTTTGGCCGAAAATTATTGGTTTGCTTCTAAATTCCACGTATCTTTTGTTATTTTTTATAGCAGGGTAATCAGAGGGAAATTGGGAACCCAGTGTTAAGACACTCCGTTCCTACTAAGAGTCATTGCGTGTTAAGAAGCGGAACTCAACGAATAAAAAACTATTAAATATTTGATTCATAACCTGCGTTGCGACGGCATCTACGACGTTATATTTAATAAATACTTATGTACAACACTAATGTTACATTTATAGTTTCCGTAAGCGTTATTTGTAAAACATGTTGAGATATCTATTTTATTTTTCTAATTTCCCAGCACTTCCAGCTCAATGTATTATTAACCCAAATTTTTGGAGTCACAAATCGCATTTCACAAAACTTTAAAAGCGCGTTTGAGATAGAGGTATTTTTTCTGAGCACTCCGCATACCGCACAGCATTCCAGTTGTAGTTATCAAATATTTATTCTAAAAAATCTTAATAAAATAATTTGAAATGGATTTTACAACTACTGGCTTATTAGGGTGATTCAATAATATTAAAATAATAATTAATAAGCTAGCCATTGTGAAAGAATTTAAAAAAGAAGGTTTCCAGTCCTCTCTTGACTTTGATGTCATCCAGCTGCGGAGCCATCAAGGCTCATGGCAGTAACAGATTAGGGGTCCCCTTCTCCTATCGCATTTCCTTTCAGTTTTCCCATTTAATCCCACCTAAGTAAAAACTAAAACTGGACAGTCTTCGTGACTGTACGGGGCGTCTGTACTAGCATGGTCCCGAATATTGACAGTTTAATGTATTTTCATCAAAATTACGCGTTCGAATATTTTGATCTTAATTATTTCGCCTTCGCGAACAAAACAATTTTCGACAGTATTGTAGACCACATAAATATCTAAATAAAAGTCCGCGATACCACATTTAACAAATGTACTGTAGTTAAGGCAATATAACTACTTTTAATTTTAAAGGTTGATAAAAGTGCCCATAATAATTAAACCGCATTATTCATACCACTGTGTGGTCCTTATCCCATTAAATACTATTTTATTAAAGATAATTTCCATACCTGTAAAACACTTTTTCAATTATAAAAATTAAACATTCCATTCAAAAGATACAACGAATTTAATAATGTCAATCTAAAGAAAATCATGTAATAATAAAAAATACACTGTCTATGGTACTCGGTATGGTATGGTATGGTACTCGCGTACTGTAGCGGGTGAGTTTGCGTGGATCTGTAGTTTTTTTTAATGGAAGCGTATATTATTTAATAAAACAAAAAATTAATTCCGTGTACTCAAAACAAGTAATTCACGAATTTAAGCGGGCGAAGCCGCGAGCTGGTCGCTAGTAATATATAAAATAATGATAATTATTCAATTCAAACCATAAAAGTATGCAATGTTTCACTCAGTGTTTTCTAATGATGTTGTCATGTAAAAGTATTGTCAGTAAACCAATTTATAATAACAGAACCAGTTTATTTTTCCAAACGAATGTAGCAGGTTTACACTCTAAACCACAGCCGTAAGCAATATGGCAAACTATCAGTGAATATTTAATTTTAGTAATATATAATTCAGCAACATGAAAAAACTTGTCTAGTCCATTCTCTATCAAGAAAATTATAAATGTAAGCTATAAAATTCCTTTTTGCAATCATTTCACAGATATAATAAAAATAATAATATTCACCATTACTCAAATACAATTTTAAATTATTATTAATATATTTATTTCGTATTCAAAAATAGCCAAAGTGAGAGAAACCAAAAACAATAATTTTATGTTTGTTTTTCAATACATATAACTTCTACAGCTAGAATAACGAAGCGGACTAAAGATGGTCAGTGTTTCAACCTTACGGCGGTTAGGTTAGATATACATAAATAGGACGGATTGGGTTTTTGTACCATAAACAAAATTTTGTTTCCTTTTTTTTATTTTCGTGTGTTATGTACATCGATTTTTATCGTAAAATTGAGTTTATAATTTTTTTGTAGTAGATTTGGTTTTATTTATTAGATATGTTTTTGATTTTCTTTACCTATTTTAATTTTTATTACACTTAATTTAGTAAAGAATAATTATAATTTTGTCTATGGTACAGTAGAGGAGTAAATAGTTGGGCTATGGTTGAAATGAAGTATTTAGGTACACTAAAAATATTTAATGTGAAACGCATGCTAGTCTCACTAACATTCTAGAAGTTAGGCATAGACTTAACTTTCCGATTCTTGTCTGTCTCTTTACGGTTTGAAATCTATGGTAGATTCCCGTTTGTAGGTTGGTCGGTTGGTGTTGCCATGTAAAATAATAAGAGTATATAATTTATAACTATTATAATTGGAAAAGTATAAAAACAGTTATTTTTTGTAATCGTTCTTTTTTTCTTTTTTTCGTGATTGTTTTAAATCTATTTTTGTAGGCTTTCATTATATTTTTTGTATATTTTAAGTTCCATAAAGTGCATGCAGCAACACTGACACCAATACTTATAATAATAAAAAAGTACATTTCACTCATTAGAAATATAGCTAAAATTGCCGGTTGTTTAATTTAAACATGATTTAGTAAGAAAAGTAATTTTAGTATAGCGACATTGGGGTTGATACAATATACTTCTGAAATAGTAACAGGGTGACTGCTCGGTAGGATTATTAGAAAATTGTGCTAGCATAGTTCTTGAATATATTTTATATTTCATAATTTTTTGGGTTGTGGCATACAACAAAAATACCATAATGTATGGTAGAATTTGTTTGTGGTTTTTTAACAAAATATGTAATCCTTGATAGTTTGAAAATAACATGTTTCATATTATATTTATTCGCCCACTAGTGATAATAGAAACTAAAATAAGCATGAACGTAATGTTTATATCCTGTAAAATTACCCTGAATTTTGATGATATTTTAACATGTAACGTAGGTTTTGTAGGTAATTGTAAAGAATCTAGTTCCTTATAACAGTACATTTTGATTTACCCTTATAATGTTTATGTCATACAGAAATCTTGCTGTCAAAAAATATTTTATTCACTAGCATATTTGTTTTTATTTGTATATTAATAATTTTTGTACGACATACTCATTTTGACAGTGCATAATTTTAAAATACTGAGATTTCGCCGCGCGCAGCGCTCGCGCGGCTTCGGTTTCATCACGTTTCAGGAAGCCTCATCCGTGGACAAGGTGCTGGCCGTTCCTGTTCATACACTAGATGGCAAGCGCATCGATCCAAAACACGCGACGCCCAAATCAGCACCCAAACCGGCCAAAACCAAGAAAATATTCGTGGGTGGAGTGGGACAAGATACTTCTGCAGATGAAGTTCGCGCCTACTTCGCACAATTCGGCCTCGTCGAGGATGCTGTGATGCTCATGGATCAGCAGACCAAGCGCCATCGTGGTTTCGGCTTCGTGACCTTCCATTCCGAGGAATCCGTGGAGCGCGTCTGCGATATCCATTTCCACACAATCAAGAATAAGAAGGTGGAGTGTAAGCGCGCCCAGCCTAAAGAAGCAGTAGCTGCCGCGCCGCTTACGCTCGGCAAGCGACTGGTATTGCGGCCAGGCCGTGGGTTAGTGTACGCGGGAGGAGTGGGCGTGGGTGGAGTGGGCGTAGGGGGAGTCGGCGGGGTAGGTGTGGGCGGTTACCGGTACGCGCCATACGCACTGCCGGTGGGCGGCGTGGGCGTGGGAGGTGTGGGGGGAGTGGGCGTGGGCGGCGTGGTGGCGCCCCAGGCCCCCGCGCCCGCGCCTCTGCCGCAGTTCGGGACGGCGTACTCGCTGGCGGGCGTGGACATGTCGTCGTTCCAGGGCGTGGACTGGAGCACGATGTACGGCGTGCCCATGTACATTTAGACGCGCAGTGGCACGCAGTAAGAGCGAGTGCGGTTTCGTTTTCGTTTCCCGAACAGTTCCTAATTTATTTCGGATTTAGCGACGTCTTGCCGCGTATCTATCAGTATTTCGATTGTTTAAGGAGGACAGCTCGTCGTAGGTTAAGAGTTCGAGCGGTGTAGGCCCGGTGCGGGACCCGATGCAAAGATGCGCATTTTTTTAAAAAAAGTTATTTTAAGGCGAAGATCTCAGATAATTAATTTAGTTGGACTTTGAAAAGTATTTTTTTCTGTCTTGGATTTCTTGTAATAGTAGTACGTAGTACGTACGTAGTATATATATATTAAACAGGTAGTGCATGATAGTTGGCAATACGATGAATAATAACTAAATATACTTATATATACATATACATTTTAATGAGGAGTGTATACAGAATCTCATCGCTGTATTGTATTTTTTATTGTGTTCGATTGCGTACTCGGGCCGTGTGACGTGCGTCACTTGTGTAAAATCGTATCAGTATTAAATTTTCGTGCCATTTATGAGAGTTGTGCCAAAAAAGTGATCTTTTTAAAGTTTGCTGTTACAAAAAAAATCTTATATCTCTATCAGCAGATTCTGAAAACTGAATTTTCTCGACATTAAATTTGTTCTAGATTCGTTTTTTTGTGTTTTACAAACGTCACCCTCATGTCGTGACGACGTCACGTCACGTCACGCGCACGTCACGCGGCGCCGACGGCAGCTCACTCATACATATCTAACGAGTAAAGCAATCATTACATGGCATTGTATGACTTAGTAGTTTTAAACATACAGTGACTTTTGATATTTGCTGATTGATATATGAAATAAATTATTATTTCTCCTTTCATACTCTCTCGTATTGTGTCGGTATTTCGGTAAACTTTTGACGTTAACCGTTATATTATAAATGTTCAGAATTTGTATGTTCACAAAGTCTTAATATATGTATTCCTTAAAGGCATTTCTTTAAAAGATCAAAAATATTTCAATGTAATAAATAAAAAGGCAGTCAATTATACAGTTATTTAAATTTTATTCGTCATTTTCGTACGTGGGAGGATTTGTACCTTTAACGTACGGTATTGAACAAGGTATTGTGCTATTCTATAACGACGATTACAAAAGAAAAACGACGAATTAGATCATATAACAATATGATCTAACAATTAATTAATAAGACGTTACTTGACAAGTGCAGGAACAAATCCCTCTACGTTTCTAAAAAAATAATGTCTATGAAACTAAGTGGAAAAACATTTTTTAAACAAAGCGTTATTGAGAGGCTATAGAAGCAAATATCAAAAACACTGCAAAGCTGCCGTTCACGTTTCTATTGAGACACGTCTCTATAGATTTCGACCAATCAAAAATATTATGTTTAACGTTAAATTAAATATAAAGTCAATTCTGATTTTAAAAAATCAAATACAATAAGAAAATTACTGCCTTCTTAAGCGTATAATATAACACCAAATTAAATAAGTGGTTCAATTAAACTGAACGTAAAACATATATTTTTGATTAAACGGCGTTTTGAACATTCATCATTATATTAGTTAATATTATTAGTTTAGCAGTTATAAGGGAATGCGAACTAATACCCCGAGTGTACCGCGACAATACTTAGCCTAAGTATTCAAACGCTGTAGAAGCCACTTGTCTTTGCCTGGATTTTATAAATTGTAATATTATATATTGCGGTCATATCTGACTCAGGTGAGCGCCATTTTATTTCTAATATATATATATATATTATATATATAATTTTAAATAATTATATTAGGCCCGTTGGTTTGATATTTTTGATTTAGTTTCCCGCCTTTTTTGTGGGATAGAGAAAAAGGATTTAAGCTAAGATAAATTCAATATATATTGTTGCATGTTGCAGAACTTAATTACGTTTTGTTTAATAGCTTGAAGAAACGAAAAAGGAATATTTAGAATTACTCAATGAAAATATTTCACTGAATAAGAATTGAATTCACGACCATCACGTGTAAATCTCATTCACTTCGTCACGATAGCGTTGTTTGCTTATTATTTGTGGCTGAATAATAGCGCGTCGGGTGCCATTTTTAAAGATCCAAGGTTTTTTTATCTAGATATTCTCTTTGTGTTGAGAGTACGGAAGAGTGGCCCAGTTTTGCTGTAACCTTGGTTTGCTTTTATCCTAATGCCAGTACTTAGCCTCGAAATGTTGATTATTTATGCAATAAATGTATTCCCGCCATTATTATCTATAAATTAAATGTTTGTTTTAAATATGTGTAGACACATTTAAAAAACATCAAGATTTTTTTGTTTTTTTATTTATGTTATATACGATTATAGTTGTTGTTTTTTTGTGACAAAACCAGTGAATCTCAAAATTTTTCGAAATTGTACTTATGTAGGTTAGGTCTTAAAAGCAATACTCGAATCTTTATACTCTGTGATTAATTAAAAGTATTATAATTATATAAAAGACGATTGATGGTTGTGTTCGTGCAATTTCTAGTTTTTAAGTCTTTCGGACTTGGTCCTTTATGCACTTAATGAGTACTTAAACAGTTTTCTATAGTGTTTAAAAATATATCAAGCAATAATTCTTAGATGTCTTACCGTAAGCCAGGCGAAGACAAGGGGCGAGTAGAGCTATGCATGAGTTTGTCGGCCATATTCTCCCGCAGGTCGACAGATTATGTAATTTTGGCTTTTGGTATCATATTTTTCTTAAATATTTCAATACAGTAGACACTCGTATTATCTGGCCTTAAGCAATATGAATTATCAACCGCGACAAACTATATCAAACCTAACCATATTATCTCAGAAAATATATACATTTTATATATATATATATATATATATATATATATATATATATATATATATATATATATATATACATGTTTTATACCTAATTCTGGAGGCATTGCGTGTTGAGTGGCAGACCGCAACGCCGCGCTTTGCCTCGACACCAGAGCTAAGACTTCCTCGAGTGGGAATCGGACTCACAACCGTCGTGTTTACGCGCGACACACTTGTGCCACTGCGCCACGGCATATGTACGTAAATAGAATAAATGAGGCTGGAAAGCTTATGTTGGAAATTTGCAAGGAAAGAAATTTGTGTGTGGCAAACACGTTTGATCACTAACAAATTCACATGTATATA
Organism: Heliconius aoede; assembly: GCA_037355905.1. Classification (NCBI taxonomy): domain Eukaryota; kingdom Metazoa; phylum Arthropoda; class Insecta; order Lepidoptera; family Nymphalidae; genus Heliconius; species Heliconius aoede. The sequence goes on from JBAIZZ010000305.1 coordinate 945,332, forward strand.
TGGGAGCGAATGGAAGGGAAAAGTATGATTGATTTGTTCCTAATGGATCAGCGTATTCGAAGGCAAGTTATGGACACGTTCGAGTGTTTAGGGGTTCTGATCTGGGAACAGGCCAGACCAGGCCTGGGTTTGACATTCAATCGGGAGTTAAACAAGGTTGCGCCGTTCAATTTATATTTGGATAGATACACAGAATGGAAGGTACTAGCGAGGATGTTACGGTGAGAATGAAGAACGTGAGGGGAGCGTACCATGTGGGGAGCGTAGCGTTTGGCGCTCCGTTCTCTCTGACTACCCTGCTAGGGATAAATCGTGAAGCTAAGTTAAGTATGTACGTAAATTAGTATAGACTAGTATGTTGGAACATGTATCTCTTAATAAACGTTTTAGTTATTTTTAATACACAACATTATGTACTACTATGTATGTACAAAACCCACTTTCCTGTATGACAACCGGTGTATTGATATCCGATAAGCCGTATTTTCAATTATCCGAATGCCTAACGACGACAATTAGTCCTGTTAATCGAGTTTCTACTGTATATATATTTTTTGTTTAAAGTTTTCTTTATTTTGATTCTCACACAGGTTTAACTCCTATAAGCCAAAGTTACTCCGCTATTTCACATGTATACACATCCCTTATTATAGCAGTATTCTTTATATTGTAAGTAGGTTAGAACCTTCTGAGATTTGCGTTCGCCGCGTTTTCCATATAACTTTGAAGTGACTGATTTTTTTTCTTTTAATTTTGATGGTTTTTTTAATTTTGGAACCGAACGAAAATGCGGCGTTCGCGTCGCCCATAACACCTTTTGTATAGTATTTTTTCCTGAATTACTCAGTATTAGAGGCGGTTTATATTGGCCGCCTTGTCTTGCTCAAGCGAGACCCTTAAATGTGTACTTAATTTTTTTTATTATTGATATGTATATTCGAAGCGCCGCCATTTGTGGTGCTTCACTAACATATTTATATTTTGTCTTGAAACACTTGTATTAGTTTGGTATGTGCCAGCTGAGAACATCCTCAGTTGTGTTTAGTTGTAGGTTTTGTATTTAGCTGTAGTAGTTACTTTGCCCGTATCTGTATCTAATAAAGCACTTAGATACCCGATGTGTCATTACATGATATTAGAACAATGTGTGTTTTATTTCGACCGTGGGATAGTTTGTTTGGGTTTTTGTTTCACGGAAAACCTTTTAGCTTATGCACGTACCTTTTTTATTTAGACTCATATCGGGCGCCATTTTGACGGAGTGGGGTGTCCGGAACAACGGTAAGTCGGCTTGAAAGACGGCATGTCGAAGTAGTATTCTGTAACTAACAAATTTCTAAATTTTCCAATTCTTGGCATGGTTTAATCGTACATAAATATTTATCTTCCAAATTCACTGTCAATTTCAACAGGCGTTTGCCACACGTTGGTTGTGAAACGTGCTATTACGATATTTCTCTTAAACCCAAACAGATTTGTTGGTTTTGAGAGAAGTATCAATACCTAGACACGTAGTGTAGACCTTTTAGACGCTTCGCTTAAGGCCTACAGTCTTCCTGGTTTTGTATCTGATTTGCCAAAAATAGGCCAAAGCTGCATTTATTGCTCAATTGATTCTCAATTTTTAAATTGTTCGTGGTCGCAGCCATAGACTAAAGAACGTTATGCCTAATACATTTGCGGCGATCTTGTGTCCAAGACAAAATGGCTACCGGCTGCGACTGAGCGCTGGCAAGATCAAGTGTACATTGCGCCAGACTAGTTTAAGGATAAGACAATAATATGGGAGACGTTGCCAACTAAGACGCTATATTCTAATTTATTGCCATAGAAACAAAATACATTCCTCTCTAGTCATTTTAATAAGTTAAGATTCGATGTTGTTTTGGAGGAAATTTCTACTAAAAGTCTAAACTTGCTCAACTTCTCTTGCCAAGTTGTAGTCTGTTCTCTGAAGACGAACGCTTCCGCAGTGATGTGCCATACACCTTACATGCCAGCACAGCGACAATTTGCAACTCCAGGCTCACTGGACCAATGTAAACAGAAACAAAAAATATATTCATAATTACTGTAAGGTTATAATATATACATGGATTATTATACAACTTTTGGATTGGTATAATATAAAGTATGTTATGAAAAAAAAAATTACGTTGTGTGTTTTAAATGTACGGCAGATGCTAGAGTAGTGATGTAGTGTAGTGATTTTGAAAATTTACATATATAATATTAAAGTTAAGTAACTAACCGAAAGCAATAACGTTTATTATATAAATACAGCACGCGCGCGCTGCGGCTATCGACACTGTGTAAAGTACATCACTAAATAATGGGAGCACATATTTTGTATGCGATCAAACATGGCGGACACGGCAGCGCGCGCATTTAGATTATTATTATACACACAGCATACGAAATTACAATATTTTTGTATCATAGGATCGGTGTATTCTGTAGCGAGTTGGTTAAGTTGATCATCGTGATAAATATTCGAACACTTGTTGATAAGTGATGTGATTCAATATCTCTGAYCTAACGTAGATGGAACGCCGCTTGGGGCGTGCGGCTGTGGCTTCTCCACTTGGAGCCAATGTGCGAAACTCACATGGCGGCMCACATATATAAATGCTATTGTGTTTTACGTCACATTAAGTGGCAATTGAAAAGTTTTACGATTATGCTACAGTATTTAAGCTAAGTTTTTTGTCTTTATTAAGAGTTCGTTGACAATATAAGGGTTCGAGTGGCTTAAAACTAGTATATTTTGGTTTTGGTCGCCGTAAGTAGCTGTCGTAAAACTTCGATTTTTTTACCCTTATAGAGGCTGTATTGACATTCCTTTATGTATATTATTTATTTGGTTGGTTGCATTTTACGGTAGTATCTACTTAAACATAGTTAACCATAGACAACGTAGATATGGGCTGTTTTTCTCCACAGACTGCTAATAGGCGAACATTGTGCAATATGTAATGGATTTTTATTGTATAATCTGTTAAGGTTGCCCGTAGTGGGGAAGAGTGGGGTCTGTAGAGTAGTTTCGTTTTTTTATATACATCAGAAATTGTTCCTGGGCATAGGCAATGTTATTTCAATAATTCCTTCTCAGAAGTTTTGGATTTATCTATTTTAATAAATGATTATTTTTTCCTTTCAAAATGATTATTAATGTATGTCTATGCCATTGGAATGCATTCTAACTTTGCTCATTTGCAGAGTAATTAAGATTACTGAATGTTATGTAAGTTATCAGATAATCCATATATGTAGATAATGTCACTGCGTCTGTTAGACGTCTAGACGAGCGGGCCCTAGGGGCATAGCTAGTGTAGCGTAACGCGCAGGCCGCGCGCCTCTTTTCAACGCCTTTATCTATGGTTCATCTTCACTTAGTCAAAAATTAGAAATAAATGGTAAAAAAACACAGCTGATCTTTCATTTATCGCTTTTTCGTACCCTACATTTTTTATTAAAACTCAATGTAGATAGAAGCTTCAGGTCCCATTCTGGGCGCCAGTTTTTTTTTATTTTATTAGTTAGTTCAAACCCCTGTTTTCGGTAGACATTAGTTTATAAATGTTTGGTTGGACTCAACCCTTGGATAGATGCATGAGAGAAGTAAAGGACCATAAAGTATTGAGAATAGCGGTGAAGTGTGCATGGCCGGTGCGGCGTCATCAAGACAGACGGCAACAAGAGCGAAGAAACCTCATTCTATATAACGAGACAATACTGAACTTACTTGAGTTACTCGGAGATTCCCCGAAGGACAACATCCTCAAGGTACTGCATCAGTATTGTCTTTTATCCACTGCTGTATGCTTAGTTTTGTATTTTTAGTACCCTCTATAGTAAAGTGCATCCCAGTATATAGACGTAGTTCCATAGTCAATTGGGTGCTGGGTCTATACATGTAGTTGAATGAATTTTCTTAAAAAATATATAATGTGATGATATTTAAAATTTGGAGATGCTTGTAAAGTTTTCAAATCTCGTAGACAAACTTAGTGTAGATTAGATGGAAGAAGCATATCATCTGACTAAAGACACAATCGCATTGTGCCTTAAAAATTAGGTTTTTTTTCATTTAAAAAAAAGACGCTAGAAATGTTAGAAGTAGAAAACGGACCAATAGTTTGGAAAAGTGACAATATTTTTTGTAATTTATTTAACCCGTTGATCTATATACCGAACGAATTAGTTCACATCGGTAGTGTATTCTAGTGATATAAATATAATATGGAATTTTCTAGAAAAAAACCCCTTCTGTAGTACAAAGTATATGTAAGTTTAAAATGACATGTCTTCCCGACAAATGATAGACTGATTAATCGTCTGTAATGGTTAAATCCCGCTGGGATGCACTAGTTTTCGTTTGTGTAAGGGCACTTGTTTGGATCGCCATCCAAATCGTCTATTGAACATAGACCATTCTTTGTTTTTTATATTATAATTATATTTCAACTAACCTAGGTCTGAAAAAGTGCTTTTTCAAGGAATTAATAGTTTTCAATGTAGAGTAAAATGTGTTCAGTAGAAATATATCCTGTTGAACGGTGAAGCAGTGCCTCGTGTGACAATATCACATTAATATTTTTCAAACTTTATTCCCAAAATGTATTTTCAGTACATTGTATATTTATTTGAAGATTTAAATTGTGTGTAATTTAAACGCTTATCAAATAGTCTAGTCATCGAATAAATTGTTATATATCTTGTTTTTTTTAGCTTAGTTTAACTATTTTTTTGTACATTTATTTAATTTGCGTGATTCCTTTTATTCATCTTTGACACATATGATTTGGACTCGCGTAAATATAGCTTAAGAATTTTTTTAGTTAGTTTTGTAAATATATAGAATAAGATTGTTATTTAAATGATTGTGTGTATTTTAATGTAATTTCTTCGTAGGGTTTTAGACAATCTTTCTCTCATTTCGTCGTGAAATTTTTGATATAGTTATTTCTATTAGTAGATATTTCGACGAAATACTTTAACGTTTGTGTGCGAACACCATTATTATGACATATCGTTATCTTAAAATAATTATGACAATATTCCAATGTTTGATTGTATAATCTGTATTTACTTAACTTGTGGACTTAATGTTATCTGTTTGAAATAACGGTTTTCAGTTCGACGTTCGCTAACAAACGCCATGTTTAAAAATGATACAAAAGTGCTCTACGAATTTGTATAACATAAGCTCATAATCGAAATTAACGTATTTACATTTTTAGACGTAGTTTGGATTTGTAATTCATACTTGGAATGTATAGATTTTTTACGACAATTGATATATGGCAACACAGTTCTATTTTATACGAAACAAACGCAGTGTATAGCAAATTTTCTGCTTTAATTGGATTTTTAATCTGTTCTGTTAATTATAAAATTTTCTGTATACTGCGCTATTTTCAGTCTTAATTAGTTTGTTAATGTTATTGACATATAAAATTAATTTACTGTGTTGCTGTTGCATGTGATTCGACCATTTCTAGTACAGGGACATTGGCCTAATTCTTATTACACTACGTGTCTAGGTCATACAAAAACACAACATACATATTTAATACTACATAAACTCATTGACAATAATTATCACTGACAAATGTCAAATTTGGTTTCTGTAACGAAACGACTTGATAGATTAAAGTCGTGTTTCATGCGCGAAATAATCGATATGAAATTGATTTTTTTCCGCAACATCTATTGTTATAACGAATTTTAATGAAAATGGTCCTGTCACATGGCATAGCGTAGTTTTTTATCATAAAGAATATTGTATGTATTGAGAGTTAGCTTTGATTATTTATCTACAGCGGAAGCGACGAACTAAACGGTTTAAATAAATGGTTTCGATTTCACTGGTGTTCTTTATTTACTTTATTTATTTTTTTCACCTGTTACATAATGTTCTAGAATATAAGTTGCATAATACCTATTTAGATAATCTTAAGCTATAAAAAAAATACTACGGCGTGTGGAAGTGGCGAAATTGAACTCCGCACTTTGTCTGCTGGAGTGGAGAAATGAAAATATATGAAATCTTTCTTTTGCAATACGAAATCCTCTAATTCAATCTTCTAATAATATTAGAATTAAATCTGCTTCACGCTGTATTAGAATGAAATCTTCTTGTACTTAAATATTAAATAAAATTAAATGGATTTAGATTTTTTACTTTAATGAAGGAAACGTCTAAAGCCTATTAAGTTAGGTAACAGTAAGCTAGTAATAACAGTTTTATCATGAATGTTTTAAGCATATAATAAAACTAACTCTTTGCTGTCTGTATGGAAAATATATGAAATAATTTATTATTGGGGACCTTTATGAAAGTAATACTTTGCAATACTCGAAAAGCTTATATTTATTGTGGTAGAATTTTTGTCTTACTGATAATGGTGCAATCTTTTTTAGTGTTTTTAATTGGATATTATAAATTTTATTAAGATGAGTTCTAAATATTAGTCATGACATATGTGGCTTTTAAGTACGAGACGCTGAGAATTATTAGAAGTAAAAATATTTATGAAAGTAGAGCAATTTCCCTGGCAGCTCAACGTTTCAAGATGGTGACAGTCTACACTACTGGTGTACATCGTGGACGACTCCAGCCTGACGCCAAACCCCTCGGCTGAGCCACGAGCCCTATCCATCATGAAATTCGCTCTAAATAGTTACGCAGATTTGATTTTAGTAATTTTGATTATTTTCTTCCAAAGTGTACGTGTGTAGTGTGTTTCATAAAGCCTAACTTCAGGGCGATCACGACGCGTCCATATGCCTGTATGCCGAGTAAGGTTATTGGATAGGCTATACAAACTCATAGTAATCGTTTAGATGTACGCACCCATAAATTCATGAGGTCAAAATTTGTTGCGTGTTGAGTGGCGGAATTCAACACCGTAAAAGCTAGTGGGTATATAAATAATATTTATAAGTATTAAACTTCAAATGTGACCATTTTCATTCCCACTCAGAGAATTATTTATAGTTCCTTCTTTTCGTAGCAAGACAAATGTGTGACGTTGAGTACCACCACTCAACAGTTAAGTGCGTGGAGAACGGAGTGTGTATGCGAGGAACATACATTAGGAAGCTAAAAAAAGTGCTGATACGATAAATTAATCAATAAAGACCGTGGGTTCAAATTCCACATCAATCTCGGTAGTATGCTCCATGTAAATTGTTTGGTAGAAGATATTAAGCATTTAATAAATAAAAGAAAAAATCTTAAATGTATTTTATTTTGACTTCTCATATTATAATAAGTAATATAAATACACAGACAAAGATCAACTTAAGTAAGTACATATAAAAATTAATAAATGATAATAGAAAGCGGGAAATTGAGTGTCTACTTCCACTATGTCAGAAAAGACAGAGGAAACACTAGGTTCCCTCTGTCTCTTTTGCTATAGGCAGAACACAGCGCGAAGTTAATAAAAAGCAACTGTATTAGGATTTTATCAATGTTACACTATCGTAACTAGCTTGTAGAATATTCATAATTTTTTAATATTAATATATAATTTTAAAGCTAATAAATGATGTGAACACGAAAATTATGGGTTCAATTCCTACTCGCTAAATAATTTATTTCATTTCTCCGCTATGGCAATATACGAACAGGATTGCTTGTCACCATTCAACTTACGGCCGTTGTGGCGTAAGCGTACAGGCATGTGTACATAAACACGACTATTTGAGTTCGATACACAGTCGGGGGATTGGAATATTTAATATTTCTATTATCTCCCTCTTGTAACGAGGCAAATTGCGGTGTTGAGTTGCGCCACTCACTACGTGCCTAATACCTCGAGAATTCGACCTGATGTGGAAATGTCTGAATGGGAACGGAATCCCTTAACTCTAGGTTTCCAGGCTCCCTTTGCTACACTACTAGGTGCGGGACATAGAGAACACCTACAAAAATAATAAGCTCAGTTTTCAATTTTTTTTTCCATGAACATTAACAAGGACAGCAAAAACATTAGCGAAATCGATTCACCCATTTATACAAGATGTCATGATAAAAAGAAATAGGGATTCATTTTTAAGCATATATACTAGATATAATAAAGACCCTTCCCTCAATTAGGTTTCAAGTCAAACAAATAAATTTTTTGTCGTGACAGTGACAGTTGCACAATTGTTCCCGCGACAACAAATGCCGCCAACCGTGAAATGTCATGTCACTACCAACGTTACGTGCAAAAAATAATCTCTCAGGCATACTGTAAAGCTGAAAGTAAACTCGGTTTCTACCGCGAAAGGCGGACCGGACTCTTTTTAAATAAAATAGATTTATATTTCCATCAACAAAGTGTATTGTATTCTGTAATTACTTCAATTCGCTCCTTTCCGCCCGACAATTTTTATTGGTATATCTCAAACGATTTTTAAAAACAAGTCTTCGATTGTGAGTGGGTTGAGTGACGTATGCTAGGTATGTACTCTTTTCCACTCGGGTGGTATCGGTAAGGCATTTTTCTTACTTTTATGTAAAGGGATCTGGAGCAGGACCGCAGGACGTTGTCAATTCGAGGACTAATGTTGGCTGTTAGATTTGCACATCGTACAATACAAGTAATGTTGGACTTATTTCGAGCCTACTACCAATCTTTTACACACTTTTATTTACTTTCACCTGAGCTGTTGTCTGTAATCAAATTTTGCAAGTTAAATTTGAGCAACTTCCTGCTTTCCGATTGAGCTGAAATTTTGCATACATGTATAAATCGGATGACAATGCAATATTATTACGACATAGAGCTGATCTGATGATGGAGCTGGAAGGTGGCCGTCGGAACTCGGCAATTAGCCGATGCAACCCCATCGAGTATATGCTCATTTGATTCATTTTGACGAGTATTTTGCTACTAAATGGTAACCAGGGTCTGATGATTGAGCTGGAATTGGCGGAACTAAGTAATTATTTAATTAGTTAGTTCCGAAAATAATTAATTAAAATTAATTATTTTCATTTCCACACTCTGGTAAGACGAGGCTATGTGATGATGATGTTGTGTGTGCTCAATTTCGTAAGTGTATGTGTGTTTGTGTGTTTGTGTGTTTATTCACTATTTCTCGGAAACTAAAAGTCACATCGAGATGTTTTATATAAATTGTCTATTCCAACTTACGAAACAAGGCCAAGTTTTATCAAAATCGATTCAGTTGTTCTAGATGAGACATAACGATGGTAACTTTATATCTCCTAATGCAAAATACATCATCATTTAAGGGCCTATCACGTGTCTCATATATTTCGAAAAAACCCTAAAAAATTATAATAAACAGAATAGGCATCGAACCCACAACCATCCAGCTGTAAGAATAACCTTTCAAAAAGGTCATGTACTTACTACATAATCAAAAAAATAAAAAAATCTCGTCTCATTGTTATTTTGTGTGAGAATGTCCACAAAAATCTCCAATATAATTTTTAATACAAAAACCAACAAATATTCCTGAAAAATATCTAAATTATCCATCAAAAATACTCGAAACTCATACAAAAGCATATTTTCCTTTTAATCATTTTAGAACGTGGCATCTAAAGCGATATTTAGGCACAATGTACGATTCATACATACATACAGACATACATTTTAATTGCCGTAAAAAATCAAAAGGCATTTTTGTACGCGGGCGTAATTCAAATCGCGTCGTTTAGGCGACGCAAAATAAGAAATATTCTACGAATGTGTGGATCTGTTTCCATTGTTGATGAAATCACGACGACATAATAGAAAATATTTAATTTTTTTTTCAAGTCCTCGCTCCGGTAACATAAGCGCAGCGTTGATTTCATCCACTCAACGCGCAATGAGTTCGGCAGAAAATGGAGAACGGAAATGTCTAAACGGGAATTGATTCCTGACACTTAGTTTCCTCTGACGATCCTGTATGCGTAATACAGCGTGAAGCTAAAAAAATAACACCGAACGGAGAGTCGTCTTTTTATACTGGATTCCCTGCGTTTTTCCACCAATAGTCATATTTTTTTTTTATAATCTTTTATAATCCACCTTTCATTGGGCAGACAATGGAAACCTCTTAGCCCGCATGTGGACATTTTAAAAATATTAAAAAAGCGCGGCAACGTTTAGAAACGACACCTGCGAGCTTTAATTGCGGCGAAACTTGCGTTATGTAAATATATTGTTTTAACGTGAGATAATGGCGTTGTTTTTTGTTTTATTTTTTTAGCTTCACTCTGTATCCCGCATTTGTCAGGGTAGGGAAATGTGACTTCATTTTTCACGCACCGCACTTTTTTTGAGACATTGCGTATAAAAGGAATTAACGTCGCGCTTTGTCTTATTAGCAAGAGATGAGAACTTGTATTATAAAAAAAGCTTGTATTATTACAAGCTCTTGATATAGCTTTATGAGGACAAACTCGCAAAATGAACGCAGCTACTGGCCTAATGGCGTGTTAAGCGATAAGCTTTGACATTTATGATATATTTGTTTCGGTGTCTGTTTAGAAATTTCGATCTATAGAATATAAGGCCTTCGTGGCGTAGTGAGACGATTGTGGGTTCGATTCTCAATTATGGAAATGATTCTCTAATTGATGTAATTCTCTAATTTTGACAGACAAAGTACAGCGTTAAGTGCTCAATGTTTCAAAAATTGGGTGGTGCTTGAGGACTGGAGTCTGTAACACTAGGTTCCATCTACCTTATTGGCTATGTGAAAAAGGAACATGAAATTATTATCAGGACTTTACCAAATAAATGTCGAAGTCAACGTTTCAAGGGTACGGAAAGGCCTTTAGTTGGGTGGAACATAAGAGACAGAGTATTTAATTATATCATTGGGTTTCTATTCTACCAGAGAGAAGAAATGGGTTTTTTTAGCATAACGCCAGGAACCTAGATAGTAAAAATCTGTCCGTTCCCCGTTTAGACATTTTCATTTCCCAATTTCCGCATTACGTATTGAGTATCAGAACTCTATGTCATGCTTTGATTCGTTACCAGAGCGAGAATATGAAAATAATAAATATTTCATTCCCCCGGGTGGGAATCGAACCCATAACTATCAAATGTGTACAGTCGCACGCTTTTGTCGCTGCGCCATGACAGCTGCACGACGGGCTTTCTGGAAATGTAAATAATTTTAATAAAATAAATGTCTCATGGGATTAATTTGGACCGAATTTACAACGATACCGTTGACTGTCAGACATTGTACCATTCCGACACGAGGGCCTCACTTCAGGTAAATATCTATATAATATTAACACGGGAGTCACGCCGGGATGAGAATTGAACGTTGGTTGGCTGGTCGAACCATCTCCTATAATTTAAAGTAAAAAAAAAGTAGCAGTTTATTTGATACAAAACGAGGTATTTTTCTCTCTCAACTACTAAACTATACTTAGCTAGAATATATAAATAATGCAATTAATTAACATAATACTGTTAAACCTAACGTAATTTACAACGGCAGCTCGGCAGGTGCGTTGTCCGTCACGGCGGCCATTTGTATCCATTACTCATACAACCCAGCACCCGCAGGTATCAACTTAAGATTAAGTGCTTCAACTTGTGAGGAAATTTATTATTATTTAAGTAAATAAATATATGTTGAAATAAGTTTTAGATTAAAAAGAATATCATTTTCTATCTAGAAAATCTTATAAATGATAATGATTGAATATTACTATGAGGCCTGTCGTGGCGTAGGTGTAAAAGAGTAAGACTGCAATTGCGACAAGTTGTAGGCTGGCAAAGCGCGGCGTTGAGTTCCACCACTCCACAAGCAATGGCTCTAGAATTCAGTGAAAAATGGGGAACGAAACAGTAAAGTTATCAATTTTATCCGTTTCAATACAACTTTTTGATATGTTCTACTGATTTCCTTTTTGAACACGCTTATAGATACATTAATTAATATAGTTAGAGCGGTAACTGAGTAATTAAATCAAAGAATCTGAATTATACGCACTTCTAATTGTTTCTATCAATATGAAACTTTGTATTTAGATTAGATTAATGTATATATTTTTTTATATGTTAACAAATGTAGTGATATGTTATCAAACCATTTATAAAGCCCACAGGATTTGAACACACGACCCCTTTCAAAATGATTACCCCAAAAAACAAACACTTAATAATAACTGCGCGAAGACTATTAACTAAATAATGATCCGGGGTTTTTGCCCGCCATTAGCCGGTTTCAGTCGTTCCGCGACAAAATGGCCGCGGGAAATGACCTGTGAACTGATAACTGGAGGGTGAGGCTATATTGTGTCATGTAGCGATTTAATAAGAGAGAGAGATTTTTTATTTATTTTGATCTTGTATTATTGTAAAGATAAGTCCGAGTCCGAGATGTTTTTTTTTTCATTTCAATTTTCTGTTACTGGTTGACAAAGCGCGACATCAAATTCCGGCACTCAGTTTCCAACGTTCGAAAATTGGACGGTAAGAGGTGGGGGAGAGGGAGGAGGGGGGAGGGGATGGTTGTTGTTTGGGGAAGACTAATTTTTGTTTTAAGTATTACCAGTTTTTTTTATAGACGCATGTTTGATAGCCATTCAGTTGAGTGTTCACATTTTTTTTTCTAAGGTCTATTTTAAAAAAATTATTTTTATAAATTGAGTGATGGAGTGGTAAAAATACGAAATTTAACGCTGCTTTTTATCCTGTTTATATTTATAAACACTTCGTTCTCCCGGATTATTTTAAAACAAATTAAATTGACATTCAAATTCGCTTCTCTTATAAACCTACTCGCGCCCCTCCAAAAGCTACATGACGAGAGATTCACTGGTTTTCTATTTCACTTATCAGTTGGGTTAAATGGTTTGTTCGCGTTTGCTACTGTAAAGTATGAGCGTGTGCGGTCATGATGGAAACACTAGTCGGAGATTGTATCTAATTAATAGTTCTACTTTTTTTAGTTTCACAGTATATGCCGTGCGTAGCAGGATATGTAGTGGGAACCTGGTAACTTAGTGTTAAAACACTGGGTTCCCATTAAGTCACTCCGTACCCCACTTTTCCGCCAAATTCTCGACGCAGTAAGTAAGTAGCGGACCTCATCGCCAAGCTTTACCAAAGGGAGGATATAAAAATATTCAATATTCCATTTTATTGAGTAGGATTGGAACCCATAACCTTTACAGATGCATGCTTTTGATACTGTGCCACGACTGGCTGGCATATATTACCTAATTCCACATACTTCTATTCTAGAAGTCGCTATTAATATATTTTTATTAAATTAAACAATATACAACATCTCGAAGCCGCCGTGGCACACAAGCACAACAACCAAATTTATAGCGTAGGAAACGCGGAGGTTATAAGCTCGAATTTCCCACTCGCGAGAATGTAATACTTAATTAGAATAAAAAGTATGCTTACAGTTATTTTATAAAATATTCAGTAACAAAAATAATAACTTATTATAATAAAAACGATGGTTAAAATAATATAATATTCATATACTTTTTATTTTTCAAAGTGGAGAAACGGAACGGAAGTTCTTTAAACGTCAAATTTGACACCAAGCGTCAAGTAGGTAGATTACCTGAAAATGAAAATATTTCATCTTCAAGCTTTTACGATAGCTTACTCAAATGTACATAAAATATTACAAATAATTAAACGAATATAGGAATAAACAATATATTTTTACGATAAAATCTTTATATAAGCTAATAAATATCAAAACAAAATGAGACTTCTATCGCAAATATTTCAACCGGTAATTGTAATACCAAAAGGAGCTAAAATAAAAAACACCGAAATTACATGCAAAAGTCAAAAAGTAAGTGTTCTATCATTATCATCTATTACTATGTATGTGTATATCCACATTATTGAGATAGTGAAATTAAATTTAGAATTTGTTATTTAAATTTTTTTTAAATGTTATTCAACACTTAGAATAGAAAAATACAGTTTTAGAAAACATATAATAAACTGTACTTGACAGAATGGAAAATATGTATAAGAGTTAGGTTTCCCAGTCTAACTATTTGAAGTATGATATTCCAACTATTTATTATATATTTGAATAACAAACAGCAAGTTAAAATTTTCAATATAGCAATGTATAAGTTTATTATGCATATATGTTATAATTTCCCCTGATGATTCTAGGTAAAAAAAAAACAATTGTGCCATTGTCAAAAACATTATCATTAAAAGTTATGTTGTATAGCAAATTCTCGTATACTTATTAAGATATAAAAAACATTGTTAATCAAGTCTATTGAAAGCTAAATCATGTGTTTACAGTTACTGTACTACTGCACCAAAATATCTACAGATTTGGTATAAATAAAAATAACTTTTCCTACTCTACTAATGAATTTAAACTAAAATAATTAATATATTTATTTATTAACCATCATTATTATTCCAGCTTCTTCTAGAATGTGGGCTTGTTAGACCAACAAGTGCAGGACTATTCACATTATTACCTCTCGCAAGAAGAGCTTTAACAAAGCTTGAAAATATTGTTACAAATTGCTTAGACAATGTGGGGGCTCAAAGAATAAATTTACCATGTCTGACAACAGCTAAACTTTGGAAAATGACTGGAAGGCTAGAAGATATTGGGCCAGAATTGATTAATGTCGAGGATAGACATGGAAAGAAGTATATTTTAGCTCCGGTGAGATATTATCAGCATATTTTTTTCAGCTTCATACTGTATCGTGTATAATGCAGGGTAAGAAGAGGGAACTTAGTGTCAGTACACTACAATTCATGTAGAGTTATGCAATGAATACCTTTTAAAATATACTTAAAAATGATATAGAAAAATTTATCAAAAAAATGCCATTTAGTTTTAACAAATTTCCTTTTATTTCTTAATTGAAACAAAAAAAAAATCACAGAACACAAGTTCAAATGCGAAGTATATGGCCTTACAAATTTTTTTATATTCCATACCCAAGACCATTACAGAGAAAATGATAAACCCGCTACAGACCAAGTTGTTGAGGTATTTCCTATTCAGTGGTAACAAACAGCCAACGTCACTTTTTGTCTACCAAATAAGAAACATAGATTCAAGTCCTGCTGCATTTTAAATTTTATTTATATGCTTACTAAAAATAATTATTTGATATTTTTATAATTCCAGACTCACGAGGAAGCTATAGCTGATCTATTAGTTGATGCAAGTCCTATATCTTATAAACAATTACCGTTTACATTATATCAGGTACAAAATAATCATATATTTTTCTACTTTTCACGGACAGTTTCCCAATACAGCTACAATCCCAATACGCTACAGTCAAATATTTATATGTTTTCTTAAAATTATTTATTTTTTATCAGATAGGCAATAAATATCGTGATGAACACAGGCCCAAGCACGGTCTACTCAGAGCTAGGGAATTTAATATGTTGGATGCTTACAGTTTCCACAGTTCAAATGAATGTGCAACCAAAACCTATGATGTTATGACACAAGCTTATAAGGATATATTTAGGATTTTAGACTTACCTGTGGCTAGAGGTAAGTTTTATAGGTAATATTGTAACTCTTATATAATACTGCCTATTACATATATATAAAGTAAATAAAACACTAAGTTCACAATAAGTATTCTATTAGCTAACTAGCCTTACGTGAACTAAACATGTACACGGTTCCAGTTTACCCCCTTGAATTAACTTTATTGATTAACAAAGCAAATAAGCACCTTCTAAATTAACAATTCATTAATTAATACTACTTTTTATGTGACACTGCCTATTAAAAGCTAGTTGTGGAGCACGAGCGCATAGAGAAAAGGAAATATTTTAATTAAATTATAACTTTTACTTGCTTTAGTAATGAGGTGAAGTGCAGCATTGAGCTCCACACAATCACTCGCAAAAAAAAGAAGAAAAAAATCTCATTTAGGAATGATTAGAGAGAAAGCATTGCGGCCGTCGTGGCGTAGAATCTAATTGTAACTCTCATTTTCACTCAGGACAGTGAATTATTTTCATTTACAATTAAAAAATAGATATTATTACACTACCATATATTTCCTGATATACATTTTCTTATAAAGTGACATACATGTAGCTAAAATGAGCAGAAAATACATGATTTTATGTGTTGACGGGTTCTTTAGTAGTTATAAATATTCATAAACTATAAATACATATAAATAACTGTAAATAACCGTAAATAATTATAAATTGTTATAAAAACTAATATACATAATATTTCAGTTGAAGCGCCATCTGGTGATATGGGTGGTAGTTTATCTCACGAGTGGCAATTACCAGCAATGGCTGGAGAAGATTGTCTGTCCATCTGTCTATCCTGTTCTCAGGAAAGTTTGGATGAAGATGTTTGTGTACAGTGTGGGAGTAAAGTTAATAGAGTTAACAGTATTGAGGTATGTTTTCATATATTTTAATATATAATTGTATGTGTTATTATATATATATCCGTCCGTTGAGTTCCGGCGTTTAACACGCCACGCCTCAACAATTTGTTAGTGAAGTGTCTTAATGCACATGCCTCTGCCTATTTTGCTATGTGCAGGAAACAGTTTGAAGCTAAAAAAAATATAAAATATATTTTGCTTCATGCTTTATCCCGAGTGGGTTAGTCAGAGAGAACGGAATGCCTTACGCTACGGTCTTGGGCGTATCTTGATATATTTTCTGGACAGGCAGGTTTTTTTTTTATTTTTCAAGGCAAATTTTTGTTACTTTCTGGCATAGGCGCACGCCTGTTCTGTGGTGGGCACGGACCACCCGATCCTCCCCTAGTTCAACGCCCATGGCTACGGTTATTTTTTAATATCTAAACATATATTTTTTTACAGGTAGGCCATACATTTGTACTAGGCACGAGATACAGTGAGCCATTAAAAGCTAACTTTGTTGGACCGAAATCGACGCCACCTATACATATGGGTTGTTACGGTATCGGTATTACCAGGTATTTATTTGAAACAACGTCGTATTGTCGTAACTTTTACAAATATTGTAGGATAATAAGATAATAATATAATTAAAGTTTGAGAGTAGTCTTTTGTAATGATTAACATATATTTTTATAAAAATAGGCCATTACGTTATTATTGCAGCAAATGAGCCATACGGTGGGAAATAAACACGAACTAATTATTGCTTAATTAATGTTAAATTAAGGTAATTAATAAAAGCTGTCGATAATAATAATTTAAACTTCAAATTCAACGGATATGTAATAAATTAATAGATAGAGTAAAAAACTGCGTGTCAAAACACTGTTGTCGTCTGAATTCGAGCAGAGTTCCGCTACTCAACACACAATGTCTCGACAAAAAATTGTTCTTCCGTGAAGGACTGGAGTTTTATCACTAGCTTCCTACTATATAGTAGGGATAGAGCGTGACGATAAACATATAAATGTTATATATTTATTTCTCATTTATTTATTAGGTTATTGGCAGGGAGTATAGAGGCTTTGTCGACAGAAACATCTATAAGATGGCCGAAAGCAATAGCACCTTACACGGCTATTATCATTGGTCCTAAGGTAAAATGTAAAAATAATTATTATCTGTGTATCACTGTTCGAATCCAGCTTGTAGTAAAAATTTAATTTTAGAGGCAATATTTGGGACATGAATAGTTTATATTATAACATTTTCGCTGCAGCGATGCTGTCATAGTGTAGCGAACGCCACATTGGTTATTGGTTTCAACTTAAATTTCAATTTCAAATTTTAATTCATTCATTACATTTCATTTGAGGCCGTTGTGGCGCAGTGGCACAAGGGTGCCGCCCATAAACGGTTCGATTCTCACTCGAGGAAGTGAAATATTTCTTTACTTTTATATTTCCATTTTTCTTCGCTCTGGTGTCGAGGCAAAGCGCGGCGTTGAGTTCTGCCACTCAACACGCAATGCCTCTTATTGCATTCTTTCATGGCCTCGATGACAATTTTAAAACCACTTGAGATTGCGCAACGATCGGTTCACAAAATCTGCACTTTCAAGCCATTGCTATCTCCAACTTTTGAATTGTATCAATACTATCAAGTACTAACAGTACGTCAGATATTCATATTTAGTATATTATTAAAGCAGCATATGGAGGTAGAATATAAGACTACAACACCTTATAAACGCAGAAAGTATGCAGTGTGCGTAAGCTCTAAAACCTTTAAAACCATGTTCATCCATACATTCTACTCTTATTTAGGACCAAAAATGTATAATATTGTAAATAAAAACCATGCTATTTATTTGGGCAATTATAAAAAAACACATATGCACACACATAACACACAATTATATACATACATATACATTTTTATAATTACTACGAATTCTCATGGGTTGGTACTGTATGACGTAATACATTACAAACAACTAGCACTAACAATAGTTATTAATTTGTTAACTAGTCAATTTTGTACTGTTCATTTTTGAATCAATCCGCGACCAATTTACTGGTAACGTGATCACCTTAATTTTCTAATTGATTTTCTTACAGGAAGGCTCAAAGGAATGGTCATGTCACGATTTCTCAAAAACATTGGCTTTAGCAGAAATGCTGGAACAAAATGGATTGAACAATGATGTTTTGATAGATGACAGACATAATCTTACTATTGGGAAACGATTAATGATGGCGGACAGGTGAGACATCTTTCTACCTTCTTTTTAGCTTCACCTAACAGGGTAAGCAGAGGGAACCTGGCGACCCACTGCTAAGACACTGCGTTGCTATTAGGTCACTTCCGTTCCCCACTTTCCGCCGAATTTTGGAGTTGGTATTGCTTGGCGGTTGGTATTGGTTGGTATTTTTTACATAATTTTTTTTATATTTCAGAATGGGTTACTCTTACATTATAGTGTGCGGTGCGTCAGCGACGGGGACTCCTCCCCGCTACGAGGTGCACGGGGGCGGAGCACCCCGCTTGCTCACTCAAGGGGAATTACTCGGACTGGTAAAGGGAGACGCCAAGGGTGCCAGTGTTCAATGTACGGGATAATAAATGATTGTTGCCATGTGGTTGTTTTATTTTCGATGTAAATATGTACATGTGTATTTAATTACATCTTATGGCGGAATGAAACAGCGTGAGTAAGCGCAACGGTTGTGGGGATAGATTCGCACTCTGGGGCAATGAACAATTTAATGTCAAACTTAAATAATTTTAAAATTCAATATTTAATTATATTATATTTTATTATTATTTATAATATATATTTACAATAATATAATATTATTTATAATAATTTTATTATTAATTATTTATATAATTTTATTTAATTTCAAAATAAAAAATTACATGCTTCATTCTTTGATCGTCAAACAAACTACCACCAGTTCACCAAAGTTGATGCCTCAGACCTGAGAAGAACCGGCGCAAGAAACTCAGTGCGTTTTCCTATTAATAAACAATTCTATACAAATTCTATATATTTAATTATGTGTGACAATGATACCTTTGAAACAGACTGGGGCGATTATATATTGATTGCTTTGATAATCATACAAAGCGTGGACATGCAATGTCTCAAAAATTCTGCTAAAATTAAGAAAGTGTCTAGACACTAAGTTCCATATGCCTACTTCTTGAAGCTCAACGAAACATTCTTTTGAATAATATAGAAATAAACGTTACTGTACTCACATACATATACTCGTATACCTCTAATCGTTGTTTATATTCTCTTCAATATATTCGTATCGTAATTGTAGATAAGTAGTTAAAACAATTAGAATAATGAAACAGACTTATATACACTTTACAAAAGATAGAAACCATGTTATGTTGTTTTACTTAAAAATATTTTATAATTATCTGGTATTTCACATTATTTACATATTCTAGAGATCTAGAAAGATTCAAATTGCTAAAGGTAAAAAGAGTCTGAGAATTTTAAATATCCATCATGCACTTATTCTTGAGAGCACATTTATGCAAGTATTGCATTGTTTGTACACTGGTCTCTGAAAAGTATACGTACTATATTATTTATTGTTAATATATTTTTTTCTTTTTATATATATTACACGATTCATCTCATATAGATATACTCTCTCTGTACGAGATATACTCTATATTAAGACTCCAATTATATTTTCATTTTATTGTTCTCGCTTTGGCGCGACTTTCAGTTTCACCAATGCCTCCACAATTCAGCGGCAGTGTCCTAATGAGAACGGAGTGTCTTAACGCTTAAGTTCGCAGATTCCTTCTGCCTCTTGACCTTGCATATAAAGCTAAAATAATCGAATTGATAATAATTTTTTTATTAATCATAATTTTAGCTAATTTTAGGTCCGATTTTTAAATCGACTATAATCGGTCACCAACATTTTTCAATATTTTTTATTGAATCTATTCATTATTGGGCACTTAAATATTAAATGTCATTTCTGAGTGAAGCCATTACTACATTATTATTGAAATGGTAACAGTAATCTATTATTTGCTATGCATTTAGTGGCACTGTGGACCTTTCACCGCACATATATTTACTCGTATTTAGCTTACATACTAATCGAATAACGGTGTATTGAGAATTTTTGCCTGTAGTGTCGCCTTTTTAGGTTATTTGAGAGTCCATTTTATATTTTATTATTACGTATCGATAATTAAAAGTAATTGGCAGTCATGGCGGAGGGTGCGACTGTAAATACGACGGTTGCGGGTATAATTGAGTTGCGGTACTTGAAGGAATTAATCTCTGATGAGGAGACAAAGCGTGGCGTTTGAAAATTCAACGGAAAATAGGAAGCGGACATGTATTAGTGGGAACGGAGTGTCTTAACGATAGGTCCCCAAGTTTCCGATATGTACCCTACTACTACCTAAAAAAACTATAAACGCGAAAGAAGGGAAACAAACCCCCCCGCCTCGGGGCCACAATTTCCTCACTCTTGTGGACGAAGTGCAGTTTTTAGTTTCGCCACTAAAAGAAATTGCTAATCTCTTTTTTTAAATTCTATATTTAAATATATATATATATATTCATATAACTGCTGAGAATTATATTTCATACTCGGGGCAAGTTTACATTTAAAATATTTACACTTCTCCGATCTGACTATATAAAGCTCCGACCATACAATTTTAAAGTTAGGTTCCCCCTGTCGTACCTACAAAAAGACAAACTATCTGATAAAATTTTCGACTTTATAATATAAGTATGGACGTAAATATATTACGAAATCAGCCACGGTAAACCAAATGAATAATCGTAAAAGAAAGCTAATTTAAAAGGATTTTTAATTTCTAGGTCGGAATAGAAAGTTGTCCCTAGTTTCATTTTATCAGACCCATAAAATTATTGTATTAATTTGATTAGATTCCCACTCGCATTAAAAAATTTTTATTTCTCTACTCTGGCGCACGGTCTAAAGTTCCTGCACTCACGAAGAAATTTCTTGAATTAGGGCGTGAAGTGTCTTGCCCTAAATTTTTTTGTGCCTACCTGTGTGTGGGCGGGATAAAGCGTGAAGGAAATTTAATCGTATTTAATGTAAACACAACATTTATTAATATTTACCTATTATACAACTAGAAACACTAGCTCTAGAACACTAACACTAGAACACTATGGTTCTAGTGACCACCTTCCGCTTCCATCATCAGATCTGCTCACTGTCACTATAATATTACATTGTCATCACACTAATTTCACTTCGACAGTATAATTTCAGCTCAATTGGATATCAGGGTGGGTGGAAAGTGAAAAGTGGTTTGCAAGAGATAAAAAGAGATATCAATTCAAGTTAAAAGCTTACCAACCAACAACTTTGGTTATTTACTGGGGATACTTACAATTTTTTTTATTCGTATAGACAGACCACGGGATGACCACATACCAACAGCCAAGTTATTTTTAAAAAATGAAACTAAAAAAAACAATTAAATGCACACAAAAAGTAAATGACTCAACTATCGATGGAAACTAAAATGTACTGTGTAAACGTACTAGCAATTTAAGAGGCATTGTGTACGCAATACTAACGAGAGAAACACGCACGGTTTTAGATATAAGTATACTTGGAACACGTTTACACTTTATCGTAATGGATTAAAATTCATATTGAAGTTTTAAAAAATAAATATAATTATTTTTTTATTTAATTCATAAAAAGCTATATTTTTACTAATACATTCAAAATGTTATGTCAAATTAAAATAATCACATATTGTCTATCCATTTACACTGAATTCACAAAAAACACGTAATATTCCATAAAAAGAAATAAATAAATAATAAAAACAAGACCAAGGCTACAAGTTTGATCAAATATTTATTTACAAAAAATCAGTCGTAAAGACATCAAAAGTCGTTGGTTCAATCAACGTCATACGTACATTACCTCAGTTCAAGTGGAAAGGAGCGCTGTTAACCAGTTGCCTGTCGAGTCGCGTCCGTTCACCGCGTATACGATACACAAGTAAGTTTTACTATTATACATAATATCATTTAATATTATATAATTATATTTTTATGTTAATTAATTATTAAATTAGGATGTTTGCATTAAGCTTTTGCCTTTTTCTCAAAAGTCAAAATGTTCCCGCCATTTTAGGCGTATAAACAAAATAAATAAACTGTATTTTTTAAAATAAATATACAAATTAAAATGTATACATTATTTATATGAAAATATTATTCTATATTATCAAATATCTAGTTCTATTTATTAAAAGCTTGTTTTAAATGAGTTGAGGCAGTTTTAGTAAATAATAAATTGTTAAATGGATTATTTACATAGAACAAAGTGAAAATTATTTATTTAAAAATTTCACCTAGTTTTAATATACTCTGTTCCACACTTACCGCCGAATTTTCGAGACATGGCCTGTTGATCGACAGAAACGACATCCTTTTTCTTGTACTTGTACCAGAGCGAGTAAATAAAATCAGAGTAATTAAATGGCTCACCCCCCGAGTGAGAATGAAGCTCACGATGTGCGTCTGCGCCACAACGGCCTCTTTGCAGTATTTTTTCTTTATTTTACGAGGCTATTGTTAAAAGCGATGTTTTTTTGTTTTGTTTTAAAATCACGAACCAGTCGGGTGAGTTTAATTGGAAGTTTAATTTAAGACTACTTAGAACAAATAGTTTTCTTTCCATTTGCAGTCTGAAGTAACTGGTTAGTTATATTTTTACTTGTTTTTATTTAACTTTGTGGTTATTTTTCTGATATATTTATAAATAAATGTAAAGAAATGCTGTACAAATTAATGCAGTATTAGCATTTTTCTTTGATAAACAAAGAGATAATAGGGATTAAAATTTCCATCCGGATTTATCTAATGCTAGCAGAGAGGTCAAACTAGCTGAACCTAAATGATTATTAAGGCCATCGTGGCTCAGGGGCATAAGGGGGCGACTGTCAGCACGACGATTGTGAATTCGATTCATCTCGGTGGAATGGAATGTTAAATATTAATATTATTTGGTCTGGTGACGTCTCCAGAATTTTGCGGGAAACAATAAATGCGAAACGCAAGGGTCGTAATGAGAAAGGAATATCTTGATACTAGTTTCCCAAGTTCCCTTTGCCTACCCCGCTACCCCCCTACCCCGCTACCCGCTATATGCATGATACAGATTCAAACTTAAAAAAGCGGCTCAATTAGCGGCTAGCTTTTATTAAATCACCGCGAATTCCAAGATAACAACATTTTAAAAAGGCTAACGGTGAATCTACAAAGTTCTGTTATTTTGTGCGCAAAACATATGTAACGTATGTAAAAATATGTACGTATGTTAGTTCCTATACTCCGTTCTAGAGACTCAACGGGTTCCCAATTTTGATGATTATTCCATCAATCAATACATCTTTAGTAGTAGAGCAGAGGGGACCTGAGTATCTGCTATTAAGATACTCTTTCACAAATCTTTGTTTAGTTAGAGTATTATTATTATTATATATTAGTATCTTATGTAGGCACGTTACAAAATTGGTACGATTTTTTACTTCCGGTCACCACTTCACGCCGCATTCTGGAGGCATTACGTGTTGAGTGGTGGAACTTAACGCTGCGCTTTGCCTCTCAAAGCTACTGATAAATAAACTCAAAATACTGATACCTACTCTCTATTAATTAACATTAAAATGTCAGTATTGTCAGTTCTGTAGGGTTTATTGCAGCTTCTCGTTTTTCCTACATTATGATAAAAATAATTAGTTCTTTGTTTGATTACATAGAGCGCGGCGGTGTTGAGATTATTATCATGTATATAATACATATGTAAATGTAGAAATGAGAAAAAATACACATTTAATGCAAAATACACGATACGAGCAATATGAACAATATGATAATGATGTAAAGCTTCAAATTCAAAAAGCGTGAAGCAAAAAGAAAAACAATTAAATGTACTTTAGGTAAACTCTGATCGTAAAGGATATGAACCCTCTACCATTTCGTAATAAAATAAAGCAAATATTATAGAGATACATCTTAAATGCTCTATAAGTGCGTCATACGTAAACGTATGTGATGAAATCAAGGACGACCAGTTTTGTTTGCTACAATTACTCTATACATATTGTAAATAGAATATTTTAACATGTAATGTATCAGATCAGATCAGGTACAAGCGTGGGACTGTTAAGCCCACAGGTCGTGATCTCCATTCCCACTCGAGAAAATGAAATATTTTATATCTTCATTTCGTCACTCTGGTAATGAGGCCGTGTGGTCCCGGCTTAGAATAGGATCACCCTGGTACTGTCGGTGTCGTAAGAGGCGACTAAAGTACGTGTGGAAGAGTCACGTCGCCAGTAATGGCAACACGCATGGGCAGACTCGACCGGATTTAATACCACCCCCGGCATTTTAAACCGGCGTGAAGTAGTGGCCCTTGCCACTGCGTTTCGCATTAGGTAATGCCGGGCCCCGGTGCCCTTCATCTCCACCTTAAAGGCTGGCAACGCACCTGTGGCTCCTCTGGTGTTGCATGGGGTCGTGGGCGGCGGTGATCACTTACCATCAGGTGACCCGAACGCTCGTTTGCCTTGTCCTCTCCCATAAAAAAAAAAAAAAAGGCTCTGGTAAGCATATGTGTGCGGCGTTGAGTTCTGCTGAATGGAACGATATTACGTGTTATTTCATAAGTAAAGATTCCTATGTTAGGCAGAGGCTAAGAGCTAGACAGACAGTGGTCGGTTTACTGTGCTATGTGCGCACACAGCCTGAAGCTAAGAAAAGAAGTTAACACTGACATATAAATGGCATTGTACTTAGGCGACTGGCTTCCTTTTTTGTGGTTAACTAAAAATTATGATAAAAAAAATGTCTTAACATTAGGTCCCCTCTGCCTACCCTGCCATATTGGGGAATACAGCGTCAACTTAAAAAGTATTTTAAATTGATGTAATATATAAAACACTGTATTTTCCTCAAATTGTCATATTATGATATCAACCGGTTTTTACCATTTGATTGTCATAATTAGGTCATCTTAAATCTAAGTTCAAAAGTAAGTGCTAATAAATACTTTTGCGCCATTTTTATTCGGTTTTAAAGTGCGCGTGCAAACTGTGCTTATGGGTTCTCCCAACGTTGGTGGTATAAATCCATGGTTTTTTTAGTTTCTTAATTAATATCTTAATTAATATGGAATATAAGACTCGTTCCTATTTCGCTGTGAGACGTTATGAAGTAAATGAGACGCGACGACCCTTTCTAAGCAAAATAGAAGTTGCAATTCTCTTACGTAATCTATAATATTGCAAGAGAAAAAACGTAGATATTATGAGATTGTAGACACTGCCATCTTATTTACCATCTATTGTGTAAGAAAATACGTGTTAAGCAAATACGTGAAAACGTGAAAAGTTTTAGTTTCACGCCCTATCCCTTATTTAGCATGGTGTTCAGAGGGAACCTGTTGTAAACACACTGCGTTCCCCATTCATCGTCACCGTGTTGAATGACGGAACTCAACACCGCAGGCCAACACCTTCTAGACCACAATCTGAAAAGACAAACGGAAGGCTTAATCATCAATTTACAAATTACAACATAAATTTATGCTGTCTGTACTTGGAAGATTTATAAGAAAAACTATTATTGAAAACAACTATCAAAGTGACAGAACCCAATGAATTATAAAGGTTTTGTCTGGTTGTCTGTACGTTTGTGCAAGCTAAACCCACAATCTGCTTAACCGATTTAAGTGCAGTTTTGATGTTATATTTTGAAACCAAATCCCTGAAACCAATTTTTTTTTAAATTCTATAAGTAAAATTAAATAATAAAAAGAATTGAGTTTCTTACTGGCTCTTGTCGGGCGAAATACTTAAAGAGCCGGTCCGTGATAGCTTCCTGTAGGACTGACAGACACTACTGACATTTTTATGTAACTATTGACATGTTTTGTGATTTTATATAAGTACTACTAGCGACTAAATCGCGGCCTCGCTCGCATATAGCCCAATTATATAAAAAAATAATAATAATAAATTGTAGCGTTTTTGTAAAGTTTCATCTAAATCTGTTCAGTACTTCTTGCGTGAAAGTGGAACAAACGTAACTTCCTCACAAACTTTCACATTTACAATATTAATATGACAGTAGTAAATTCAGGATTAAGTGAAAGTGACAGCCGTCATCATTTAATTTCCTTACATATAGAAAATAGAGATAAAGAATACGATTGAAATGAAATAATAACTTTATATTGTAATGCATCTTTATATTTTTGACCTGAATTGTCAAATTACCTACTGCAATTTGTTTGACCCACTTTTGTTGCGGTATTGTAAATAATACAATAAATATAAATATATATTATGTTAATTTATGTTTATGTATGGATAAGTGGATAATGTGTTGACATGCGGTTACTTATTATCGCGAGGCTTAGTGGTGTGTAACGCTGTTAATCTGACGGTCACGGGTTCAAATATACAAGGTGTTTTTATATAATTCCTCATTGTGTGACTTAGGATGTTAATCTCTTTTTATGCTCCAAGGGACTGTCGACCTGGATGCTTGAAATTAATTTCACCTTGACTATCTACTCTACTCGTTCTACAGAAAAATGGTCTTGCCGACGGACAGACAGGTCGATATATAAGCGGATAGAGAGAAAACAAAGTGATTCTGGATGTGTTCCATTTTTTCCGTTGAGTTACGGAACTGTAAACATCAGCTTCATACTTTTTGTCAAGTATAGCAGTGTACGTAGAAGGGAATCTAGTGTTAAGACACTAATAAAAAATTTTTTTATAGAACCTATAATACCACTAATACCAATAATAATTATTATTAAACAATAATGATAATTATTATTATTATTTAAAATATTTTTTATCTAGTAACTAAAACTATATTTACTTTTAAAAAGTCTAAAATAATTATAATATGATTATACAAACATTTATTTTTTATTTGTATGTAATGTAACGCTCAGTTTACTTCTTCCTTAATCTTATCTTAACCTTAAGGTTATCTGGAAGATACAGATACATCAGCTATGAGGTCATGTTTTGTATGTTCTATGAAAAAGATTACATTAAAGATTCTTTTATTATAAATCTCAAAATTATCTCAACGTAAATAACATAATCTTAAATATCTAATCTCCACATATAGATGGACTGTAAATGATTATAGGTTCAAAAGAGATTGATACTAGATCTCCTGATACCCTGATATGCGCAGCACCTATTTTTGATATTATATATTTATCCCGTTGCCCAGTCCATCATCTGTATCCTGCAAGGAAGGAGGTTCCCCTGGAAACCTAGTGGCAAGATACTCTGCTACCCACTTTCCGCCTGATTCTTGAGGCATTGCGTGTTCAATGACGGATATCAATCCAGCGCTTTGCCTGATTACCACAGCGAAGAAATGAAAATATTTAATTCCCTTGGGAATTGAATCTACAACCGTCGCGAATAGAGCCGCACGTTATCTTATCGTAAATATTCGCTAGTACCTAATAGTAAAAATTTAACTGTTAATCGTACGATTTGACGAGGCTATTCCTCGTCGTTGTTTCCTTTCATCAATGTATTGTTGTCATTAGAGCGCGACTATATAACATGCGTCTCTTTTCACGCGATAATTCCTTGATTAGGAAGCACTGAAGCCGTCGTGCTTTAATAACGATAATTGCAAAGGTTTTAGTTCGATTCCTGATCGGAAGAAAGAAATATTTAATATTTTTATTTGCTCTGATAACAATGCAGACTTCAGGTCATATTGGACCGTAAAGGGTAAAAATTATAGTAAACGAGAATCCTATATCACCTGTATCGATTTGGCCATCGATTTTTTGGTTTGAGAAAACTACAAAACTTAAATTGTTAAAATTTCGTAGCCGAGGTAGGCTCGGTGTAGGAGAAATTAAAAAACAATTGCATCTTAAGACTTTTAGAACAAAAAAAGTTGCGGACGACGACTATCATAGTATATATTTGTACTATAGTATATACATATATATATTCATATAGTAACAAAACGCAAACGGTAATTTTGGTCGTTGACCGACGGCAGATCAACGGCGCTTTGGTAACTTGACCTTTCATTTGAGATTATTTAAATAAATATCTCTATCAATTTGACATTGAGGAGTCTGTCGCTGATGAGAGAGATGAGATGAGTGTAGATTGAAATTTTACTTAAGCATAGTTTTATAAAAGAATAACATTTACCTCTCGCTTCGCCTACGTGGTTAAATGGAAATCATGGCCTTCTTTATCCGTATCGACTAATATACTCGTAGTTTAGTTATGTATACTTTCTTTGATCATCTCAGTAGTATCTCCTAAATACAAATAAATGATTCTGCTCGCCGTTTTCAGTCTCCATAGAGATATTACGCACTGCCTTCGCCGGAGTGATAGATTACGAATCCTACTGATATTATAAACGTCAAGTTTGGGAGGATGGATGTTTGTTCCACTTTCACGAAGAAACTATTGAACGGATTTTGATGAAACTACAATAATATATCAGAATAACATATAAAATGAACTCTGGAGGCATTCCTTGTTGAGAGGTGGAACTCAACGCCGAACTTTGCCTCGTTACCAGAACGAGGTAATAAAAATATTAAAAATTTCATGTCCTCGAGTGGCAATCGAACTCAAAACCTGTCGCGTTCACAGTCGCACATTTGTGCCCCTGCGCCACTGCTGACGACACACTTATAATAAGTTTTTCAAGTTAAAACAAACAAAGTTAACAAGTAAATAATGATAACAACGTAAGAGTTCAAATCTTTAGGTCACACTCATCCACAGTCAGTGATAGCGACACAGCATAACTTTTGTAGTTATTGAGTAAATACTAACAAATATTAAACTCTCGTTTAACTATTTTGTATGAAGTTGAAAAGGGTGTTGGTTTTCATTTTGAAAGCAGTATACAAGGTAAGTTAGTTTTTTTACAAATGTAGATAACTACATTACTATCTATAAAGATAGTCTTAATTTTCATTGTATTGACTAAGATGGTAACAGCTTAATGTTTCTTCCTACGCCCATATTGTAGAAACTTGAGATGACCATGCCCACCCCAGTGTGGTCTCTGCTCGCCTCAGTCTACTCAGTTACAAAAATTAACACTTAAAATAATAAAGCTTATTATACTGTCCATGAATATTTTCAGGAATCAAAGGAATGTATATTTTTTATATGCTCTTCAAAAGTGCTAACAATAGTCTATTTTTTACATTTTTAAAGCGTTATTCCTTACTTAGGAAAGAAAAATACTTTATAATGACAAACTCTACGTTAAATTTTTTATATGTTATTTGTTTTATGTGTGATTTTTTAAATTATTTTCTTTTATTTATAATATTTTTAGATTTTAAGTATCTAAATAGTGCACTTACACACATTGTGACTTTCATCTTTCTCTTATTTAATTTCATTTTCGTGTGACGTTTCGCAACGAAAACCTGCAGTTGTCGCCCTGACGTACTTAAACCAATTCATGGAAGGCGAGCACTGCTTGTGAGGTGTTTTTGTTAATCTTGAAGTTTTGTTAATCTTAAAAATATTTATTAATATTTTCATTTCTTGGCTCTGGCACCGCGGCAAAAACTCGGAGCACCCTGCTGTGTGGTGGCACAGGGAACCTAGTGTTCAGACACTCCGTTCACTTCTTTCCGTCGAATCTTTCGAGGCGTTGCGTGTTGAGTGGCAAAACTTAACGAATTAAGTTCTGTCTGCTCTTACATGCCAGTAGCTTTAAGAAAAGTTCAGAAAACAAAAAGAAACGTATATTTATAAGCATACATTCATTTTATAGATTAAGATTTTACAGAGTCACTATATTTCTGAAACAAATGCCATATGTCAATTATCTTGACATCAGATGTCAAGTTTTATTAATTAACCTCGTCAGAACTCTAACAACTGGAGTCTGGATTTAATCACGGAACACTACTAAAATAGTTAGTCATAATTAAGTAGAAAGAAGCCGTCGCGGCGCAGCGGCACAACTGTCTAAGTATCTGGGTGATTCTAAGTTCGATTGCGACTCGTGGGAATGAATAAGCAATTCATAGCCCTGGTAAGAAGCCATTGAGTTTCCACCACTCAATGTCTCGTAAATTGAACTTTACGTGGGAAACGTAGTGTCCACCTTGCTATATGCCTGAAATTGCGTGAAGCTAAAACAAAAAAAATGTAGTTTAGTTTATTTCCGTGGGAGTTTTAAGTAATCCCATCTTACTGCCCATTCCAAGGAACTCACCTACATACCAAAGTCCAAGTTTGTTGTTTGTAGAATTTATTTTGTGTTGGTCGAGGAAGGTATAGGACTATATAAATCACGATAATTATTTGGATGTAACCCACTGTACCTTCGGTCAGAGTTAGAAGATACCAAATACCTATTTAAAAATAAAATCAAATTATTTAAATTGTATTATAAATAAAATATTATATTAGTATAGTATTAGTATTATAAAAAAAAATATTTAAATTAGATACACAATTTATACGTGAACAAAGTGAGAATTGAATCCACTCCCACCTCGTAGCTTCATCATCAATCACCCACTTCTCTACTCGTATGTAAGTGTTACTATGACTATTCAAGCGCTTTCACCAACATTCTATAGAGCGATGACACGCAAAGATTTCTAAGGAGAATGAACGTGCGTTTAAATATACATTTATGTTATTGTTTAATAAATAATAATATAATGTTAGAAATCGGACGCGGTTAACGTTTTAAAAAAACACATGTCGTCTATATGTTTGTAATGTATTCGGAAGGAGATTCTACTCAATTGCAACAAGTGATGTGTCACTTAATATCAATACTTCATACTAATTGTTACTGTTGATCAGAATACGAGGGGTAGAGGAGGGGAATTCAGACAAAAGGCCAGGTGAGACCCATGGTTACCTCCCACGGGTAACCGTGGCCCGGCTTAGACGACCAGCGACCGAGGGAGCAGCTCAGGAGTCGGAATTAGGGGGAGGTAGGACGTTCCTTGGTAGGCGCTTCGTGTCGGGCGGTCTAGAGTGCCACTGAAAGCACTGAGTGAGTAGCACTACTAGTCGGCAGATATGATCCTCCAAGGTCTCTATACTTAGGTCTCTTTGGGTCGTGGCGTTCCTTACCGCCCCCGTTTGACACAATTAAACTGCTTTTATAATCTTTTTCACCTAAAAGACAGTAGATACCCTCTTTTACACGAGTACACAAATAATATAATAATTTAAAAATACCAAAATAACATATAAAACGCGGCCGTCGTGGCGCAGGGGCACACTGTAACGCGACGGTTGGGGTTCGATCCCCACTCGACGGAATGAATTATTTATTTATTAAGATTTTAAATTATTCGCTTACGAAAATTCTTAACACTACGTTCCTATCCTGCCGTGTCCGGACACAGCGTGAAGCTGTTTTATTCTTGATTAATTTATTTTAGGCTGTATGATAATAAATAAAGAAGTAACATTTC
The DNA here is from genome assembly GCA_037355905.1 of Heliconius aoede. NCBI lineage: Eukaryota > Metazoa > Arthropoda > Insecta > Lepidoptera > Nymphalidae > Heliconius > Heliconius aoede. Next base: position 977,249 of record JBAIZZ010000305.1, read on the forward strand.
GATTTACACAAAGGTGCTTTACAATTATATTTCAAAACAGTTATGAGCATTCTTTCACAATATTTCGTGTAAAGTGGCATAACTTAACGCCGCGCTTTCTTTTCCCAAACTACAGCAATTGGGATTTCAAATATAAGTGCTATATTTTTTTTTTGTCCATAGAACAAAATGAGGGCGCTGTTGATTTTAGCCGTACTTGCGTTTGTATGCAGCGCTTTGGCGAAAAACAAAAAAGATGAAAAAGTAAGTGATAAAAAGTAAGGGTACTTTAACATTAGGTATGTTAAGATACCTGTTCTCCGCGCATTGTCTGATATTCAAGACGTATTGAGTTTCAAAACACAACGCTAGCGTTTGACTTTGTTACCAGAACGTAAAATTGTTTTTTTTTTTTTTCATTTTTATTGGGAAACCAATTCACAACGCCATAACGCTGCGTATAGCTCATACATGTAAACCCTATATAAAATAGCTTTTATTATAATTAATGCCTATTCATTCTTATGTTTTATCATATTTTTAAAATTTTCCTTTACCTCCTTTACCTTTTGTAGGTAAAAATCGCAGTATACTACGAGACCTTATGTCCAGACAGCAAGAAATTCATAACAGAGCAACTTGCCCCCGTGTGGAGGGACTTTAGAGGATTTGTTAAAGTCAAGCTCGTGCCTTACGGAAAGAGTACGGTGAGAATTCTTAAATGTAAAATAAGCGCCATTGATTAACACCTGAACTGAATGAAATGAGTGTTAAGACACTCCGTTGCCCACACATCGTTAGATTGTTACAGAGCGAGTAAACGAAAGTAACTCATTTTTCAAAATGGAAATCGAATCCACAACCGTGGCTTTTTCAGTCTAACGCAACGTTTTTTAACATATTTAAAGTGATCATCACATTTACATACGGATTCGGTCTTTAAAGATAAAATCTTTTTACTTTAATTTTTAAATATTTTTGTTTGTAATGTTCCAGCATGACCAGGTGAATGGCAAGTGGGTGTTCAACTGCCACCATGGACCCGATGAATGCTACGGAAACAAGGTTACTAATTTACTTACTTTAACAAAAAATAGCTAAATATAATATATAGGATATTGAACGTTTAATTGTAAGATGTCGACGTATGCTCTGGGAGTAATGAAAATATTTAATAATTTTATTTACTTGCTCTGGTAACGAGGCAAAGCGCTCTACCATTCAATGTGTCTTAATGACAACGAACTGTCTTAACACTACGTTCTCAGAATCTCTCTGCTTTTCTTGGTATTCGAGATACAACGTAAATCTAAAAAAATATAAGTAATTTGTCTTTTTTTCTAGATTCAATCTTGCATCTTAAAAGACCGCAGCCTCCAGGACACTGATAAAATGGAAATGATAATTTGCTTGATGAAACAAGCCAGCCCCGACAAATCTCTGGACACGGTAATATATTTTACTACATAATTAAAATAAATAATAAATATTGTTCGATAGAAATTAATAGAATCGATTTTTGGTGTCGATTTTTTGATATTCTATATTGAATTTCAAGGTGGACTTTGAAGTTTTGTTCTTCATAATTAGTAAACTAATTGAGTTGAAGCATTCAAACTATGCATATACTATACATGGTATGTAATACATAATCTATATACAGGCTGGAAGGATCTGCCCTTCTAAACTATTTCAAATCCATACTAAAGAAATTAATCAAGGTACCTCAAGAGTTTAGACGCAGGATTTTTTTTTATTTAACTATGTTTATCCATACTGTATTTCGTGTAATGCAGTTACGAATATATACTAATAAGAAAGGTTAAACAACTTTGAACTTTGCCGCCAATACCTGTATTCTGCATAGAGCAGGGTAGGCAGAGGAAAACTAAATATCTCTGGTCACACCAATGTTCTTAGTGTTAAAACACTCCATTCTTTACGCATTCCCAATCTTAAAAAGATCGTGAGAGCTGACAATTAAAAAATATATTATTGTTCGCACGTGGAAAAGAGAGTGTCTTCTTTTCTCTATCCTGCTATAACCGGAATACAGAGTAAAGCAGGCTGTCTTAACACTACGCTCTAACGTGAAACAAAAAATGAAAAATAAAATTTATTTTTGTATCCCACAGTGCCTCCAAAGTGTAAAATCCCAGGGTAAATCAGATAAGCTATCATCATGCGCCAGCGGGGAGCAAGGCGACAGTCTCCTCGCGTCTTACGGAGACAAGAGTGACGCAGTACAGCGGCCACTGTCGTTTGTGCCCACTATTGTTATCAATGAGGTTAGTACGGGTTCGAGATTGAAGAAATAAATATTATGAAACTTATAAAATATTACTTAAGATTAACAGAACAAAAAACTTTAATATATTTTCTAAAAAAGGATATTGAATGTTCATTCACTGATTATTTCTTTAATTCCAGAAATTCGACCAAGCTATCCAAGACGAGGCGATGTCTAACCTAAAGGCTGTTGTGTGTCGTGTCTCACCTAATAAACCTTCGATTTGTTAATAATATTAATAAATACTATTATACATATTAAATAAGTACATTTTTAATACATTTTATGTATGGTGTTGTTTTATTTTTTACCCTTTTAAAAAGAGAGTAAAAGTGGGACTCTCTCTTCTTTATTTGTTGATTGACACAAAGACATGTTACAAAGCGGTGTTTACTGCCGTACTCAATTCTTGTAAAAAAACTTGTTTAATGATATTTGAAAGACGACAGAGTGAGAGATTGACAGTATGTTTTCCATTTTACGGAGGAACTCAACGCCGCACTTTTGTTTTCAATGAGTGCCCATCACCACCTTTAAATTATACCAATCTCCCCGAAGTAATTCAATTTTTCAAATAACTTCGAATAAATTACATTAAACAAATTATATTAAAACAAAATATGTAGTTATTTAATCAATTCCTTTTTTTTAAACTTCACGCCGTATCTCGCACGTAATGTTGAGTCACTCCGTTAACTGCCGACCAATTCTAATTGCGGGTTGAGTGGACTTTAGTGCCGCGTTTCATCTGTGAATGAAAAAATTCATTCCCCCGAGTGGAATTTGAACTTACACCTATCGCGATTTCAGTCAATCGCTATTACGCTACCTCAGTTTCAATTCAAAACTCAAGTGTTCCCTCTGCCTAATGCTATGATATAGTTTTTTTTTATTTATGAACTGATTTTAATTAAACAAACACTATCTCAAGATTTATCTCAAATATGAGAGGGAAAAGTATGAGCCTAAATGCCATAACAGTAGTTTCCACTATTTATTCCGCAACTAACAATGTCATATATAAAAATATTTTTAAAAAAGCAATAAATAAAACAAAATTTAAATAAGTATGTCATTAAATTTATTTACATAATCATTATTTACAAATGTATAAAAAAATGTCACGTAAAACAGCGACCCGCGCCATTCTTAAAAAACGATTGTTCATATTTATTGTTAATTTAATTATATTATAATGCGTCATTTATACATATGCTAATATATTTTTTTAGCTTCACGCTGTACATAGTAGAGTACACAGAGAGAGATCCCTGTCTACTCTACCCACAGAATTTTTAAAGCATTGTATGTTGAGCGGCGGAACTAAACGCTGCGGTTTCTTTTCCTCGCTCTGGCTACAAGGCAAAGTTGCTGCGTTGGCGGAATTTGGTAAAGATTGTGGAGAACGCAGTCCTAAAAAGAACTTGGTGTCCAGGCTCCCTCTGCCTACACTGCCATGTGCGGGATTATGCGTGAAGATAAAAAAAATAACATATGTATAATTATTCCTTGATAAGTATATAATCCTGTAAAGATAAGTACATAAAAAAAATTATTACTTAAATAACTTTACATATACAGAGTGTTTCACAATTATTACCTTCGAACGTTTTGAACCTGTCTATACTTTTTATTTCTTGTTTCAATAAAAATTGTCTTAATTTCTCTGTGTACAGTGCGATCGAATATTTTTCGTACAATAATATTTTTTTTTATTTTAAGAACAATTTTATTACTATCATAATATTTATGTATTTAGGTTTTGGATATCTGAACTCATTCTATTAAGCAAAAAATATAGTTTCTTATTTACAAATTTATTTATATTTTTACAATTATTACCTTTAAACGAAATAAATATCAAAATTAAAAACAAATTCATTGCTTTGGGCAGCAAATGTATCTTTTTAATTCCAACCATTTCATTAATACTAATCTTATTCCTTTCAAACTAAAGAATTTGCACGAAATAGCAACAGTACATTTTAAATAGAAAAAAAAATCTCAACTGGAAACGTAAATGAATATATCCAGTTACACTCGCGCCATCAAAACAAATGAAACGACGTATCATTGATCAAAATAGGCTCACTGGTTTAACAGTTACAAGGAAACAAAGAAACGGATATACACACATACACAGATACGCCCTATAACATAATTCTCCTTTTAGGTGAAAAGGTAAAGCTAAACTAGCTAGACCACACGACGGCACATGAATGAAATTTATCTTTTTATATATATTTTTTAAGTTTCAAATTCATAGTTTCAAATATGCTTAAGCATATAATTATTTCTATATATACAGAAAAATCCATATATACAGCGTGTTCAAAAATCAATAAATTGGAGCATTATCATGTTGATAATTGTTTTTATTTTTTAATAATAATTTTGTGCCTTTCATACCGCTACCGCTAACCGCTGGATTCGAAGGGCGCAGGACCAGACGGAGTGGCGAGCATTAGGGGAGGCTTATGTCCAGCAGTGGACTACAAAAGGCTGATAGTAATAATTTTGTTATAATATTTTCAAATTTATCATATTCAATACACTTTCTTGAAACTTATGAATTAAAAGGTATAAAAAGACACACATTTTCTTACAGTTCATTATTTTGATGAAACAAAATAGACTAATTCTTAATTTCTATATATACAATATGTTTAATTCATTACATGATAATAATTTAGGTTTTCTTCTTATTTTAAAAAAAGCCAACCTAACTACCCCATCCCGGCGGCACATATTCCTCGTCATCGCACAACTCTTTATGCCGTCTCATTTTATGCCGTTTCAGATCCGATTTCCTTTTACTCTCATAATTACATTTATCACAAACATACTTCTTGCTGGCGCTCGAGCACAATCGAATATGCTTCAGCAATTCCACTTTCACATCGGACACAAACCCGCACTTTTCACACTTAAACCCCTTCTTGGCGTTAACCAACTTGACACAATCGTGTGTTTTCAGATGATATATGAGACTCATATTGTGCCTCGCTTTGTAATCACACAAGTGACACTTAAACTTTCTATCTTCGGAGTGTTTTTTTTTGTGGCGCAAAAACTGCGCCTTACTGGCCGTTGTGTATCCACACATTTGACATATCTGCAGAACTGTCGGATGCTCGACGCTGTGAACTTTGAACTCCGACTTACTAGTCGTTCTGAAATGGCACTCAACGCAGTAGTACTCATACATGCCCCACATTATCTTATCTATGCTATTATCTTTGGTTTTTCTTTTTGTTTTTTTCTTATTTTTCGTCGGATTTTCGACGAGTTTGACAAGTGGCATGTCGTCTTCGTCGGTTTCGTCGGACACTTCGACTGTGTCAATTTTGGGTTCTTGCAGTATAACGTCATCTTCGTCGCTCGACGTCAACAGGCTTATTGGGTCTTCTTTTCTATAAGAATGTTGTATGAATAAAAAGTTACGCCATCGTGACGCAATTGGACAGTTTTTGATTGCACACTCAATGGTTATAGGTTCAATTCTAATACAAGGAATAATTCCACAGTTTCGTAAGGTGTAGGTTATTTTTAGCATTTAACCCAAAAAAACAATAAAACAGAAAAAAATATACAATAATTTAGTAAGGCATCATTCAAATGAAGAAACAAGAAAAAGGAAAAATACGTAATATAACAATACAATTTGTTTTTTTATTAAAATAAAATTTTAAAAAAATACATAAAATATCATATACGAGTTCAATACACACTTCTGCCCCAGAAGTGTTACACACGCTGGAACACAATTATCATTATCATTATAAAATCCAATTTCTGGTTAAGGGTCGTGGTCGGGCTGTGGGTCTTATTAAAATAATATTCATCTTCACTAAAGAGCGCAGCGTGAAACACCGCCACTTACAAATCTCAAAAAAGTGAGAATGGAATATCATGACACTAGATTACCCTTTGCCTACCCCGCTATCTAAGCGGACTCAATCAATACTCACTTCTCCCCTAGATCCACTACATCATTATCATCATCCTCAATATCTGGTCCAATTTCTGGTTGAGGGTCAGGCTCAGGTGAGTCTTCCAGCATGAGGCTCGTGGGGTCGACTTCACATTGTACACTCTCTAATAGCATTACACAGTCTTGATTGGTTTGCTCATCTGGAAATAAAAGAAATATATTTCAAACATGTGCTCAAATGAAAGATACACATACAAGATATAAAGTTGTGTGATCCCGGCTTAGAATAGGATCACCCTGGTTCTGTCGGTGTCGTAAGAGGCGACTAAAGTACGTGTGGTAGAGTCACGTCGCCAGTAATGGCAACACGCATGGGCAGACTCGACTGGAATAATACCACCCCCGGCATTTAAAACCGGCGTGAAGTAGTGGCTCTTGGCACTGCGTTTCGCATTAGGTAATGCCGGGCCCCGGCGGCCATCATCCTCCACCTTAAAGGTCGGCAACGGACCTGTAGCTCCTCTGGTGTTGCATGGGGTCGTGGGCGACGGTGATTATTTACCATCAGGCCGACCGACCCGAACGCTCATTTGTCTTGTCCTTTCCCATAAAATAAAAAATTAAAAAAAAAATTAAAAAGTGGAAAGAAAAACTGTGCTTAATCTTGAGATAGTTTTTTTATTCAGTTTCAAGCTGTTCACGCATTTATCAGTGTAAGTAGAGGAGACCTAGTGTTAAAATAAGGACACTTCATTTCCCACGCACCATCGAATTCGCATTTTTGTTGTTATTTAGGTAGTAAATTATGTAGTAAATACTTAGTTTAGGTAGTAAATACTTAGTGTTATAACACTGTTTTCCCTCTTTATTTTTGTAAGTCAACGCCGCACTTATTCTTGCCCCGTCTTACTGCAAATGTGCTTCGAGGGTTCGTTTCCCACTCGGGAAAACAAATAATTGTAATTTTCTAAAGTTAATAAAAATACAAATCGCGACGCCGAGTTTCACCACTTAACACACAATATCTCTAAAAATGTGCCTCGTGACCACGTGAGATAAAACGTGAATCAATAAAAAAAGCATACCTTTATCAACAGAAACTTCAATGAATACAGGCTCTTTCAAATTATCCACATCAATTATATGAGAATTTTCTTCTCCATTTAAATTTTTATTTTCAGTTACATGATAATTTGTTATAAGATCTTCAATTTCTTCTTTTTCTTCATTTTTTTCAGTTTCATCTTGTTCCATAACTTTAGGCCTATTTATAGGTACTTGTATATGATAGTTGGTTATTATATCTTCTATATCTTTATTTGCTTCACAGTCTGCTGTAATTGTTGGTTCGGTCCTAAAAAAAAGGATAAGTTTTTTTTTAACTTCACGATGTATCCCGTACATAGCGGGTAGACAGAGGGGACCTAAGTATCTAGTGTTAAGACACTCCATTGTCGATATTCCACCGAATTCTTAAGGTATTTGGTAAGTGGCGAAACTCAACGTCGCGTTTTGCCTCCTTACCAGAGCGAAGTCATACGCCCCTTCGCCACTACGGCGTAATAATTTACATTTTAAAGTACATTTCAACTATTATTTATGTTTTTTTTTTTAATTTTTTCATTTTATTATTTCATTTTCTTATATTGAAACATTTAATATTTACATTTTCTCCCTTGAATAAATTAAAATGTTCAATGAAAAATATTTCTTTAATATATTTAGGCAAATAAAATATGAGTTTTCACCTTTTAACAATACTGTCAACATTTTTAACACTTTCCACAGATTCTTTTATACAAATAGAATTATCTTCGCTTTTTCGCTTTTCTACCTCCTTCTCGCTTTTTCTTCTATCTCTTTCTATCGCCTCATTTTCACTGTTGTTATCTCTTTCTGGACTCCTTTGAACTTCTGGTTTACTTATCTAAACAGTTATTATATATATTACGTTTTTCAGGTAAAACCAAGTATCTAGCTGTAATGAATATCAAATAGGTCTAATCCCTTGAGCGCAAAATAAATTACTTCTATGTCAACGCAATTCAAAGACACGAGTGGTGCATTGTTTTTCAAATTCGTGGCGTAATCAAAACCTATAAAGTGTCTACGTCTCGTTAACCTTTAATTATGAAATTTGACAAAAGCTGACAATTTAGACCATAAATTGTGGAAAAAATCTTTGAAATTGGAAATTTACAACTTCACAACCGTAAAAACTCACATGATCAAAGACACTGGGCACTATCTTCGCCTTCAATCTCTTTTTACCTCTCACAGTCTCATATTGATCTTCTAAAAAGTGTTTACTGCATACTACAGAGTGATTGGTCACTCTGCAGTTAGACTTGAACGCCTCTAGCCACTTCTTGCGTAGTGTTCGGCTGTTTGGTACACTAGAGAGAGAGAAGACACTAACATTAGGTTCAAATAAAGCTTGCTTTAGCTCTATTTATATCAGTTATATGTATTTGGAGCTAAAATGATTTTATCGTCGTATGTCACTAACTTTCACACCAGTTCACCCATGTGATCGAAATTTTGTATGACACATGACATACTATAGTGCCTATAATGTTATGTATGGCCTTTCGCCTTTATTGATGAATAGACTATCCAATTTTTTTAAAAATCTATATAAGTGACGAATTGTAGTTCCTGAGATCAGCTTGATTCCCTCAAATTACCCCGCTTATAGCAGAGTAGACAGAGGAATCCCAGTGTTACAGTGTTGTAAACTCCGTTCTCCATTTTCCGTTGAGCTTTTGAGGCATTGCATTTTAAGTGGGTGAACTCAACGCTGCGCTTTGCCTTGTTACCAGAGCGAAGAAATGAAAATATTAATAAATAAAAATTGCCCCGAATGGGAATCGAAGCCACAACCGTCGCGTTTCCTCCGACGACCTCTATCAGCGTGTTTAACCAAATAAAATCTCGAATACCAGAATATTATTATTCATGAGATTTGGTCAAATTACCAGTAGTATCCTTGAATAAAATGTACAGTTTAAAATCATATGATTACACATTTTTATGTTATTTAGTAAAGAAATAATGTAATCTTTATATGTTAACTATTTAAATTATGAAAAAATATATAATATTATATATTCCAAGGCACATACATTTAAAATAATAATAAATGGTACATAAAGGAGTTGTACAATATATATACATATATTTTTTAATTTAATACTCACTGAAAATATATCACATCTTTAGTCTGTACACAGCCATCTACGCAGCAAACATTGACCATGGTTAACCCACAAATCCTACACAAAAATATATTTATCAACTATATAACATAATTAAGTAGTTTTTATAACAAAATGCAATATGGTGTTGAGTTTCAAAATTCTAAATAAAGTCTTCAAAAATTATGATATAGCATTTTTGTTCTTAAATTATTAATTTTTGTACTTAACATTTGGAAGTTTTATACATGTCACAAATTATAATCCTAAATTATAAAAATATATATATTTTCTTTTAATAAGTGGGAAAGAAGTTGGTTAAATATACACACCCATTTTAGTCAGATGCTGTGCCGCTGTGCTACAGCAGTTACAAAAATAATTCATTCTTAAACTTGTTTATAGTTTTTAGAGTTATTTCAAATCACTGTTACTATTTTACTCTCTTTAGATGTCTTATAAGCATCTTTTTTATAATATTTTTGAATATGAAAATTTGGTAACTATCTATATTTTATTTGACTAAGATATTTTTTATATTAAAACCAACATATTGATAAAATGCACAAAATATGCAGAAATAAGAAATTATCTGAAAATAATTAATATTATAGAGGTAGAGTGTATAATTTAATAATACTAATATAATCCAAAATTGCGCCGCTTTTACATTCACTAATAGTAATAACTAGTTAGGCGTCCTTATTCTGGTATATCTAAATCATATCCCTTTTTCACAAATTTTTCAACTCTATCTCTTAAGCGCTAAGATATATTTTAAATCATAGCGCGACGCCAAAACGCCGAGATAATACGATGCGATTTACAGAATACGCCGGCGGTATAATAGTTACTAATCAATTAATATGCGTGTAAAAGATTATTCGCATATATTATATTACTGTTTTGAATGTAACTTTTGTATAAAAAACATATTTCGCGCGCAAATACTTCGCAAAACAAAGGTTAAATATAAATAAATGTAACAAATTACTTACAGCAAATTTAGTAATAAAATGGTTGGTTTTTTTTCTTAAACTATTAAATACATGTTTGAATTCAAGTGAAATTGCATACAAAAATTCGAAACACCTTTAAAAAACAAGCACGTAAAATATTTACTAATATATCCTTTTTTTTTATTGTTCACTTGACAGACGCTAGTGTTGTACCACGCATGTCATTGTTGACAATTATAGTTACGATTTCTTATTTTACCGGTGAGTAGAAAAATATATTGTTTCTCTGTACGGTAACGTATTAAATTGTATATATTATACTTATTACGATATTTATTTCACTTAATTATGAATGCAAATTTTAGCAGAAAGATTGAGAATGTTTGAATATATATGATTTATTTGAACGAATGTAATTTATTAGATACAAAAGTTTCTTTATAAAAATTATCCATAAAATATATTAAATAATTTATGTAATAACTTGCAATTATAAATCTTATTTTACTTCTTAGTTTAAGTTTGTATACAGCTACAGGATCTTATATTTGTAACAGGTGTTTGGGCCATATACCATGGCAATACAATGATCGTAGGTTTAGTTCTATTCATTATAATGATCAGAACTAAATTTACGGCCTTACATATAGGAATGGTGAACTGAACAAAAAATATCCTTGATTCAGGTGGACAGTAAAAGAAAACAATTCTGTATTAACATTATTTATTTACAATTGAAATTTTGGCAGTACATGAAAATTGTATTACTAAGAAGCAATTTTATTATAATAAACATGTATTCAATTCTTTTTTTAATAAAACATTTTATTACATAAAAATAAGGTTCAATATAATAAATTCAAATGGAACAGTACTCAAATTTCTAGCCAAAGTGAAATTTTATTTTAGGGCAATTTATAAATTGTTAACAGCTTTTACCACAGCTATAGACAAAAAATCAAGTAGATATTAAAGTCTTTGCTTGTTTCAAAAAAAAATTCTATTATATATAAAAAATTCTACATTTTTCTTGTCGTTATTCTTAGTTTGTAGCAGTCAAGCTATCACTTTGCCAATTTCACATTATTTGGAGAACACACGAATAGAATGTATAGTAAAAAAGATATTAGTATTACACAATAGGAGAGTTTCTGTTTAAAAAAGAGATCCAGCTAAAATATTGCCTTCACCTAAAAAATAAAAAAATCTTAGTTTTCATTTGATCATAACATAATAAAAATTTAGAAAAATAGCACTATTCTCACCTAAAATACTGTCAACTTTAATATCACATTTTACTTAGAACACCCTATCCTGGTATCCAGAGTCCTGTGTTGGTTGAGTGGGCTTGGGCTGAGCTCCAGGTGGATGGTGGTGCCGGAGATGCCCAGGCCTCCGCGGTGGTGCCAGGTATTCAAACATACTTTGAGTGTGTTGGGCCAGCATGTTTGCTAGATCGCATGGCATTGGGTCTGTCCAGAAGAAATCATGGTTCAATGCTGTATCAGCGTCAAATCTGTAAGAAGCAAGTATTTTCTAATGAAGGAGAAGTAAATTATCATTATTTTTCAGTATTTATATTTTATTCCAAGTTTATTGATATATAACAAAGCAACTATTTAAATATTGACAATAAATAACATATATAAAAAGATAGGAATGGAATTAAGGCCCCTGTAATTTTGTATAGACAAAGGGACATAACTACACTGTTATAGTGTCATGTTAGATGGAAAAAAATGCCATTTTCTCTTAAGTTTCATAAAAAAAGCAGGAAACAGTAGAGCAGAGGCACTTAGCATTAGGTCCCCTGGTTTTCCGTCTGCTTACCCTGCTAAGTGTGAGATACAGCATGAAGCTAGAAAAAAAGAAAAAATAATAATAAACCTTTTTGCAGGATCCAGTTGTAATAATTTATCAAGTAAATCACAACCGTAAGGGTCTTTAACATAGGGCTTCAGTCTTTCCTGTAAAATAATAATCTATAATTAATTAAATGTGAAAAATTTAACTGATAACTAACAGGTTTAGGATCTGCCTAAAGGTCAGAATAGAAAAGTTTATGTAAGACAGAGAAATCTACAGATAAGGATTTTTTTTGTTTTTACTGTATCCTGCGCAAAGCAGAGTAAACAAAGGTAACCTAGTGTTAAGACATCACATTCCCATTAAGACACTTCCGTTCCCCACAAGTCAAGTCTCAAGGCATTGTCTATTATTTAATCCATAGAACAGAGTTGGACCTGAGCATGAACTTATATGAGACCTACTCAAAGGAATGAAATAGTAAATATCCTATAATATAAATTAAATATAATATAAATTCCTTTGAGTAGGAATCAAACCCACAACCATCATGTTACAGTAACACACTTATGCCCTGCGCCATAAAGGCAATTAGACATATATATTTTACACCACTTTACACCAATTTCTTGAAACATCACTTATTGAGTGGCACTCAGTGCCACAGTTTGTTTATATAAAGTTGCATTTAAATTTTATCGCAATTCTATGCAGAATTTAAGTGGTTGAAATATTTTATATATAATTTTATATATAATATAATTTTATATATAAATATTTATAAAGTTTTCCTGAAACTATTGGTTTGGTCGAGGCCCTATAGCTGTTAATATTTCAGTTAAACTGATAATAGTTGTTTATCGACTGATGGCAGTTAAAAATACAGTTTTCCTAATAATATAGTTTTGTCAATCCAAATATAAAAAGATTATGAGTAAACATTAAATTTTAAATTAAATTTTCAAATTAAAAAACATTCCAGTTTCACCTATACACATTTTCAATGGATATTATTTTAACAAATAAATATTTTATATTATTTAATGATTTAACATACCTTAACTTTTCTCTTCTGACCTTTAGGAAGCTCCATTTTGTTATACAAATCTAAGCTTTCCACCCCTGGCCATACATCTGGTGTGCATGAACCACACAGTTGTGATATTAATATTAACTGTTGCTGTTCTGTAGGACCCTGAAAAAGATGGAAAAAAATATTAACAAAACTATTTTTTCATATTATGGTCATTATGTCGCAGTTAGATAAAAATAAAAATATGATCTGCAACTAAGAGAATGAATTTTCATTTCTCCATTCTTTCATATAAAGTGCAACATTCGAGTTCTGCCTCTG
>JBAIZZ010000305.1:990867-1138919 GCA_037355905.1 Heliconius aoede
TATATTTATTAAGTGGTGGTACCCAACGCCGTGGTGTTGGCTTACCAGTACAAGAAAGAATATTTTGCGTAACAGTAGTTTTTGAGTTATTATATTAAATAACTGAAACCAAAAACTAAAATACTTGTTCTAATTATTTCTTTAAAAAATATTTTAAAAATATATTTGTATAATTTGAGTCAACTTCACGCTGTGTGAATCAAAAAGTTTTGAAAACCGATGAAAATTTATTAAAAACAATTTGAAAGTGCGAGAGCGCTAGATTGTTAACGCGACGGGGCTGGGAGTGATTCTCATTAGGAAAAATAGTTTTATTTAAAAATTATAGTTTCCGATCTGGTAATCAAGCGCAGCGTTTAACTCCGCTACTCATGACGGACAATTGGGCGGTACTTGGGGACCTTAGTGCCTTATCACTAGTTTCCCCCGGCCTACCCAACTATATGCAGGTTACAGTGTAAAACTTTTTTATTATTTGTTAAATTTTATTTTTGTGTATATATTTTTTCAGATCGCATCGCCAAACATCCAATTTTGACTCACAGCGAGGACTTTAGACTGTTCTTAACAACTCCAGATGATGAATTAGAAAAGGTTGTTTTTAAATTGTTTTTTTTATTAGCCCGTATTATTTTTTGTATAAAATAATTTTACTCTTTTACTAGATACAAAAAATATATTATAAACTAGTAAATTTATTAACTAATTTTAGAACTAGTTACAAAAGAAATATTTAATAAGTAGCGACCCGCTCGCCGCTTCGCCCGCTTGTACTACAAACATCTTTATTTTCTTGTCTGCATTACTTATCGTGATATAATATTATTATAACTAAAGCTAATTCAATTAAGTACTGGTTTTAAAACGATGTTGTCGTATGCAAATACTAAATGTTATGCTAAAACTAGCTTTTTATCAGTTAAGCCGCATGCAAAAAAAATGTTTTTAGTACATCTATAAATGCTTCCAATAATAGTTTTTCTCAGTTCATCAGTTACAGTTTTATAATATACATTATAAGTTATTTATAAAAGATGATATATATTAGGGAAGAAAACAAACTTTAGAATTTATAATACATTATTAAAATTTTATGTAGAATTTTTAAATATTGTTTATTTGTGCAGGTATTTAAAAGTGAAAACAGTGCACTCAATCTATGGGGCCTAAGCAGTGCTTTATATGGTAGTGGTGAAGCAAAACCGACGAATGGAGCTAGGTAGTTATATAATATATATAAAATTTATATATAAAAATCGGCGTGAAGTAGTGGCTCTTGCCACTGCGTTTCGCATTAGGTAATGCCGGGTCTAGGCGCCCAATATCTTCCACCTTAAAAAGGCCGGCAACGCACCTGTAGCTCCTCTGGTGTTGCATGGGGTCGTGGCCGGCGGTGATCACTTACCATCAAGTGACCCGAACGCTCGTTTGCCTTGTGTGTTATTTTTATATGAGGCAAGTGAGGCCACAGGTAAAAGATATATACGTTTTTTAATTATATCTTTGCAGAGTAAAAGATCCAGAATTTACATCAGCGGCCGATTATTTGCAATCTTTGCAACAGAAACTAACAACACTTTGTACACTCACTACAAAATTGTATAAAGGATCCGTGTCATTAAGCACTGAGCTTATGGGGTGAGTGGAAAAAATGCTTTTTAATATTGAGGTTAGGTAAAATGATTAATATAATATGTTTATTGTCGGCTAACAATTCTTGTCAACAAATGGCTCTGATTGTTCTAACGATTACATCTAATCATCTAGCATGCGTCGTGCGTGCGATGCGTGGGCGGTGCAAGGTGGGGGCCGAAGTGCCCGCGCCGCGTCCGCCCTGTCAGCGGGCGCGGGGGCTGCGGCCGCGGCCCGTGCAGCTGCCCCGCTCCACTACAGGGCGGCGTTGCCCTCGCTGGCGGCGTACAGCGCCGCGCACCTGGAGAAGATAAGGGCGAGGGATGGGTTGCATGGTGAATGCTGGTTCCTTTATGATGGTTGACAATACTCAGTTAAAATTAAATCAGGCCGCGTTTTGCTTTGATATCAAAGCAAAGACATATGAATTTAAATTAATATTTTATTTCCTGTAGTGTGGATCGAACCCACAACCAGTTGGTTTTACAGTCACACTTTGAGCCCCTGCACCACGATTGGTCTCAATTACAATAGTATATAATAAAAATATAGTAATAATAAAAAGAAGACTTTATAATGCCAGGTAGGCAATTATTAAAATCAATGACATTACACAGTATTAGTCATAATGAAATTAATGCCTTTATCAAACAAAAATTGCGTGCGTGCGTGTTTATCAGAACTATTATAAATTAACGTTTTTTAGACCGAATTAAAACTTACAAAAATTAGCTAATTATTATTTTTGTCATATTTATATTTTTCACCTGAATAGTTGTACATTTATTTATTTATTCTTAATCCTACTTTGCTACGTAAAGAAATTGTGGAAATCACAACCGTTAACGTAAATTTTATTTTCCGCATCACCTTAAGAAAGAAATCAAATACTTTTCGTCCAAAACTAAATTAAATACGAACTAAAATATTTTTTAGTCAGTCAGCGAAATGTTAACCAAATAAAAACAAATCAACTGAAGGTAGATAATGAATTAATTTTGAGAACTGCAGTTGTATTATTATAAGTTATTATTATAGCTTTATTCTATTTATAAGAACAATATATTTTATTACAGCCGCGTACGTGTCAGGCAATACTACAGGTGATGACACACATAATAGGTGAGGTTATGTTTGTTTCTTTACTATCCCGGCACTATGTCCCGCATATATCAGGAAAAGCAGGAATAACCTAGTGTTAAGAATTCGTACGTTCAGTAACTTATTTATTTAAAGATAATCTTTTCTGCGAAAAGGAATGAACCTACAAACGCCGCCTCCACTGTTAGTAGGTGTTATAATGATTGCCCACGCCCTTATTATAATTTAAATTATCAAAAGTCAATATAGTCGCGCAATTTAGTGATTTTTAGCTGTGGAATAGACTTTAAATTTTATAATGGATATGGAATGCATATATTATGTATTTTTAAAAAAATGCGCAATTCAAAAATCTGTTCATTAAATTTGTAAAATAGCAAAATTTTTATATCTACTAAAACATAAAGTTGAATAGTTGATAAAAAAATGTTTTAAAAAATGCTTAGTTATAAAATATTAATTATTTAAAGATAAATTACAATGAATTTTCTTTAATATAGGCTAGAGCAAGCATCAGAAGCTCTCAGATCAGAACTATCGGATTGGATACCAAAAACTAGGACGGAAATAAAAGAGATATTACTAGAACTAGCTAACCGACAAGTGAACATACACACACAGACACTAATGGGTTGGGAGAATGCCCTAAAACTCTCCTTAGATGACATATCGCAAATGTTCAAAACCGTATCAAAAACGGCCGTTCAAAATCTGTCACCGTCTAAATGTAGGACACTGACGACACCAAATGAAACTGAAAGGGATTTAGATGATATGGACATGATAAGTAATTATTCGGACGTCCAATATGTCAGAAATGATGATATGAATGACACAAATAATGAAGAAATCAAAATAAATTACTCTGATATTCAAAATGATGATATAAACGCTGTAGATAATGAGGAAACAAAAAACAATGATAGTGATAAAACAAATGTTAATGATG
The DNA here is from genome assembly GCA_037355905.1 of Heliconius aoede. Lineage (NCBI taxonomy): Eukaryota > Metazoa > Arthropoda > Insecta > Lepidoptera > Nymphalidae > Heliconius > Heliconius aoede. Next base: position 994,550 of record JBAIZZ010000305.1, read on the forward strand.
AAAATTCGGAGGGCACATCTAAAAGTTATAAATTAGACTCCATTAAAGATGATAGTTCAAAATCTGATAAGTTTTCTGATCCGTTACAAGAGTTCTCCGAAGTGGACCTATCATGATTCTGTGATAGTGTTTTTTGTAGTGTTCTAAAGGATTTTTAGTGATTGTAATATACTTTTTTTTATAGCGAATGTTCGAAACCAAATCAAAGAAAGCTGTTCAAAATCTATTACTCTTCCAATGTCTGACAACCCCAAATAAAGCTAAAAAAAAATTTAGATGGTATGGATATTAACTTATCATTCTGATGTCCAAGATGTCACAAATTATGATTTAATCGGCTTAAATAATGAAGAAATAAATAATAATTATCTGATGTTAGTAATGATTAAACTGAAAGTAACCACAGTGATAAAAATATAGGTAATTATTAAAATTCAGATAGTTCTCAATCTGATAAGTTCTTTAATCAATGGCAAGAGTTTTCTAAAGTGGAATTATTATGATTTTATGACAGTGTTTTTTTATAGTGTCTTAAAAGACTTTTAGTTATTGTAGTTTTATCAAATATGTATTTAGTTATCCCATTTTATATTTTTGTGTTTTTTGTGGTGCAAAGAGATTGTTTTAATTATCTGTGACGTTTTTTGACCAATGTATTTTTTGTCTCAAATGAAAACAACCATATTAATAGATTTTGAATATTTGATTGCAACTATCATGTAACTGTTTTATATATTTTATTTTTTTAATGCCTTTTTAAAAAATAAATAAACAATGTTTATTAACTTCATTAATAATGCTATGTAACCATTTTTTCTTGGTAATATTTTTATATATAACATTGTTAACACGCAATTGATGACGTGTATGTCTGTAATATAACTATATATATATATATATATATATATATATATAGTCATATAATTTTTTCGATCCACCCGGTCTTTCAACTTTAACTTATTGTATGCTTGTTGGAATTTCGAATACCTGCGTCATTGTACGTCTTTCTTTCATAACTCATTCGCTCGACGTGCCCAATCCAATTGAGCACATTCTTCTTCATTCTCACCATAACACCCTCGCTAGTACATTCTGTGTATCTCTTCATTGCGAATTCGGTCAGCTAACTCCGCATATCCTACGAAGAGATCACATGTCCACGGCATTCATCTTTCTTTCAATCTTCTTCTACCCATGTTTCGCTGCCGTATAACAGCGTCGGCACCAAAACTGCCTTGTGTACGGCCAAACGCGCAGCTGTGCTGACGTTTCACCATCTCATCAATAGCTAGCTAGCTAAGGCGCCGTTAACCCGGTTACCGGCTGCAACACGCCTTTCCACATCCATCTCGTATCTTCCGTCTCTGCTGAACATGGTCTTACATTCTGTCCTTTCTTCATTTCGTTCAAAAACCAATTTTCTGAATTTGTGAAACTAGCAAAAGTCCGTGTTCTCCTTATCAGTATTTTATAAAATATGTAATAAATTCTTATATTTTAATTTAAAATGTCTTACCAAAACGGAAAGTGTCGGCTCGAAGAGCTCATACGATCTGATAAAGATTTGTAACTGTAAAGTATTACCAAAATATCTCGTACCCAGATTAAAGTACGTACAGCGATATGGCGTAGTGAACAGTTACTGTTAGTGAAACTAAATACATACAATTACAGACAGACAGTTGAACATGCTTAGAGTTTTGAGACTGAGATCATCAAAAATTTTGAAGATCGATCATAGGAATGTCAAGAATGCGAATGGCAAAATTAATTTTTCGAGAGTTCCTATTGTCATAAAAATAATAAAGGCCGCTTTAAGACAAATGCTAAAGATTATTGGTTAAAAGAAATATAAAACATGAAAAAACGTGTTAATTTTAGGGTCCTTACTATGATTGTACGAGATGTAATTTACTTATGTTTTATTGCCATGTATATATGCAAAATGTTGGCTAATAAATAATTTATTTGCAAATTATTAGGTCGTGAAGTCAAACTAATATCAACAATGGCGGGTAAATATACATAACATTTGTGACCTAATAATTGACTTTACTTAGTAATCATAGTTGTTGGTTGGTTGGTTGGTCTTGACTCCCACTGGAATGAACTTTTATGTTTATACTAGAAAATGCGGCGTTGTATTCCGTCAATCAACACAATGTCTCCAACATTACTTTCTGCCTTCCCTTGAGTGAATACAATTAGTATCATATATTTATAATCTATAGATATAAAGCAGATACTATATTAATAGTAGCATTTAATATTTAAATTATTTTTAGTCTGTATTTAATTGTATGGTTGCTTAGGAGCTGTTGGCTTTGTAATATTATTTTGAAACAAATGAAAATGTGTCAAATTTGATGTAAATATAATAAATTAGTATTAAGTTTAACGGTTTTTAAGTGATAGGTATACTTTCAAGTTTATCAGTAGAATAAAGTTTAAATACATTTATGTAAAAGGTATCTTTGAATAGTATTTCGATATTTTATAATTTACAATAGTATATTATAGTTATTTAAACCAGTCGACCTGCGGCTTCGCCAATGTTACGGCCTACAATAAAATAACCCTCCAAAACTGATTCATTACAAAGAAAAAAATATATATTTAAGTAGTTTCTGACATAAGGACGTTTAACTGAACAATTTTTAGTTTTATAATATTAGAATGGACTCTGTTTTTGCTTGATATACGTACTTGTTCACTTAAAAACCGTTAGGAAGTTAGGAAGTAGTAAAGCTGTGACGGACGGACGGATAATACGGCGTAGTGTAGATATAATAAACTTATTTAAATAAATAAATATAAACAAAACGGCGTGTTCTAACTTCCCGGTAGTGGGTTCGATTCCCATTCGGGGAATTAATTGTATTTTAAAATGTTTATTTATTTCCTCACTAGTAAAGTAAAATTAGGTCTTGAGGTGCATCTTTATCCTCGTAAATACGGTATGAAACACGAAGTTAACAAATAACAATAAACATATCTCTGGATTTTTTAAATATTTTAGTGTAAAAGTGTAAAATAGGTTTTTATATATTGTTAACTATTTATTGTTTTTTTTCTGTGCAATATTTTCTCATAGCTGTATAAGCTACTGTCAGTATCTTCTACTTTGTTAATAATAATTAACAAAAATTATTAAATCAGATTGTGATTTTATTTTTGTTATTTCCTGAGGCTATTGTTTTTTAATGTTTGGTTTTTTTTAAATGATGCGCTTTAACTTTGACTGAACGATAGTATGGAGTTCATATTTAGTTAGTGCCCGTCGTGTCGCAGTTAAACACTGTAATAATTATTTAAATTATATTAATTTCTTCGCTCTGATAAGTTAGACAGCAGCGCACCGTCACTCACAAAAGTTAAGAAAAGAATGTCTTAACACTAGGTTCTCTCTGCCGATCCTGCTATCTGCAAGTTACAGAGAGGCATTGTAGGCCGAATATATAGCAGCATATGAAATAGAGGTCTTTATTTTTATATAAAGTGGGTGTTGAAAGGACAATAGAAAGCAGCAGCGTTAGGTTTATTTTCTTGTTCCATCATATTTTAGTTTCTTTTTCTTTTATAAAATATTTCGTCCAGTCTAATAATTTATTTAGTACAAATTTTTTTGTTAATATTATGTGAAATTGTCTGTATATAATGCAATAAGAACTAGGTAGGTAGAAATTGCAATATATTTGATTCATAGTTTTTTGTTGTTTTATTTTTGGCCAACCTTCACTTCGCCACCGTAGTAGAATAGAAACTACTAATTGTGTTGACACATGATTATATAACTGCCATGATACGTTCTAAGTCGGGATTCTCCACTAGGGTTGTGGGAAGATGGGATCCGAGTGTTTTAACACTCCTCTTTAGATAGATACCGCAAAGGAGAGTAGATACTCTGCTTTGCGGTAAGCGTTAAGATGATGAACAACAAGAATAAAGATAACCCTATTCCTCAATTGGGAATCGAACCTAATCGCATTTTCAACCACAAGTTATAAGAGAAGCATATTATATTAATATTTCAATAAAACGAATGAAAACGAGGTAATCTTTTATTAACAATATTTTTCAAACTATTTATATATATATATATATATATATATAATCCACCGAAATCTGGAGGCATTAAGTGTTGAGTGGCAGAACTCAACGCCGCGTTTTGCCTTGACACCACAGCGAAGAATTGAAAAAAAATTAAACGAGGCAAGCTTATGTCGCGTTAACAGTAAGTTTATGAATATAAAAAAAATAATAGCGACAAGAGATTTTCAAGAATAAAATGTTACAAAAATAACATACATATATTTGTGCTGTATTATTATATTGCTATATTTTATATGGACGTACAGTATATTTATTTTAAATGCATAAATATAAAATATAACATTCGAAATTATCATTAAATATAAAGGAAGACCTGGCTTGAATTAATTTTTTAACAAATTCTTAAAAAAAAAACATATTTTCATACAATACAGAATTTATTGTGATAACGCCTTAAGAAAACATTGAAGAAAAATTGCATACTTTTATGAATTGGATTGAATTATCAATGATTTAAAAAAAATGCTGTATCATACAACATTTTTTGTATGATAATTTAATTATGAGAATGAATTAATTGAAAATTACAATGTTTTCAATAAACGAACATTTATTTGCACTCGTTACAAATATTTTATTTTTAAGACGATATCACGTAAAAATAATATTCATACGTTGTAATCTCAAATTAAAGTAAAAACTAAACCAATTTAACTAACTTTGTTTAAACTAAACAAACTCAATTCCTTAGTGGAATTGAAATTACAACGCGTCTACTCAATCGTATCAATCGAATGTTGTATTTATCAGTTAGGAATATAATATAATTTATTTTTTTAAATAATTACTATATAGTTTGTGCGTTATTACACAATATATTAAAATATATGAATAAACATTTTTTTCTTTGAATATGGACAGATGTATTGGAAGGTACCTATTGTTTATTTTATAAAATATATTAATTAAATAATTATTTTAAGTAGTTTTTTTGTAAACGGTTTCCATTTCAAATTAAAATGTGATTTAGTTTTTTTTTCTTAACACCTATGTATTGTTATAGCAACACTAATGGAACAGATTTTTTACATGTGGCAAAATAAAGATCAAATCTCATACTTTTTTCTTAAACGTATAAATACAAGGTTTTTAGTTTTTAAACAAGAAAATAATATATTTCGAGCAAGTTATATTGACATTTAAACTAATTTAATAATTTATATACCAAAATTTATATATCAAAATTTACTTATTATATAAAATTAATATTTAAAGCAAAAACTAAATTGTAAAAGTGTAATTATAGGAATTTCGACGTAGTTCTATAAGAACCTATGGCTCAGTGGTCAAAGAAGAGGACGGTAAACAACAGTAGAAATACCCCTGCTAGTTTGTAGTTAAAATTTTTATCCGTTTTTGAACAAAATTCTAGAACTTAAGAAATAATCTAGAGCTTAAACGTGAGAATTTGGATATTTAAAAATATATAATTCTTAGTTATTTAATAAATATTTTAGACAATATTTAAAATATAATCACCCAACCAATTTAATTAAGCAATGAAAGAAATTTGAAAAAATTAAAACTACATTTAGCTATTTAACCTTACGTTATGTTTTACAGCCGTTTCATCTGAAAAAAAAATTACCTAAAATAATCAAAAACCTAGGACTTTACGTATAATTTAGATTTACCCGGAAACAGTTCCTCTAATATTGTGAAAGCATCAGTCCAGGACACTACTTTAGCCTTAACTTGAGGATTTGATGAAGACAGAGTTTTCTTGATCATGTCATCCATTGGATAGCCTTTTCTCGGGAACACTATGGACTGTATTAAAAAACATTTTTAAAATTAAGCCTACATAGCATTTACACATTTTTTGACTGATTGATTAAAGTTTTTTTTATCTTCACGCTGTATCCCGAATATAGCAAGGTAGGAAGAAGGAACCTTGTGTTAAGATACTTCGTCCTCAACTTTCCATCCGAATTCGAGACTGTAGGTATTGAGTAACCGAGTTCAACGCCGCGCTTTGCAAAAGCTAATCATTCCATTGCCCTGATCTTTTGATTTTGAAATTAATTCGTTGCTCTGAGTGGAAATCGAACCCACAATTGTCGCGTTTACAGTCAGACGCTGTGAATTCAAGGGCGCGAAAGTTGCACAGGTTTGACGGGCAGTAAGTAACCCTATAGATCTCATTACTTTTTTTTATGGGAGAGGGCAAGGCAAACGAGCGTTCGGGTCACCTGATGGTAAGTGATCACCGCCGCCTACGACTCCATACAACAGAGGAGCTACAGGTGCGTTGCCGGCCTTTATGGTGAAGATGTAGGGCGCCGGGGCCGGCATTACCAAATGCGAAACGCAGTGGCAAAAGTCACTACTTCACGCCGGTTTTAAATGCCGGGGGTGGTATTAATCCGGTGGAGTCTAGTAGCAGACTCGAATTTAAAAAATAAAAGAAGAAAACTCACACTAGCTGGCAAATTGGTGGCAGGACAATAATCGTTCCTGCCGTCCCCACTGTACACCACTCTGTCGAACTCGCGACCGTCGCTCCACTGAGCCAAGGCGAGCGACTTGCACAGGTTCGATGGGCACCTTGGACAGGAAGTTTGATTCATACACGGCTCTATATAGAGGCGGTCGTTCTTCCAAAATGCACGATTCGTTATTACTGCTGTTATTGATTCCTATTGAAAAATTACTATTTTTATTATTTACATAGGGTAGGCAGAAAGAACCTAGAGACAAGACACTACGTTACGGGGAATGGAAGCCACAATGATTACGTGGCACTGCACCACGACGACTTCTAATTATTATTATGTTAGCGTATAAATAATTATTTCATTCATGTAGTTCTGTTTTTATCATCTATATTTTTGAATAAAAGGAATTCAGAATATTAGTGGGTATATCAAAAGTAGCTAATGACGTCACTTATATCACGTTGTAAGAATATGTATTTTCAAAATATTTCTAAATCGATAGTCCATTAATTACCGTAGTTCTATATAGACAAAGAAACACTTTATAATGAAAAGTAAACTGGGAATCAAACCTAAAACTTCTATTTTCTAAGTTAGTCCACTAAAGGGCACTAGTGTGTTACGACACGTTACACCATAATTTGATACAATTTCCTGTAGAATATTCACAGAAACAATATAATTGAGTTAGATCGTAGCAAGGTCTCCAATGACGCGTGTTTATATGTAGGTACATATATATCATTGTATATATAAAAATTCCTTTTCACTTCGCTGGGAAGCGAAAACCGACAAAGATTTTTCGCTCTTATTCGCTTCTATTATTTAAATACACTTTTTAATAACGATGTAATTTTTGTATAATACACTTTTGGCTTCTTCATGTGCGTTATTTTTGATCCAGTAGAACTTTATATTTGATAAACACAAACGCGTATAACGTATAAAATACGCATCTGTCAGACTGGGCAAGTCTCTGTCAGACTGTCAGACTGGGCAAGTCTCAGTCTGACAGTTTGACGCAGTCCCATTTTTTTAAACTACTACAATTATACCCCATATTCAAAAGTTTCACATAAAATGCTATGGGACTAAAGATCCTCACCTGCAATCCATGCATTTTAAACCAATGGTTAACGAAGACGCTGTTGGCATCAGTCAGGATCAGGATCTCCCAACCCTCCTGCGCTAATGTGGTGAACAGCTCGATGATGCCAGGGTTTGGGCGCATCGAGGCGATGCTCTCCAAGATGTCTGATGGATGGAAACCAGCTGAGTACGCATGTTCGAATACCTGTAATTAGTATGAGATTAATTTTAATTTAATTTCACGGTGTATCCCGCATATATGAGTATAGGTAGTCAGGGGAACTTGAACGCTTATACCCTGCGCCACAACGGCCTCATAAGTAAAAACGCGAGGTAATCTCAATCATCTCGATCTAAATGACAAACCTAGAGCAATCTGGAGATCCTCATTTCTTGGCACGATGTCAACAGCCTCGGCATTGAAAAGTATATGGTAATGACCGTGCGACCTTATGTTAAGTAATCAGCTAAATAGGAACTTGTCTAGAGAAAATATCTCTAGACATTAGCCAATGATTATGGCTCGACTAAATGCGTCGAAGAAAAACTTCTTATCCGTCAGAGTGTCTTATCCCTGGTTTCTCTAGCACTATAAAAATGCTTGAAATATGCATGCACATAATGTATCTATAATATCATAAATTATTTATATGACATATAAAAATTAATTACAAACATCCATTGTTAGGATTTCTCGCAGAGCAGTCAATTATAACAATCATTATATTATGAATGTGGCTTCGTATTAATAAAATGTTAGGTCTTGACCATTGCTTATATTATAATTGATCTGTACATGCTGTACGTATACTGCAGATATATCCTGCAGGTGCAGATGTATCAGCAGTATACAGCATGCACTTGCAGATACATCATAAAACTTATAACATCAAAAAATCGACACATGCTTGCCTTGTTACTAGATTCAACAGTAATAAAAGTACAATAAAAATCTGCGCAGCCGGTCTACGGTGTACTTAAACATTCATATGATAGAAATAAATTTATAAATTTGCTATTAATACAATTAACTAAGTGATCAAATATATAAAGTATAAAATTATTAAGCAAATATAAAATTGTTTGAAATTGACTCACTGGTTTTCCATTTGTAAGGAAACTTCGTTTAAAAAAATACTTAAGTGACTTACTGTTATTTTATGATATCTACACTTATGTATATTTGCCTATGTACTAATATTATAAAACTAGAGTTTGATTGGATAAATTAACGCATTTATTTATCTCCGGAAGTACTAACGAATTCAAATAAAAAATTTTTCGAGGGAGGGTATTGGCTGTCTCAGATGGGCACTATTCTATTCTAAGGACTTCTTCTAATTACTTAAGACTCGGAATGAAAAAAGCAGCTTCTCACTTGTTCCCGCATAGCAGGGTGGCGCAGTCCACTTTACTCCCGAATTCAAAACATTTTCAAAACGGGACACAACGTCGACAGAGCTCGGAGATGAAAATAATAATTAATTGTCCTGACTGTACATGTAACCCACAACCATCAGGCCTACAGCGTCTCCCACTGAACCACAAGGGCCACTTGCCAAGGGCAATACATTTCGTGTAAAAATTGGAACAAACAGGATTCGAATTAATATTGGTAATTTTAAAACCCTTTTAGTAATTTGTTACTTAAGCTTTCATAGTATTAAAATACTTGGGGCTATAAAATTATTTTTTCAATCAATTTTTTTATCGTCGCAGATAACATAGATTTATTGTTGATTTTCTATTATAGTTTAATAAAAAAAATTATGTGCCTTTTTAGGGTTCCGTACCTTTTAAGGAGAAATAGAGACCTTATAAAATCATATTGTTGTTCATCTGTCTGTCCGTCCGTCTGTCTGTCTGTCTGTCTGTCAAGAGGCTTTATCTCAGGAGCGCTTGGCGATATTGAGTTGAAATTCAATTCATATACTCAGATATACGGTCCCTTGATTTCCTTAAAATTGTATTTCTTTCTACATTTACTTCAAAAAGGTATGGTTTATATCGCAAAAAAAGCATATTTGGACACTATAAAGGGAATCAAAATTAATAGGGTACTTCCAGTCTATAATAATGAAATTTGGCAGCTAGTATCTGCAGCTAGTTCAGGAAAAAAATGTGAAAACTATATTTTTCTTGTTAAAGCCTAAAAAATAATAGAGTTAAAATGGAGACAAAATTTGAGTTCTGCCACTAAGCAAACAATGTCTCAAGAATTCGCCGAAAAATGGGTAATAAAGGGAAATTTGGCTACAGATATTGTGGCTGAAATGATAAATATGATGTCAAATCAAATCAGCTTCAGGCTGTATCCCCCACACAGAGTAAGTAGAGGGAACCTAGTGTTAAGATACTCTGTTCCCCACTTTCTGCAGAATTCTGTTAAAACTATACAATGGAATATCTAGTTTTAACGTAATATTTTTTATAATTAAACTTTAACAATATTTTAAAAAAATGTTATAGTATAATAAAAATATTGTGATAAGGGCATTATTGTATAAAACAAATCTTATACAAAATATTTAAATGTTAAAATAAATTTAAAATCATTATTCTATTTTGACTTTAAATTTGTTAATAGATTTTTTAAAATTATTTTATTATATTCTCTGTGCATGTTATATTGTATGCATGTTATGTTATATACTGACATATATTAAAAAAAGAAACACTTTTCCTCTGAACAGAAATTAAATTGATTAAAGCATGCATAACAAAACATCCCTTATGTTTTTAATTTTTTTCTCTTTTATCATGTTTATTTTGATTAGTAATGTAATTTTTTACAATTATTGTTATTTTTTTAGCAAAATTATAATTATAGCTCTTCTCTATCCACTAGTAGTAGTTTTTAAATTTATGTAATTAACCTTTATGTATATTTTTTTACCAATTATTAACATAAAAACTTTTGTATATTAATCTCCAAAAGTAATGCATTTAATGATAAGAAATTTAGAATTCAGAAAATGATTACTGTAAAATTTACGCAATTACCACTGGTGAATCTGAATAAATAAATAAAAACATAACAAGAAATCATGTTGAGTTATATATACAATATTTTCCTTTTAAAATATTTATCCATAATAAAGTTTGATTGAATAAAATTATTTTCCAGTCATTTAATTACTTTACTTTGCATAATAGAATATTGTATAGTTTTTCCTGTTCTTATACTTTATTATAAAACACAAGTTGTTGGCTATGATGTAATAAACTACCCAAATCCAAAACTTATACCAAACAAAAAAAAATAATACTTACATTGCTCATATAAGGAGTCCAGTCATGATTCCCACCCTCCCATTCAGGTGGTGGTTTCTTCTCACGTAATCTATTTATGATGGTCGCATCTGAATCATCATTTACTATCGTGCGATCAAAATCAAAAACTGCTAGAGAGGACATTATTTATATTTAAATATGCGCGCGCAGAGCGAATGACGGGAATGCACTGCGGCGCGGCTTTGAGATCGTGACAAGGGCAAGGCCGGGCTTCTATTAAAGTAATATGTATGACACAGAGGCGATTTTGGCATTGTGGATTTTTTTGCACAATTTTCCCGCAAACATTGAAAGATTTGAACGCTTGACGTTTTGTAACATCGACAGTCCGCTGTCAATTTGATTTAAGAATAATCGTTTAGAAATTTTATTAACAATGTATTTCTATAAAATAATCCTAATTTTAATTTCTTTTATATGAAAGTTCGTGATGAAAATAATTCAAAGTAATGTGGTAAATTATAAAGGAAACATTTAATTAATTTATTAATTTTTATCACTCACAACACAGAATGTGATTATCAAAATAAAAAAAATCAATGACATATAGAATTCGATTATAACCTCATACGTGTAGTTCTATAAATTTATTTTTAAAATTATAAATTAGTATAAATATGGCATCCTTAAAAGTGTATTCAGTGGGGAAGTTAGCTAAATATGTTACAGATTCATCTTTAAGGACTTTACGGGCAAATATCTATAGGTACGTTGCGCAACTTATCCAACCTAAAAATGTATGTAAAAACTTAAATTCAAATGAAATTATTTCATTTGAATAATAAACGTAGTATTCTTAATGTGTAATAAACTTTTGTATATGTTATTCAGTCAATTTCAGTATATTAACTATGATTGTAAAACTATAGTATTTCATCATTTCATCAAAGAAAAATACTTTAATTAAGAAGATAAAGCTTTATATTCCTTAATATAATTTAAAATAATAAAAATTTTGAAAAGGAATCAATTGTAAGACTATTAATTTAATTTGATGACAATATTCTACTAAGTAATATTTTTGCCTAATTTCAGAACATCAACTTATAAATATAGTACAGAAGAAAAGACAGCAGTTTCAGATGATAAACAACCACCATCTTCTATAGAAGATTGTCACAAACAAGTTGAAAATTTGACAAATGAGCTTAGTTCAGTCAAAGAGCAAATTAAAGATTATGATGTAAGATATTTACACCTTTCAGTCAATTATATAAGTATTTTATTGTTAAAACAAAATCTTTTTTAATTTTCCGCATATAATGATTAATTTGGAGCTGTTTTTGTTGTGTGTTCAATCCCCCTCTCAAAAGAACAAATTATTTTCTCATATTGAGGTTAAAAAGGGGAAACCTTAAAAAATCATGATATAATTATTAAAAAATATAATAAAACTATAAACATATGTCTACATCAAATACTATATATATGTTTATTTTATTTTTTAAAAGGCAAGATGAACCTTATTCCTCTCTCTTATGAAGCTCGTCTTTTGACATGTCCGTTTAACTTAGGCACTATCAATATATAGCACATATGAGATTATAATACTACTTGAGAAAAGTTATTTAGTTATTAGTTGACATATTATATAAATATATGTGGAATGGAGTGTCTTATCATTAGGTTCCTTCTGCCTTCCCTACTGTGTGCAGGAAACAGTATGAACCTGTATATAATAGAACTTTACTACTGGGCCCCAGTTCCATAAAGACCCAGCTTCTCCATGACATTGAACTTAAAAAATTTATTTTTTTGTAATATAATTTATTAATTCTATTCTATACAGGATAAATATAAAAGAGCATTAGCAGATGGAGAAAATGTTAGAAGACGGATGTTAAAACAAGTTGAAGATGCTAAATCATTTGCCATACAAAGTTTTTGCAAGGATTTATTAGATGTAAGTTGAATTTATTTTAATTTAAATCTATAAATATATATGTATATATATTTATGTAGAATATATAACAAAGTATTTTATTTAGTATTTACACAGTGCACACTAAAGAAACTTTTTTTTTTAGAAAAAAAGTAATATTAACAGCAAGCATGACTCGAATGGAAAACAGAGTTTTATGCTCTTAGTTAGAAATCACTGTCAAGTCTGAGATTGATATTGAGATTCCGTTTTCATATAGTGATTTATAGTTTATAAATGAAATCAGCATCTCAAGATTGATCTCAGATATAGATGGAAATTTAATTGACTTATAATAAACATATATGTATCTGTTCTTTTTCCATTTTCAATAAAATGAATATAACCATATATGTATACTTTGTTATCAACAGGTAGCGGATACGTTATCAGCGGCGGCGGAAAGCGTGCCGGAGGGTGTAGAGGGTGAGAACGCGCCCGCGGCCCTCCGCTCTCTGCGGGATGGACTGAATCTTACCAGGGCTCAGTTGCAACAGGTAATATATTATGTGAGCTCGTCGTGGCGCAGGGGCACAAGTGTGTGCCGCGACAGTTGCGGGTTCGATAAAGAGGCAAAACATGGCGTTCAGTTCCGCCACTCAACAAGCAATACCCCAAGAATTTGGCAGAAAGTACGGAACAGACTGTCTGAACACTATTTTCTTATACACTTTGCCCTGCTATGTATAATGCAGCTAATAAAAAGGTATAAATAAATTGATATATCTGTATATGTTCTATGGTTGGATAGAGACTGATTCATCAACTTACGAGCTACTTACGAGGTGGTGGTAAATTATTTGTACTTTAAATAATTGTTTATTTAAAGTTTATTGTGCACAATTGATTGGAAAAATAAAAAAATATATACAAAAACCAAAAAATAAGACACTTGACACACAATATAGGCGGTCTTATCGCTAATCAGCGATTTCTATCAGACAACCTTTGGGTTAGGAAATTAGGAAATAGAGTGGGTGGTGTAAAGAAACTTACATATTGTATTAAATCCTGATACATAAACATAATATTTAAAAATACATACTATTATAATATAGTAATATATATATTTAAGTATGTTACTTCTTATATTTAAATAAAAATCTTTCATCTTTGTAAATGCAAAGGTTGCAATTTCAATACACACTGGGGGTAATGTTTAACTTAAATTATGTCTGTATATGGGCGGAAAGTATAGAAGAGTGTGATTATAAATATGCTTGTAATTACATAATTAGAATATTGTAAGGGCCTTTTATGTTATTTTTATTTTCAGGTGTTCAGTAGACACGGTCTGGTTGCGGTATCGCCGTTGCGGGAAAAATTCGACCCCAACCTCCATGAAGCGTTGTTCCAACAAGTAAGTCAAACTAAAATTCATGTTTATATGTACACTGCAGTTAACGAATCTTAGCCGTTTTTGAGCTTTTCAATGTCCTGTTGCGTGTTTCGTTGCGTTTATTCACGCTTATCTCAGAAACGGCTAAACCGATTTAGTATATATTATAAATTAGTTGCGTAGAATTAGTATATATTATAAACTTTACTTTCAATATAAACTTAGAAGATATTCATTAAAAATGTTAATATTATTATTAGAAAAAGAAAGTAACTCAGATAAGTAAATTAAAAATTATGTATTTTAATAGAGTGCGGCGTTGAGTTCCGCCACTCAATACGCAATGTCTCGAATTTAGGCAGTGCGTAGTTAACTGAACTGATCTGTTTCCTCTGCCTACCGCTGTCACATGCCTTATACAGAGGGAATCTAAAATTTATATTTTGGGGTGTTTTCCGAGAAATAAATCACACCTTTTTCTATATTACAGGAAGTGGAAGGAGCTGAACCTGGCACAGTGGTGACCGTTAGCAAAGTCGGTTATAAACTACACGAGCGTTGCGTAAGACCGGCGCTGGTGGGAGTCGCCAAGGGATCCTCCTAGTATAGAATAAAATAAAACTTGGTTAATTACACAACTATACTAACTATGTATCTTTATATTAATATATATTGTAGTTTTTATGTAATTAATTTGTTTTTTTTTGTGTTGTCAGATTGAATTTTTTGAAGAGGTTATAATGGTTGTCAAAAAAAAATCAAATTTAATTCAAAATAATAAGTTGCATACTTAATTTTTTGAAAGTCAAATAACGTACCACCAGTTCACTGAAGTTAATGACTCAGGCCTGAGAAGAACTGGCGCAAGAAACTCAGCGGGACTTTTTTATGGGGGAATATGATATAAATAACAATTTATTCAAGCAACACTCCCTGATTTTGTTTTTTTTTTTAATGTATTTAAGTTAGTACTTCACTAAACCAAATAATAAATATTGTCATAATAATTCTTTTAATATTATATTATTACTAGCTTGTGGCTGCAGCTTCGCCTGCTTGGTTAAATAGAAGTACCTACTTGTGTATGAAACATGTTACATTCTAAGTGCTGTTGGTCGCTTTTTTTTGTTTTGTTACTATAGGTGCATCTGCAGCGTTTCGAAAAAACAATGACAAGAAACGATAATTATATTTTGCATTTCATATATAATAAATATAAATGTTATGGTTGTATATGTCACTATAAAAACTAAAACTATGATAATTTTTATTTAATTAAAAACAAAATGTTTTCTTAACATCAATCAAAATATATATGTTTATAGTTAAATGCAACTTATAGATTGTTTAAATGTTGAATTAAAAGTATATTTTTAATACACATTAATATCTATAAGTAATTTCATAAAATTACATTATGTTATAGATATTAAACATTTTTCTTTTTCTACTAATATAAAATGGTTTCTATGCATTAAACATATAAACAACCTTAAATCTCTGTATCTTCGTAGTTTAAAAATCTGAGCATATATTATGTACATACATAGTATGTGAAAAGAGATGTTTTTATATCCTATAGTTACAGGATTTGCTGTAACATGTACATACATACATATATCTAAATTATAACGTTTTGAAATAATCGGACGTTTAGCACAAATTTAGTATTAGTTTTATTTTGTATTTATTAATAATTCAACAAAGGCATTCTATTTGGAAGATATTTTTTTATTATTATAGTGTTATTGTAATTCCAAAAACTTAATTTGTAGTTTTAGAATAATAAATAGATTTATTAGTACAGATATGGTTAAAATTACTTCTTAAATATAATGCAGTTCAACAAAAGGGTCTTTAAGGTCATTGTGTTGCAATGGTTGCAGGTTCGATCCTTTTGATGGGATGTTTAGCTTGATTTTTATAAGTAAATGTCCTGAGGATTATGGACTGATATCACAATTAACATTTAATTGTAATTGTGGTGTAACAATTGATTAATTTACCAATACATTAAATGTTATTTTCGCACACAAAATGATCGATTGTTAATATTTAATTACGATAAAAAATTGCCCACTACAGGACATTTGGTATATGCAGATTTATATGACAAAAAGAAATGCATCAGTCTTGTGAAACAAGTAGAGGTTTAAATCGCTTAATCATTAATCTATTCTAGAAGTAATTTTATTCTTATTCTAATATAGAATAGTCGTCTGTATGTATGTATGATATCTGTTGAATAAACATTTTACTTGTTGGTTATATATTGTTTTAATAATCTATTGTCTTAAATCCAGAATCTAATGTTGATATTTTACAAAATAAGTTGAAAAGTGAAAAACTAAATCAAAAAAGTAAACACTTTTGAAAGAAAACCTAATTAAAAATGGTACAATAGCAATAAAAAGACCTCATTTCTTACACAATATTTAATCCACATACACTCTGCACTCTCACTTAGCTCCATACAAAATCTAGATATGACAGATCAAGTATATATATATATTTTATACTACAGTTTATTATTATGACACAAAATACAAGTTACTAATATACATTTTCTTTCAATAAAAAAAAGAACTACAGAAATAATAATTTACACAAAGACAAATGCATATTAAGCCATATTTAATATTTTATACTACTCTAATAATTTTAGATTTTAATAAAACATTACATCTTCCCTTTGTAAAAGCGGTACTTTTTATAGATTTGAAATAAAAAAAATATCATTATTTTTGTTAAAATATTTTTTTTGTGTAACAATCACTGTTTCACAATTTGAATAAAAAGTAAAGAAAAAAAAACATAACAATATGACTGCAAAAATATAAAAATGACACCTGAATCTGTCACTATTTAGATTATTTGCACAAAAGTCTACATTTAGCTTAGATTTAGTCTAAAATCTAGGTACAACTGGGAATTTTAATTCTCTAGACTATTAGTTCGTAATCTTTTATACAGGATTTTTAATAATACATTATTAAAAAATATAAACCCTAGATAACTAAACATTCGTCCATTCGACGACGCAACTATGGACGTAAATCAAGTGCACCTACTATGCCTTACCCCCGACCTGGCACTTCTCTTACCTTCCTAGTACACGCAAATAGTGCTTCGAGTGACGCGCTAATTAGTATATGACTTACAGCCATCCCGTCGTCCGTAAGATGAAACTTTATTCGGCGCTCGATCAAATTCACACAATATATGTATATATTTCTTATGAATCTCCTTTAATTTATACAGATTTATATTACTTACGCGTGATATATTTGATCGATATATGTTATTAAATTTACGTATAAACGTATTATAGCCTCGAAGAATGAGAAAACATTCTTCGTTCGTTACATGAGGTGCACTTGTTGTACAGAATGTGATTATTAATTTTGTTGTAAGGCAAAATAAAAATAAACATTTTTACTTGAGGGAGCGTTTTCAATTGGCACCTCCAAGAGAAAGACCTGTACGCAACTGTGTCACTCTAAGAAAACTTGAGTTCCCTGCACTCAATACCTGTTTCTATGAGAATTCCTTCCCAGCTCAGGCAGCGCGCTTATGGAACTCACTTCCTTCAAATCAGACTAAAACAACATTTAACAACTTAATTTTGATCAGAACTTTCAGTATTTCAGTTGTCATATACTCGTACATTTTTATACCATTCGAAGATATAAAAAGAAATATAAATCAATTTTCAAAATTGTACTCTCTCTTCTGATAATATATATGCTTTTATAAAAATCATCCATAAATCTGTTAACTAATTAGTTAACAGGTTTAAGTTCTACGCCGACGATATCACTTGTTATTACGTAGAAGGGGCCGCCTGAATAGTTTAGCTGCATGCTGTATCCCACACAGTAGAGGGAACCTTGTGTTAAGGTTACTCCATTCTCATTAAGACACTTTCGTTCCCCACTTTTCGCCGAATTCTTGAAGCATTGCATATAGTTCTTATTTATGTTTTTTCTGGTTTTTAACAATATTATTGGTATGAGATTTGAACAAAAACCTAGACAAAAACCCAGTTTTACCTAGATCTAAACAGATATCTAAACATTTTAGAAGCCTTCTTGATAGGCTTTTGAGTCGAGGCGCGCCTGTAGCAGTTCCAATTGTCTTCGGGCCTCGCACTGTGGGAAATTATTCAGTTCGTAGTATTGAGGTGCTATTTTGAGGAGCCATTCCGCTGTATATAAATAAAAAAGTTACATGTTATTTAAATATTTTTAACTTTTGACAAAAAGTCTGAACAAAAATAAATGTAGAATCAAATAACAATTCAAGGAATATCTATTAAGATTTTAATTTCTTCGCACTGTTACCAAGGCAAAGTGCGGCAGTGGGTTCCGCCTAGAGTGGCGAAAAGTGGAGAACAATGTTTTAAGGTTCCTTCTAGCTACTCTGCCATATGCGGGATTCATTTCAAAGCTAAATAACAAAATGCAAACATTAATAAAAATGTACTCACGTTTAATATCAGTAACCGTCCTTATATAATTCTTGGTGGTCAATACAAATTCATTGTAAATGACCCAGTCTGGCTTGTGGTCGAGGCAGGTGGAGGGATGCAGCTGCACCACCTGGTTGTCCTTGACTGTTAGATAGTGACCCGTTCTCTCTAAGTGCGCCACCTGGAACGTAGTAGGTTCGATTTTTAATAATTGTCAGTTTGTTGTACATTTATATTGGCAATTTTCTAAGAGAAGCTTTTGTGGTGCAATGGCAGTGTGTTGCTGTCAATACGGCGGTTGTGAGTTCGCTTCCCACTTTGGGGAATTAATTGTCATTTACCATATTCAAAAAATAATTATTAATAATTTTTTTTCTCAATTTATTTAAGAAAGAAAAGCGACTTTTAAAATAAGTAGATAAGGCCAAAATCGAACCAGCTTAAAACTAAAGGAGATGAACAACATACCTGCATAAAGAATCCATTGACGAGTGCCTTCCTTATATTTATATAATAGTCTTTACTTGTGAACTCTGTACTTGTTCTTTTTAAATTAAATCTGAAAATAACAAAATTTGTTAAAAGACTACTTATATTTTTTTATAAATTGAGGAGCTTCTTTATAGCACAAGCGAGTGACTGTAAACACGGCGATTATGGGTTCGATTCCAACTCGGGGAAATAAAATATTTTATATATTCTGCTTCTTCTCTATATATTCTTATTGAAATATATAATATATTTTATATATAATTTGCGCTGGACGGCCTCAATGTTTGATACATTCAGAATTGTTTCGTGAAGATAAAAAATTGAGATATGAAACTTTGAACATAAATTGAAAAATTTTCAATACTGGTTCACTTCTGTGTGAATTGAATGGATAAATCCCCCATTTTTAAAGTAGATGTTAAAAATGACACCATGTTCATTGTTACAATTGGCAACGTAATATAGTAAGTACACAAATAACTTATGAGGACGTAAAACATAGTGACCTTACACCAGCCACTAGCATCACTAACCTGTCCATAATCCTGCTGAGTTGCTGGCGAACATTATCTCCGGATTTTAGCGATCTGTAGTTAATAAAGTTATCGTAGCACCAGTGCGGATCCTCCATGTCTGTAATTAAACATAGAAAATTAAATCAAACCAGTATCCCGCACACAGCACGCAGGTACGCAGAGGGAATCAGTGTTAAGACACTCCATTCCCCACTTTACGCTGAAATCTAGAGGAATTGCGTATTGAGTGGCGGAACTTAACGCCGCGCCTTGCCTCGACACCAAAAGACACAAGAAATATACATATAAATTCATATAAATATTTAATTTCCTAGAGTGGGAATTGAACCCACAACCAGTCGATTTTACAGTTACACCTTGTGCTCCTGCGCCACGACATACCTATAAAAAATTATGTTCATATAAGCATTTTCTTTTCAAAAGTGTTGAATGATGGTATAAAAATTTATTGTGTCTTAAGATCTTAACACTAGGTTCCCTCGGGCTACGCTGCCATGTGCGGGATATTGCGTGAAGCTAAAAAAAACAAAATGATTACTTCTACAGTTTTTATAACTCACTCTGTTTAAAGGCGTGATAAACGTTCAACAAAGTGAGATGGTCGCCGTCGATGTGTGCAAATCTCATTTTGGCTTCATCCGCCGCCTTTCTTGCTTCGTTGGGACGCACGAAACATTGTGGCACTGAAATTATTATTATTCAGCTAATTAAATTTGTCTTAATATATACAGCAATATAGCCAAGTTACAACAACATGGATTTATTATTAATTTTAATTAGCTTTTGTGAAAGAAAACCGGTATTTACTCCTGATATTTTTGTAGGCGCTTATAGCTTATTAGGGAGCAAGTGCAATGGATATCGTCATTATTAAATATTATACCCACCAAAATATTAAAAAAATAATTAAAGTCAAGTACGATTTCATGTTATTTATCTAATAACTGCCAAAGTAACCACTATCCCAATTTTGAATTCCCTGATAGTATGTTCAGAGAAACTTTCAGGTTTTATAACATACAAAAGTCTGACTTGGTTATCCAAGTTACCTTAGTGTGTACATTTTTTTTGCAATTTAAATTAGAAAAAAATTATACTATCCTGTCTATCCTGCAATGCGAGATAGAGTGGGAAGCTGAAAAAAAATACATACCACTCAACATGGCAGTGATGGACAGTATCTCATTAGAACAGTTGTGGTTGCAGCTGGCTATCAACATCTTAGCTAGCTGAGGATCGAGGGGAAACTCCGCCATGACAGCTCCCAAGTCCGTCAAGTTGCCGTCGTCGTCTGGAAATTTGAAAAAATAGTGAAAAATGTATACTAGGAGCTCAGCGTTGCGCTTTGCTTTGCTACCAGAGTGAAGAAATGGAAATATAAATTTAAATAAATATTTCATTTTCCCAAGTGCGGATCAAACCCAGAACCAGTCGCTTAACAGTCATACTTTGTGCTCCTGCACTGTGGGACAAGCCTCAAAAATTGCAACAACTCCAATTTTACAAAGTATAAATAGCAAGGCAATTAAATTATAATTTTTAAAGTTTTGTACATTAATTTTATTTTAACTTCACGTTGTATACCGTATATACAAAACCATATACAAAACACTTCAGCACATACCCAATGCAGCCAAGTAATTCAGCAGTTCCAACGCCCTCATCAAGGTCTCGGGCGCGGGCGGGTCCATGAAGTCAAAGTGCACCAGATCGTCGATGCCCAGCTTTTTCAACTGCAAAACTACAGATCCTAAGTTTGATCTGCGAATGTGAAAGAGAAATGCGGTGGCCGTTAGATTTGACGCTTTAAGCAGCTGTATTAAGCTGTATCCCGCATTTAGAGGGATAGGCTGAGGGAAGTGTTAAGACACCGCATTCACCACAATTGGGCGCCGGAAACTAAATCCTGCGCCTTTTCTTGATTGAGAGGAGGAATCGATAATAATTTTTTTCTCCCTAGTGGGAATCGAACCCTCAAACATCTTGTTAACTAGTCAAATTTTTAAATACAGCAGGGTAAGCAAATAAAAATATAAACACTACATTCTACACTTTCCAATAACAATATTGGTCTCCTAAAGCAGGGAAAAAAAAAATATTATTTAAATATAATTCCTCAAATAGGAATACACACAACCACAACTATATAGCCCGATACTTGTCTGATGTATTACAATAGTACATATTCTTTTAAAGTCTTGATTATATTAGTTTCTGGCCTAATGGCATATTATAGCAGATATTAAAGCTGTGAGCATTGCTCGTATATAATACATTTATTATACAAATATTATAAGGATATATAGAAAACACAATGACAAATTACTCCTTTTTCTTAAAATAAAAAAAATGGAATTGAGTCCATTTTGCTGTACATTGATAAGTACAAATTTTGCTTTGTCTAAAACATTATTCATAAAATATTACATTTTATATAAATTTGTTTTAAACACATACAAAAAAGTTTACAACAATTTAACAGAGTATTTTATCATCAGATCCTCTCTTCTATCCAACAAAAACTTAACATAATAAATAAGAAAAAAAAGGAATGTTAAACACCACTATGTCACCTCAAAATTTCAGGATATGTATTATCCTGCATTTCATTCTTGTATGCCTTTTCCGTATACAGCCTGAAGCACTTCCCTGGTCTTGTTCTACCAGCCCTTCCAGCCCTTTGCTGTGCCGAAGCCTTACTTATTGGAGACACCAGCAATGATTCCACACGAATTCTTGGATTATACACTTTTTGCTTGGAAAATCCTGTATCTATCACAAACACTACACCATCTATTGTAAGGGAAGTCTCTGCAATGTTTGTTGACACCACCACTTTACGTCCTATTGCGCCATTTGCTCGGTTGGGAGGAGCTGGCTCAAAGATTCTTTGTTGTAAATTAGGGGGTAACGTTGAATACAGTGGTATGCACTTCAATTCCCCCACATCTGGCCCCAAATTGTCAATTTCCCGCTTTATTCTCTTACATGCATCTTCAATCTCTTCCTGACCAGTCAAAAATAGAAGAATATCACCTGCTATCTCTTCACAAATATGTATTTGTATCACAGTTCTGATCGCCGCCTCCAAATAGTCCCTCTCAGGTTGAGGAGTGTAGAATATTTCGACAGGATGTGTTCTTCCAGGAACATTCATCAAGGGAGCATTATCAAAATACTGCTGGAATTTCCCAGCGTCTAATGTGGCAGACATAATAACTAATTTCAAATCTGTGCGTTGTTTTATAACTTCTTTCAGGACACCCATGAGAATATCTGTAGCTAACGTCCTTTCGTGGGCTTCGTCAAGTAAAATAACTCTGTACTGTTCCAACATGGGATCCGACATGGCTTCTCTCAGCAACATACCGTCTGTCATATATTTGAGGACTGTTTGTGGTCCAGAGCAGTCTTCAAAACGGATGCTGTAACCAACTTGCTGTCCAAGAGCTACATCCATCTCTTCCGCCACTCTCTGTGCCACTGACATGGCGGCTACCCTTCTAGGCTGAGTACAGGCAACCCCTAAAGATTTCCCAGCTGTGACTGCTGAAAATTCAACACACCACTGAGGTATTTGCGTGGTTTTCCCTGAACCTGTTTCACCAACTAGCACTACACACTGATGAGTGTTAAGGAGTCTCATAAAGTCATTTTTATATTCCCATACCGGGAGGCCTAGACGACGTCGTAGTAATTCATGATAGCGGGGCGAGTGGGGAAGGCCTGAAAAAAAAAAACAAAATTGTTATTTAAAATAAAACAAATAATTATCCTTTTAGTTTCACACTGTCCTGTATATAGCAGGATCAGCAGAGGATACTAGTGTTAAAATCCCCTATTGCTGCTTAATTGCTGTTGTTATGGAATTCACCAACACTCTTTGCCTTTTTATCAGATTGATGAGATGAAAATAATTCACTCTTCTGTAGGAATCAAACCCACAACAGTATATTCAGTACAGTATAATGATTAGGTTTAAAGAAATGAATTCATATACATACATTAATGTTCATACATACAGAGTGGTTTTGTCATCACCACTTTAAATGAAACGATGGTTTTCTCTTTAAAAGCTTAATACAGTTAAAACAATAGGGATTTTGCCACTCACTCCTTATTCCTCAATCGAGTCATAGGTATTGGCAACTGCGTTACACGAAACGAAAAAAAATCCTAAGACTAAACTGTTGAGGTATCTTGGTTAATTTTTTTAGGTATGGGTTTGAAATATTTTATCTATATGCTGTTCCCGTAAAAGGAACACAGACGCTTCCATCTATAAATCTCATTTTGAGGGTATGTAAACACTTTTTTACCTTAAAACTTATTTTTTTTACATTTATTTTTAGAAAATATTTAAGTACTTTTTAACTCTTATATTATTCTATCCTATTATAATTATAAAAAAATATAGATAGGTATATTTGTCAGTTTAATAAATTAAATTTATATCTCCACACCCATCCATTAATATTGTCATAACACAAAAAGTTATGAAATATTTTGAAACCATATTGACTAATACATACACACACAATAGCCTTTAATATTATGCAAAAAACTTTGTATTACTGAAAAATATCAATATACCTGTATACTGATTAACACCAGGCATGCTGGTAGCAGTTGGTGGTGGTGCATTGCCTAAGGTAGCTACAGCATCTGAGGCTTCCCCACTGCTGCCGGATTTAGCTGCCGCTGCTGCTTTTTCCTCTCTGTGAAATAAATTAATGGTATTTCATATAAATGTTACATATCTAGTAAAATAATTATGTGTAAAAAATATGCTAAAAATTATATAAAAATAAGCAGAAAGAATATAGACAATTTAGCACATTGCATGTTAAGTGGTGGTACTCAAAATTGGGTTTTGTCCGTCTGTATTGTACCAGAGGCATGAAATTAATTAAAATATAAGCATTTATCTAATGAGTGATGACACAGAGATTGATCCCCTATAGCATTTTTTTCTTGTTATTTTAATTTCTATAACTAGATAACAACTATCAGTTTGGCTGGATTATATAAATTGTTTGGGTTTTAGAGGCTTCCACTTTAGGCTTCCTATAGCTGATATGAGTCAAGCAATTTTGTAGCCAGAGAATTTAGATGGCTTACTAGGACTCAGTATAGGCAAAAATTATAAAAATATAAGCATTCCTCTGATGGGAGTAATAAAGGCAGAGATTACACCAACAACAATAAGACATTGTATGACACTGACAGGATGAGGTCAACATTATGTATATAATAATAATAAAATTGTCACTCAGTGCTATTTGTATATGGAAAACATATGAGAAAATATATTATTGGGAACATTTGCTAATGTATAATAGTAGAACACAAAACAATGATTTTAAAATTTTTGTCTGCTTGTTCAGTGGGTTTGTGCGTGCTAATATCAATAATGGCCTTCTCCTAATTATATGCAGTTTTCACTATTGTATTTTGGCTTTCCTTAACATTTAGTATTAGTTTTAATAAAATTAGTTCATAAAAAGTTAAATTCTGAAAAAAAATCTACGACTCAACACACAATTGTCTTGATATCTTGAAATATATCTGCCTAGTATTCTAGAAGGGTAATACGCTAAAGAAAGAATAAATAAATGAACCTAATGTACTTTGGATATAGGCGAGGCATTCTTAATTAATTATTAAATGTTTTAGCCGCACTAATCATATTAAACTAGATTTTTACTCGTTACAATATGTTACTAATTTCTTAGCATAAATAATTTAATATTTCTTTATAAATGCTGACAAATCATTCCATGCGGTTAAAAATAAAACACGTTTATGTATGTTTTTAAAGAAATGCGAAAAACACGTTGTTAACTAAATATAAATAACGCACGCTTGAGTTTATTTTTTACTGGTAATAAGTATAAGTGTATGACCAGTTGTTGCATACAATGGTCACTTAAGATATTTTAGTTAAGCTTGCAATGAAAATTGGAAAACAAAAGAAATATGATTGTTACTTTGGCATGTTTTCCAAAATCTACATACTATGCAAAAAAAGTGAAGCATACCTTTTTTTCTTAATAAACGGATCCATCACTTCAATCCTTCGTTTAGACATTATATCAACTAACACATATAACAACAAAATAATATAACACAAGAAAATGTCCCGAATTATCAATAAAACGAGGCAGCTAACAAAATGGCGACTTTGCGGTATGTAATTTATTATACAGGTAACATTATACAAAAACACATGCCAGATAGAAATATTAGGGGGAATACTAAAAATAATACTAAAAATGGTAAATTTCGTACCTATTCTAATACATAAAAATAGTATTAGTATTATTAGTATTAGTATTTTTATTATTTTGTATAATTTACTATACATTACAAAAATAAAATCATAATTTAAAAAGTACTCAAGACTATTTGAGATATTTTTCAGACTTTCGTTTACGTTTTTTTAAAATATTAGTAATATGTTTGAAAAAAAATATTTTAAAAAGCTTTATGTATCTATAATACACAAATTATTCATATAAATACTTCCTTATATACTTATACATAGTACCGTTACCATGTTAAATTACGTACCGTAAAATGGAACGTTAATGAAATTTCAGTCTCAAACAAAAATGTCACCGACAAAGTAAATTGCGTATTATGGCTGTGTGCTATTTATTATTAAATTGTGTAATTATCTAATGTTAATGTGTATATAACGTTTTGTCTAGTGTAGTTAAACAATGTAAAATATTAAATACGACATTTTTGACTTCCTCTTCAGTGCTTTAAAGTGTTAATTGGAAATGAACGAAAGATATAAATAGTTGAACTGTATTGTGAAATTATCTCGAAAACGACTTTTACGGGGGTAAATTTTAAGAAGAAATAAGACGTAAGTAAAGTTATCTATTTATCGCTTTATCTCAATGCATGGGTTATGGATGGATCATAGCCATTTCAAGATGGCTACCATTGATTTCTATGATTTGTTTATTTTCATACTAAAACAAATACATACTAAATTTTATTTATTATATTTAGTTTTACTTATAGTGATATTAATGAATATAAATGTGTATATGACATAATTATTTGAACTGATTCAATATGATGTCATTTAAGGTTGTTGAACCTGTCACAACATGTCCCAAATACGTAAATGTATGCTACAATATTTTTTTCTTGCTATAAAATAATCGTTTGAAGTACCCATGATGATGATATAAAATGTTTAAGAGCAATAAGTAGTTAGATTTTCAAGTGCTTATTCTATATTTCTTATTTCAACTTAGTTTAGTTTTGCTGTGATACTTTTCTATTACTAATAGATAGGAAATGGATAATTCTAATAATTCTAATTTTAATGAAAATATGGAGAATATATTAAAATATTTTATGAACGTTTAAAAAATTTGCATAAATTATTTTTAATTCTCTACTCTGATTAGACAAATGTGGCGTTGAAGTCCCCTCGCTCAAAACACAAAGCCCCTTATGCAAAAAGTAGAGAAAGACATTTCTTGATATAAGGCTATATATAGGATATAGCATGTAGCTACATTATTTCATAACAATTTTTATTCATATGGGACAAACTTAACAAACCAATTTATTAGTATATTTTATTTTCTTATATAAAATCTACATAACAATGAATTAAATATTAAAACTATTGTTGTACAAGCTCCTTTATATTTTTAATTCAGTTCAATCATGAGTTTGCAACATTAACAGCTTGCATTTGACTCACATACAGTTCAATGTAACTAATTAATTTGTTGCTAATTGATTCTAATTGTTCCAATTTAGTTCTCCATGTAGCTGTAATCTATTTTTAGAGCATTTTGTAGGAATAGTATTCTATATAGATGTATGATTTCAGTTTTTTTAAATAGAGTAGTGCTAACCAGCAGATTACCTTGTGTGGTTGTATGGAAATATCTAAGTGTTGTGTACATCTCACACACTTAACTGCCTCAGATAATATTGACCATAGGAACAGTTGGTTATATTTATGTGATGTAATATAGACTATAGTTCTCTTTGATAAATGGCATTTTCAATACAAAAATATTGTATCCATTCAAATTGATTAATTCATTCAACTGTACACACACCTTAGCCTTATTATGATAGAATAGATTATGGTTATGGCTATAGAACTTATATTTTTTTCTTCAGCTTCACACTGTATCTTGAATACAGCAGGGTAGGCAGAGGGAATGTAGTGTTAAGACACTGCATTCCCCCCTTCCTGCCGAATTCTGGAGGCATTGTGTGTTAAGTAAACATAAATAAATATTTTACTTCCTTGAGTGGGGATTCAACCTACAACTGTCGCATTACAGTCACACATAGCCTTGTGCCGCTGCGCCACAACGGCCTCATATATAATTAATCTGTATTTAAATATGTGTTTAATAGATACATATATAATTGTAAGTTTCTTTCCTCTAAAGGATGATTTTGTCTATAAATTGTTAATTAATTTATAATGTCAGGATAATCCAATGTTTTAGTTATCATCCCCTAGAGAATTACATCATATTTATATTTGGATATAAATATACTTATAAAAGTGTCGCAAAACCATAGGTGTGTGTGTTTGTGAGTGTGTACGTGTGTGCATGTGTGTGATCTGGACTTCACCTAAGAAACTTAACTTGACCAACTTGTGACAATTATAACACTATATATATATATAGATATTATAATGTATCAAAGAGTAGATCTGATGATGTAGTCAGGGCCTGAACAGTAGAATAGTAGAATGTTTTAATGAATTAGTTAACACTCGAGTATCTTAATCGTTAAGTACTTGTAAAAAATCATATTTTTTAAACAATATAATTATTGAGGAACACAAAAGTCTATAAACTGGGAGAAAGAAAGTGGAGAATAGAGTATCTTATTTTTAAGGCCATATAATAATATATATATTTTTTGTTCTAGATGGTAGTTCGCTGTGCGAACCACGCATAGTTGGCAAGTTACAATAGAACAATGGGTCAACAAACATCAAGGAAAAGTAAGTCATTTTTAAATCTTTTTACATGCAAATGAGGCCGCTGTGGCGTAGTGTCTTAAAAATCGAGTAATGGAGTGTCTTAAAACTTAGTTACTTCTGTCTACCTATACCTCTATATGCATGTCATCCCCTCCTTCTGCCAAGACAAAGTACAACGTGTTCTTTTTTTAATTGTAAAACCAGCAGTTGTTACAATGATACTTATACTAAATACTAACACATCCAATTACATAATTGTTTTAATAAGTAACTAATTAACTTGTATGCAGTTTAAGTGCTAGCTGCTAAATGATGAGACTTACTTGAGATATGTTAAGAAATTATTCTGAAATTTATTTATACAATCATAAAGACATCCGTAACCATATTATAGTCGTGTAGAAGTTAGCTCAAACGTGGAATCGCCGAACTTGAACCGAGTACAGTGCGACGAAGTGGGATAGATAGTGGTGGTGGTGGTAATTTTTGACCTAGGAGAGCAACGAGAGACTTTTTTTTTTTATGGGAGAGGACAAAGCAAATGAGCGTTCGGGTCACCTGATGGTAAGTGATCACCGCCGCCCACGACCCCATGCAACACCAGAGGAGCCACAGGTGCGTTGCCAGCCTTTAAGGTGGAGATGAAGGGCACCGGTGCCCGGCATTACCTAATGCGAAACGCAGTGGCAAGGGCCACTAATTCACGCCTGTTTTAAATGCCGGGGGTGGTATTAAATCCGGTCGAGTCTACCCATGCGTGTTGCCATTACTGGCGACATGACTCTACCACACGTACTTTAGTCGCCTCTTACGACACCGACAGTACCAGAGTGATCCTAGAAAACATAAATAAATATTTTCTTTCCTCGAGTGGGAATCGAACCCGCAACCAATCGATTGTGCAGCAAAATTTGTACCACTGCGCCACGACCAGCCTCAAAATTTTAATAATTGAGGACAGTCGATATAATTGTTTAATATTTTATAAATAAAGCGAATATCTAATAAGGTTGTACGTGTCAACAATATTACTATTTTGAAACGAAATATGAATTTATCTAATATGGGTATAACGCATTCGTCATACGACGCATGTGCAACAAACAGATCAATCGAGGCCTATCCTAGTTTATTTATAGGTATCCTAGGACTACTCATCTGAATGACTGTTTCGGTTTCGGTTGTGACATGTTTTAGGAGTCTTTGTGCTGTTATAGATTTCATTTGGGATTGAATACTGCTTGCATTTTCAGTTTGAAAGAAAAATTATATACGCCGATGATGAATTATTTTACTGTATGAAATTTCCTCAAAATAATTTAATGTTTAATAAATTTTCTACGGTATTAGAGGCTATCGTCGTTCAATGGAGCTGGTCCAGATTGTACACGAGACGGTCATGGGTTGGATGCTCAGCCAGCAATTTTTTTAAAAGTTTGATTTCTTTTAGACCGGTGTTAAAGGGTGTCTAAATACCCTGGTAATTGTAAGATAAAGTACGTGAACTTGAAAAAAAGATGGTAAAACAAGATTCTACAAAATATTGTGGTGTTAGTAAATATTATGTAAAACATATAATGTCATTTGTAGTGGAGAGGTACACGCGTGTGACTGTTGCGACAAGTTGCGGGTTCGATCCTAGATCTATTTATAGCAGTGCACTTTCAGATAGACTTCAGAGAACATTCGTCTTGGGAATATCCTTCTGAAACGACTACGTGCTTAAATTACTACCTTCGTTTCTTTTTTGTACTTTTGCTTGTTTTGATCATTTTGGAATCGATATGAACGATGTTGAGTCGTGTGAGGCGTCGTTCAGATGGCAGGTCAAATTGAGACGTTTCATCAGTTGTCTATAGAGTAGATAGTGAAAGGACTAAGGGCTTACATTATTTAGATTAAGTATATAATTTAGTTTTAAAATATCGGCATTATTGCAACTAATGGGTGGTGAAGAGGAAACGCACGTTTTTCAATATTGAATTACTGGGGTCACAATGGGTTGAAAATAATAAAAACAAGTATTAAATGATAGGTTTTTTAATGCAGTTTTTCCAAATTACGTACCATATTTAGGTTCGGAAAATAATGTCTTTGAGATGACGTCGTTCTTGCTGGATACATTTTCATCCTTTTTGTAATTTTTGATTATTTTGGAAATATTGGAACTGATACGAACTATTGTGTTCAGTCGTGTCTCTGGGCGTTGTGATCGGGATTTTATGTTCACGCACGTTCAATTAATTACCCATGGTAGTTACGTTTTTCTAGCGTGGGTAATTAATTGAACGTGTAATACTCTTCTTAGTATGTTTTTCATTTAATTTTTACGTTTTATTATTTTGAGTTCAAAATTCAAAGAAACACAAAAATATAAGTGTCACATTCAAGTATAATTATATTATAAATGAGTTAGCTGTCACTATATAATCATATATTTTATACAAATATTCCATAAAGAACATAATTTTTTTAGGCGGAGAGTGCACATGTGGGTGCGGCGCTTGGGAGAGGCGGAGATATGCAGAATCACCGAGTAGTGTCCACCGGTACGTCAGCGCTGTTACTGATAGGTAAGTTGCTTGTCAACTTTGACAACATATTATTGTCGACCATTGGATATAGGGTCTAATATATCTTTTGTATTTATAAAACTCTCCGTTCCAACGATCTGTAGGCACACACACCCACTCACACGCACAACGTGTCAACCGAGGTCTCCCCTTACCTCTTTTACCACTCACTTTTCCGCTATAAATCTTTTTTACCATTCTTTTGTTTGATGATGATGATTTGTTTGATGTGCCCAAACCAGCTGAGCTGACCTGTAGGCCTCCTTACATATCTCGTTAGAATGTAGGGGGACTAAGAGAGGGAACGGAAGAAACGGGATTTTTTCCCGTTCAATATGAAGTAGAAATAAGTCTGGACGTTAGACAGAATAAGAAACCCTGTTCACCATATCACATACAAGGAAGATGCGTGATAGGAAAAAAATATAATATACTAAATTATAACAAGTCATCTTTTGTTATTTAATCATATTATAGTCGTCGTCATTTTCCTATTTATATATTGATGGCGGACAATCGATATTCTCTATACAATTGTTCTTTGTTATGTTGTGGTGGGCTTTATATTTAGCAAACAGTACAGTCGATGAGCCGTGACCGCCGTCTACAACTATCTACAGGGCGGCCACGACTCGTCGGCCGTAGTAGGCACGCCACATACATGCGGATAATACCGATACCGTACAACTAAAACTGGGTAATCGAGTCTTCACTGTATATATATACTATGCCTACCCTGCTGCGTGCGGGATGCAATGTGACACTGTATATGTATGACTTTTATACACTTATTTAAAAGTTGAAAGTTCGCTCCCTCTTATTTATGTAATGCGACAGGCAATTAAGATATCAAGTGAATATGCAGTATAGAAGAGATAAGGCGGTCATATCGGGATCATTTTAATTAAAATCACATTAATTTGTTAACTGTTTTATCATATATTTTATTTGAATTTAAATATTTTTGTTTTTAATAGAACGTTATTTAAAAAATATACATATACTGACATTAATGTGTAATGACTAGTAAATATTCGGAGATGAAATGTCAATTTTGTAGTTTTACTTAAACTGAAAACATGATTGAATTTCAAGTGTTTGGAAAAATGAATTTCTTCTAACTTTCACGCATTTCCCGCAAAGAAGGATAGGCAGTGAACCTAGTGTTGAGACCGTTCTCCACTTTCTGACGATTTCAGGAGGAGGAAACTGCGTATGGAGTAGCAAAACTTAACGTCGTACGTTCCCTTATTACCAGAGCGAGAGTTCGTGCTTGGAGTGGGTATCGAACCCACAACCTGTCGTGTTTACGTGTCGTGTTTCGCACGTGCGCCATGATTAGCCTTTACAAGAAGAAAGAATAATAAAAAATATTTTCTTTCCAGATGGAGTGGAAGAGAATGCGCGTGCAGAAGGCGTAGATGGCGCCGGCCTGCCTGCGTGTGCACGGCGTACAGGCGAGTCAGCGACGCGTGCCACGATGATAGGTATGACTAAGTATTTGTCGTTTTTTCTTTAGTTTTAAGCTTTATCCCGCATATCAAAGGTAGGCAGAGGGAAACTTGGGTTAAGGCATTCCGTTCCCCACGCAGCGCCGAATTTTTGAAACATTGCGTGTTGAATGGCTCTGCATGATGATGAACTTATCGAGGCACTTAGTCTTGCTTCCAGAGCTAGAGTATGAAAACTTTAAATAGTGATTTCCTCTGAGTGGGAATCAAACCCACAACCGTCATCTTTCCGTCCACAGACATACTTTTGCTCCTGCGTAATGCTGGCCTCGGCCTTGATGTTAATTATAGAACTTTATCCCATTTAACAGGCAGTGGTTGAATTCCTATCACAATGATTTTATTTTAACTTCCTCAATTAATTACATACAGGTTATTTGGAAATATAAATGGCTAACTTTAAACCGCAATAATACAATACAGATGACGAGTCGGGGCTCATTGGTCTCCCGTGTCCACAATGCATTGATCAACTATACCTACTTTACGTGGAATGTTTTAATGTTTGTTTAGTAGGTCTAGTACAAATGAAATTAAAAAATATTTTCTGTCTGTCTGGCTATAAACGGGATGGTTGTGAATTCCTTCCTCCAGTAAAGTTTGAACCCATAGCTCCAAGTTTAGTGTGGCACTCTAATTTGCGCCACTATGTAATTAAAATTAAATACCATTTTTTTATTTTCACTCATAAACAACACTGAGACACTCGTGATTGTACTAATAGTCGGTTATTTCTAATTGTTTTTAGACTGGCAGCGGTCCTGACACTGGGTGCTAGTGATCTCAGGAGGGAATTGGACGCCATTGTCATCAACACAGGTAAGTTCATATATTTCTAATTAAAACTTGAACATTAGAAAGATTTTCTTGAACTACACTTAGAGGTGATTGTAAATTGCCAATATATTGACAATGATATTTTAAAAAAATGCTTAATATTACTTAAATGTTGTTTTTGAGTGTGTTAATGTAACATTAACTTTAGTAAAAATTGGTATAAAACAAATTTATTTCCTTATAGAGTTTATGATCTCTGTAAAATATATGTTAATATATGTTATGATTTTCCGTGCTAAAGGATTTTTTTAATAATATTAAGTGTTCAAGTAACATATTAAAATAACAATTTTAAATTTTGTATTGGCTTGTAAATCTTCAAAATCAAAGCTGTTTTTTAGCTTCATTCTGTATGCTGCATCCCGCAGTGTTGCGGTTGTGTTGGTGTTACAATGTTAAGACACTAGGTCCACTAGGAAAACGGAGTGCTAAGACACTCCGTTTCCATTAAAACCCTTCCCTTCCGCACTTCGCCGGATTCTAGAGGCATTGCGTGTTTAGTGGCGTTACTCAACCCCGCGCTTAGCTTTGATGCCAGGCCGAGAAAATGAAAATATTTAATATTTTATGCTCTTCAGTGTGAATCAAACCCACAACCGTCGCGTTAACAGTCACACTCTTGCCTGCGCCACGGCTCGCCTATATTATACATATTTATTCAATCAATTTCTATTACTTTGTTTAAATGAATCATAATTGTTTTCTTCTTTTCAGAAAGTGACAATAACAGAGAAAACGGCGATCCCACGGCGGAGGTTTACGTGCTGTCAGTGGCTACTAGGAAGTAAGTGTATCTTAAAGTCAAGCCATCTGTAGCTAACTCAGTGAGGCCAAAGCTCCGAGACCGCACTGTAGATGTATTATATACATATTTCATGTATTAAATATAGATAAAACATTGAAATCAAGTTGATATATATTAGTTATATTTCGTATCTAACTTCTTTTATCATACGTAATTCAACCGCCACTGACGTGATTAACAATTTTATGCCGGTTTAGGAAAATAAATGTTATCATTTCACTTGGTTTATAATAAAAATGATCAGATTTCAGATGGTGACGTTAGTGTCACTTGCTAGATCCACCAGCAATTAGAGTTAAATAACTATAATTGGATAGTAATATCTCAAGATAATAAACAGTAGGATAGTACTGTCCTCCATAAAGAAATATCTATAATCAAAATGTACTTTTTCTCATTTTCAGTGACGGTGAATCTTCTCAAGAGGGCCGGAGGACAGAATTGGCTCAAGCCATCGACTCCTCTTTAAGACGATTTCAGGTAGGTTATACATATATTTATATGTGATACATATATTTATATACTTATATTATAAAGTTGAGGACAGAGAGGATAGCTGTTTGTTTGTTCATTCTCTTACTTAAAAACTGCGGAACGCATTTAGATGTTACTTTACAGTTGCTACTTTTATATAATTTATGTAGAGCCGCAAGCGGATCGCTAGCCATAAATTAATATTCAAATTTCTGTTTCCAGGAGGTCTGCGGCGATGAGATCCGCGCGTGGTTATTCAGAACGCCGCCGTTCGCACATCCGTCGATAATTCCACCCACTACTATACATACACAGGTAGGTAAGGGGTTCAAATTGCCTACTTAACTGGGGGTTCTACTAACTTTTGTGATACTAGTGAGAAAAATAGTGATTTTAAGATGTTGTAGTAGTTTTTCTTACAAAATGTTAGATATATTATAATAACTGACATTATTTCTAAATATGTATGTATCATATATAACACATATAGTTGTTTATAATTCCAGGTGGATTACAAACATTGTCTAGTGCCAGATCTGCAAGAGATCACGGCGTGCTCGTTCTACTGGGGCAAGATGGACAGATATGAGGCTGAAAGGTTATTGGATAATAAGCCCGAAGGTATTTCAATGTTTATATTTTGTATTTTATACACATATACATGTACAGTATGTATATACTCGTATACATAGGAATAAAATAACACTAGGAAAATGTAGAATAATTTAAACCCTTGTTATATTTAATTATGTTCCTGTCATGGGATTTGTATCCATTTCCATGCTGATATAATTGTCTGGCGTTATCGTACTGCGCCGTAATTGACCTAATTTTCACAACATTCCCATACAATGATTATACTGTAAACTCTATAAGTCTCGATTATGACGGCTTACCTGTGTTTTAGTTAATTTGGCTTGTTTATGATACTAAACTGCACAAATAAAATCAAAACTACCCTCAATAACGACAAAACTAACTCAATTGTTTCTATCATAAGTACACAAAACTATTATAACGTTAATAAATTATTTATTAAATAAAATATATAAGATATATAAATATTATAATTTTTATTATTTAATAATATATATTTTATTATACTTTTATAATTCATAATGATAATAGTATTTTTTTTCACACGCTATATAACAACCACTCTCTATAACACCACAAAATACTCATACTTTCCAAGGAGCTTCACACTGCAATCAAGTATTTTTTCCCACTCCCCAGGCACGTTCCTCCTCCGCGACTCTGCCCAGGAGGAGCATCTGTTCTCGGTGTCATTCCGCAAGTACGGGCGCTCGCTCCACGCGCGCATAGAGCACTACCAGCACCGCTTCAGCTTCGACTCCCACGACCCTGCTGTGTTCGCCGCCGACACTGTCACGGGATTGATAGAGCATTATAAGGTGGTTCTTTTTTTTCTTTTGTGCAAGGGTAAGATAAGTTAAGGGAACCTGGGAGCCTGGTATCAAGGCACTCTATTTCCATTGTTTGACTGGCCTGGCAGAAGGTTGTTAGCTTTGTAAAAATAGTGTATGGCATGCGGGTAGTCCCCGCACATGGCCCACATGCGGGCTATAGACTAATAGAAACGATTACGGCTTGGGGTCCATATATCCATAGGGAGTGCACGAAACCAATGAAAATGAGTTCTCCATAATATACATCTTTGTTTCCCATGGAATCCACACCAACCCTTCGTAAAAAAGAGCACAAATAACAAAGGTGACCTTCCAGCAGGACCCCGCGTGCGTGATGTTCTTCGAGCCCATGCTGACCGCTCCACTGCCGAGGACTGTGCCCTTCAGCTTGCAACAGCTGGCTCGAGC
The DNA here is from genome assembly GCA_037355905.1 of Heliconius aoede. Classification (NCBI taxonomy): domain Eukaryota; kingdom Metazoa; phylum Arthropoda; class Insecta; order Lepidoptera; family Nymphalidae; genus Heliconius; species Heliconius aoede. The sequence continues at coordinate 1,031,273 of JBAIZZ010000305.1, forward strand.
GGTCATCGTCTCCCGAGTGAACTATGACGGTGCGTATGTTTGTTGTTGATGTGGCTCGCGGTGTTGAGTTGCGTCTCTCAATTTTGTGTCTCTAACTAATAACCATTAGTTCATACATTTTTTTCGTGAATTGTAAACTAACGAAAAATTGTAAACACTTTAATCGCTGGCCCTGATTGTTCGCTTTGGCAGCAACAACGACCTATACACGTGACCACAGATCTAAGAATCTAAAAAGGTGTCAATTAAATGAAACTATTTATTATGTGATATAAAGTATGTTGTATCATACGAAAATTAAGATATAAACAACTAAGAATTAAGATTATATACTGTGCCATTGATATTTATGTACTAACATTTCCGCAAGTATATGGATGTTTAAGTGCAGGTTCGGTTAGGTTAGTTTTGTTTTTAAATTTAAAAGTTTCTAGCCTAACCTAACCTGCACTTAAAAAATCGCCTAAACTATAGCTGCGGTAGCATAAATGATATTTTACTATTTACATATATTGAGCATACTGTAGTAGTTTTTGAATTATATGGTAAATTTTGGAATTCTATGGTAAATTTTTGCATCTGACAATGTCGGTTTACAATTTTTCTATATTTTACCATTTCCTTTTAAGTAAAATTATGAACAAACTTAAAAATTAAAAATCAAATGAAATCAGGTTCCAGGTAGGCAGAGGGAACCTTGTGTAAAGACACTCTGTTCTCCACTTTTTTAATTTTAAAAGCTTTGCGTGTTAAGTGGCGGAGCTTAATTCTGCCACTCTTCTGCCTCGATACCAGAGTGAAGAAAATGGAAATATGAATTTAAGTAATTATTTCAGCTCCTCGAATGGGGATTGAACCCACAAACAGTCGCGTTTACAGTCACACTTTGTGCCCCTGCACCATGACTAGCCTCAAGTTAAAAAGTATATCATGATTATTTTCTTCCTAAGTGCGCAAATATTCAGAAATCCTAATTTCAGGGCGGCCACTACTTTCTTTCTTTTTCTACTGTACCCTAGATTGTATTAACCATTTTACATTATATATAACATTCGATAACCTGCACAGGTGTAGAGCAACTACCGCTACCTGCGCGTCTTCGTGCCTATCTAAAGGAGTACCACTACAGACAGCGGGTTCGCGTCCGCCGTCTTGACGTGTACGAACAGCAAATGTAGCCGTCGATGTGGCGCGATTATGCGCTAACAATGATAGTTATGTATCTTGTGCTGGCCTTCATGCGGGTGTACTTCGCTGCTGTGTGTGGTGGTTGACAAGTTGCTGATCCATTTGTTGATTTGGAAAATTGTCTTTTTTTAAGGTTAGTTAGTTAGTTAGTTTTTGTTCTCTTAGTTTTTTCTCGTTTTGAAAAATTGAATTTATGAACAGTAGTGAGTGAGTAAGTGAGTTTATGAACGCATTTTTGTCGTTTATTTGGTGGATTTTGGATGGATTCAAGCATTTATAGTACAGTGGAATGTCAAAAATTTTGGTGTCATTGGAAATTACATTAATAGTTCATTCTATTATTATAAAAATGCCTTTAAGGCTTTTAACCAATAAATATATCAAATAGTCTGTAATATTAACAAAGACATTAAATATTGTTCTTTTTAATAAATAATCCATCTGGGTTTAAAATTGAAAATAAGGCAATTTGTAATTGAATCTGCGATCTCCCTTTCTTTACTCGTGATTTATTATTGTGTAAAAATTCAAATTTACATATTTAACTACTTAAGTAAAAAAACATTACAAAACTAGTAAATGATCACAACTGACCTAAATCACAACTGATCTATTCTATTAAGAGATAGTCTCAAACTGCTGTAAGTATTATTATTTATATTAAATGTAAATGTTGGGTCAATATATCCAATGTTGGTGAACATTTTAGTATACTAATATTGTTTGATTATATTATACAGGTGGTTATTCAAGTGTAGTTTTCGAGACATTGATTTTTGGGTGGCTCAATGTCGCTCGTTTGTCTTGCTTCTTGATTGGGAATCGAATTCACAACCATCGAATTTACAGTCAGACAGACTTAATATGCGAGTTTTAAATGTAATTGTATATTGAAATATATATATATATATATATATGGATTGTATATATTAAAGGTTGTGATTCCTTCCTAGGATAATATATGATATTACTTAAATAACTTCTTATTGGCTTATAAAATATCTTTTATCGGTGTTATTGTGTTTAAATTTTTTTTAAAGAAAACCTCTGATGTCTTAAATGTAGTAAATTATCAAAAACATTCATACATTTTAATGAACGCCATGTATAATATAAATATAAATATATTGGACAAAATGAGCTGCCCAGTGGTGTATTGGCCAATATTGGTAATAAGTAGAATAATCTTCAATGTAAATACAAATATACTGTAGGTAAAAATAATAATTAGTCAAATTAAACGTTAAAGCAGTTTTAACTGATAAAATATTGTTAAATAAAGTATGTAAAATTTCATTCAGAAAATACAGATTTTTGTTTCGCTAAATTAAAATTTCTTACATGTTTTTAAATATTATTTTTATTTTGTTTGCCAGAAATGAAACTCCCGCCCTCTTGGTAACATATAATCTGTGCAGTGCAGTTTTTAAAATTTACTTTTTAATTTGACCATTTATTATTATTATTGTTAAATGTATATAGAATTAAATTATATTGTATATTAACGTTAACATATATATTATTAGGTTTTTATTATTAATAAAAAGTGGTTTAGTTGTGTCTAAAAATATATGTGTAACGGTTGTGGGTACGAGTCTCGGTGCGTACGGAATTAGTGTTGTAGTCGAAATTTTAATGTACGAGGAATTTAGCCTAAATTGTAAATATTACATATTTTTCTAATATTTTTTCTGTGTTAAAAAAATCATCTATTTTTCGAAAGTATTAGGCGGTCTTTATATTTATTTATAGTTATTATATTATAATTTATATAAAAAATATTTATCCTATTTTAAAGTAATGTATAAACGTTACCGCTTATAAAATTTTTTTTATTGTTCATTTTAAAAAAGGCGAAGGCAGAGTTTTGGTTTGCTCTGTCACAAGTTTGATTCCTAAGTTTCAATGGTGCTTGCCGTTTTGTAAATTATGATTTTTTTTCGTTTATATTTAGTCAAACATTGTAGTGCAGATTCAAATTATTTGGACAGAATTTAGTATTTTTCTTAAATAAACTTTATAAGTGCAATAAATAGTATTTTATTTATTTTGGACTTGACCACTTTTTAACTTTGGATCAATCGTTTTTTTTTTAATGAAATTATCTACATACAAAAATGTCCTATGTTTTCGTCACTGTGATTATCCTTAAACTAACTAGATCAAAAAAAAATCAGCATCCCGGACACAGCAGGGTAGGCAGGTAACTAACTAGATGATCCTAAAATATGAATATTTATAATATATATTTATATTTTCATATTATTATTTTATATTTATATATGAATAAAGTATTATTCTACTTAATTGTAATATAAACAAAAGTACTCAAATATGAAATAGAAATAAGATTTTTGTACATTCAAAACGGCGTCAAATTAGTTGAAGTTAGTATTTTTTTTTGTTTTGCTACATAATTGTTTTGCCCCAACGTGGGCCCTTTTTATGATTAAATAAGATTTTCTGGAACAAATTAGAATTTACACAAATTACTACACATTTTCTTAATGTTTAGATCAAAATTGCTTGAACTATACCTGTTTATTCCTAAATTAGATAATTTTATATATATGGCAAACTGTAAACTACCCCACTTAATTTATATCTAGAAATAACATGTATTTGAAATATAGTAGAGATTCAACTTATAATAATTTTCTAACTACAGATAAGAATAATAGATAAGAATTTAAAGAATTTGCTTTTTTTAATCTGTTCCATATTTTGTACATTGGGCCTATTGAATTATATTTTTTTAATTTACTTTTAAAGGAAAATCATTAATTTGTTCCTAACTGAATGTACAGCGTGTTCTTTTTTAATATGAATATTTTTTTATAATGTTATTTTCAGAAATATTATATTATATGTATGATGTAAAGTGTTTCTTTAATTTGGTAAATATAGTCAGTTCAGTTCAAATAGCGGAGTAATTGGTCATTGGACTCTGTTATGTTAAGGTAAAAAATTGAACCTTATAAATAGATTTACAATGATAATTTTATTTGTAATACTAAAATTAAATTATATAGCTTTCAATAGCGCTGTACATCTAGTGGAAGATATTTTTGTGGTTGTTAAATTACTTTTGGGATAATTTGTATAACTGTAAGCCTTATAATTGTGTTTTTTTCTTTGTATAATTTTGTATATGTGTATTATTACTATATTAAGAGTGTAACCGCGCGAAGCGTACAAATTATATTGAAAAATCAATAAATAAATGTATTTTAAAACTAGTTTTTTTTTATTTTGTTTTTCCAATAAAAAATATTTGTTATTTATTAATAAAAAAACGTAGTATTTAGATTACGTTTTTTTTAATAGTGTATGTAATATGTATGTTAATAACACTTCATCTAACTCAAACGACGATTCATTTTGTTCTTTATCATCCTCATCAGAAAGTAATTTTCACAGTACTTCCGTTCGTCTCTCCAATCTCCTTGTCGACACATTTTCTAATTTTCCTAAGAATTTCCATGTCCTACACATTAATGGCCAAAGCGTTTTTGCACATTATCCTGACTGCTTCCTTCCTACTTCTATACCTAACTTCCATCTCCAAATTGAAATTGAATTAAAAATTAAATGCTTTACGTGCAAAACAACTCCTCAACGCAATTATTGCTCAAATTTAAAATAACTGCGAATCCTACTCGATCGTGATGATGATCCAAGAAGGCCAACTTCCTGCTGATGCCTTTTCCTTTCTTTTCCATGATTTAATGTATTTGTTTTATAATGTTCGTTCGTACCCCTAAATTAAATAATGACGAGTTCTTGGTTGATCTCGATAACATTGATTGAAACGTCGTTTTTAACATAATAACAATCGAAGACAAATTAGAGATACTTTATTTTAACTGGGCTCTGATAAGCACCCCCTTTTCGCTCCATGGCTACCGCTACACCAGATATTGTCTTGTAGTAAATGAAATGAAGTAAAAATAATTCGAACATGTAATTAAAATATTAATGATTAAAGCCACGAGCGCGACGGTCGGCTCTAGTACATTTGGGGAAACCAAATAATTATAATTTCATTTCCTCGCTCTGGTATCGAGGCAAAGCGCAGTGTTGAGTTCTGTCACTCAACAAACTATACTTCCAGAATTCTATGGACAGTGGGGAAAGGAAGTGTCTTAATGGGAAATGGAGTGTCTTAACACTAGGTTTCCTTTGCATATCCTGGGTGATTGCGGGATCTTAATCTTTATTTGAATAGACTTTCAAATACACTTTTGATTCTTTAAATGAACATTTCACCACAGTGTAAGACTTCGTGGGTGTTGTTTTTATAGTTATATAAAAACAACACCCACGAACTCTTACTTTAGTATGAGGGAAATTTTTAATAACATTGAAATATATTATATAGGCCGTCGTGGTGCTGTGTCACAAGGGTGTGACTGTAACACGACGGCTAGGGGTTCAATTCCCACTGCCTACCGAAAAAGCGAAATATTTATTTACGTTTATATTTCCATTTTCTTCGCTCGTGTCGAGGCAAAAAAGCGCTGCGTTGAGTTCTGCCACTCAACACGCAATGCCTCCAGAATTCGGCAGAAAGTGGGGAATGGAGTGTCTAACACCGAGGTTCCCTCTGCCTACCTTGCTGTGTGCGGGATACAGAGTGAAGTTGAAAAAGAAAAAAGAAATATATTATGAAATATTTTAAAAACGAGAGTTATTTTGCCAGTTTCAAGAAATTACTAGCCCTATAACAGGGTCAGTAGAGACCAAGCAGTATATAAGAATGTACCCTGCGGGACCTAGTGTCGTAGTTGCTGCGTACGTCACATTCAACGCACTGCATGTTGTGCGGTGGAAATAGAAATAAAGTAAATTATTTTCTATTAACCTTTCCCGAGCTGCCCGGATGTAGTTACACAGTATGTACTTATTTTGAAATACGTTTGTCATGATACACCTGACAGGTGTTATATTTCTATTATTGTATTTGACTTTTTACATTTGACTCTCAGCTATTAAAGTAAGCGAACGTAAATAAAATACAAACATTATCTAACATCCTCTTTATTACATCAAATAAATTAAAAATATTATAGACAATATTAATTTTGAATATTAATAAAAAGCGCCTCCGCCTTTACTCTGTAGCGACACTTATGAAACGTACACTATAACTTATTCTATGAGAAATCTTTATTCATAATTATTATCAAAAACAAAGAAAAAAAAACCTATTTTGTTGTAACTATTAAAGTTATTTAATTATGAATAACAGTTTCTCTTCTAAATAATAAAATTAATACTGAAAAAAAAAACAATTTCTACCGTTTTGGTAATTTTTACGAAACAGTATTTGCGTAGTTTATGGTAGGAAATAAATACGGAATGTTACTAAATGGTTTACGTTACTCACTTAACTTACAAACTAGTAATTTACAAAAGGCGTAAAAGCTACACATTAGCAACAAAACTGCAATAAATATAATAGATCTATTATTATTTATTATACATTACAAAAGAACTCTTCAGTCGAACGCTATTTTTTTTATCTAAAAGATAAAATATAAATATATAATGGCAAAAAATACCGATATGTTGGTTTTTTATGGCAAGGCGAAGAAAAATAAGGTTCGATTCATACTGTCTTGCTACTCATCCTTATATAATATAGAACTAAGCACCTTATGTATGTTTCAAATTACGCAATAGATGCGGTTTACTCTGATAGAAAGAGTGCTTCAAGAGTACATATACTTGTATATATATTACATGCTTATTGTTGAAGTAAGGCCGATAATATCGACGACTTGTGATGTGATGATATAGCCCACGCGGGCGAAGCCGCTTTGAAAACATTAACTCCTAATAATATTAATTTTAGGTTTAGAAGTCTATCATGGATGGATGGATGGATAGAATCTCTCAAGGACAGACAGTCATCAAATTTTGATGTTGATGCTTGATTTTTATGAAAATTTATACAAACGCATGTATTTCTGTATTTCAAATAAATTGAAAGAAAATGCCCGAAGTGAATAAAGTTCACGATCAGCAAGTCAATATGAACCACCTACAAATGCCTAATTCCTAATAAATTACATAATAACAATATCATTATAATTAAATGAACACAATAATTGTATAATTTCAGATGTAAATGGCAGTTCGCAAGTAAGTCTGACGTTTGTCCGGAAATAATAAAAATAAAGTGTAATAATAAAAATAAGTAACTTTTGTTATTTGTCTTTTATATAAGTTAAAGAAAGTAGTGCGCATTGTTGCCCTTTTAGAATTTCTCAAACAATAAAAAGACAACTCAATCACTTCTTTTATTATTCTTAAATTACTTATTTTTATAAGTAACCTGTATATAAAAAAATATTAATTAAATGTAAAAATGAATATATTTGAACATTCATGTATAAAAAGGATTCTTACATTAAATCCATTTTTTTTTAATTATGACCGATTGAGTTTTAAGTGTAAGAAGCACAGGAAAATAAATAATTAAATAATATAAGAACTCATACAGATTATAAAAGACAGAGTTAGCCTCCAGGGCTTAAATTTAACAGTAAATATTAACCTATTTGAGTATATTAAATAATCTAATTGGTTACAATATTAGATCTAAAGTACATATACAAAATCTTATCAAAATGGGTAGTTTTAATTTTGATAGTAAGTTGAAGTAATTATAATCAGTTCAAATAAAAAAAATAAGTTAAATTTATCTATTTCTTTCTTTTTTGTATAGAGAGAAAGGGATGAATGTATAATAGATAAAAGAGTATGGTTAACAATTTGTACGGCATTACTCAACCATTTTTTGTATTGAAGTCTGTTTATCATATATGTATATATGTCAGTTTTTCTTTAAATAAGTCCAAATACATAGATGTTAAAATAATAACAATTCATTTATATATTTTTTATTTTAGGCCGTATATAGGCAGAAGAGAACAAATTTAGACCGACTTTTGTGTTTCAGTACAGATAAATAAATAAAAACTATTGACATTATTGTCTGTGGTTTTTCGTTGATTTGCTTTAAATATATAAAAAAACTTCTTTATAAATAAATTATTAAAACTATAAAAATTACTTTATTTTAAATGTCACTTCACATTTAACTACAACAGTTGCTTTTATTAATGCACTGATTGTTATTAATTGTATAGATGTCTCACTCATACATCAATTAAATGCCATATATTTAGTGTGAGATGGCTAGATGAAACTTAATTTACATGTATTAAGAATGATATTACTATAAATACAAATGAATGAGACAGTTATATGTTAGAGTGAGACAGTTTCTTGTTTGCATCGCTTTGAGTTTTAGGGATGAAAATTGTAATTTTGTAAAAAATGTCACCAAGCAATAATGTTACACAAATCTGTAGATATATTAAAAGCTGAAACAATTGTTTGGTTGAATGCGCTTTACTCAGGAACTGTTGCAACAGTGTTGCACATTCCTTATAATATATTATATTGGTTACTTTTACGATAAACTTTATTACTTAGTGACAATTATTAACGAAGTGGCTTCTAGTCGTTTGTTTAAGTGTTGTGTTGTCTGTATGTTTAGTGTAAAGGCGTGTTCTTAGAGCATTTCTTCCCGCAAGCACACTTGCGTACTATTTCAATGTCTTTGGTGTACCGCGTGCCGTCCGAGCATACAAGGCGTATCTGAAAATTAAGTAATAATTGTACAAAAGTGACATCAGAAAAATACTTAGGGTTAAAACGTTCAATTCCTTATTTTTGTAAAGGGAAGATAATATTAAAAAATATATATTATTTATTTATATATAATAACGTTGTCGGTGGGCCGATCCCAAGTGACTCGTAGCGAATGCAATCATTGTGGGTTCTTATTTGTTTTTTTTTATATTAGCTAGCGCACCCGAAGTACGCGAATATTTATTAAATATTTATGAAAATATTTTCAGCTTAGGGGGTGAATTCTAATAAGCCATGAAACACGTGTACAATGAAATATTTTTAAAAGTCTGTTATTAAAAATTTTTGAAAGTGAAGAAGAATTGGTATTTTTTATTGATATCTAATGACCCTTTTTTTTTTAATTTAACTAGACCCAAATGCAAAGTACACCTTAAGCCCCGCGAACTGTCCCGTCCTGATAAATATATAACTTATCTAACATAGTTTAACACTTACCTTCCTCTTCTTAGTCTTCCTGGCGGCGCAACAAGTGTTCTTCCCGCAGGTACCGGGCGCGCGTGCTGTGCACTTAGCGCCGCGGACTGGTCGGCGACTGCGACACGATCCCTCCGTTATGTAGTCGCGGGTTGCTTCCTGGGGATGGTAGAAATTAATTCATCGTTAACATGTCAATTATTTATAAAGTAACATTTTTCAGGAAACCCAGCATATGCCAGAGTACGTTAAAAAATCTAGTGTTGAGACGACGCATTTTATCCGACCAGTGCGCAGAAATGGCAATAAATTATTCCTTCCCGAAGGAATTGAATGTATAACCGTCGCGATTACACGCGAAACTCAAACAAGCACTTTATTTCACAAAAAAAAAATGTCCGTCATGAGTTGAAAATATTATGAAAAATATTATTTCATTTGTATACCTTTCTACAGGCTGTAGTCTGTGCGGGTTGCGCGGGCGCTTCGTCTGGATATGGTTTCTGGGCAGGTGCCGCTGTGGGAAATATATAAATTTTATAATATAAAATATATACTATTATAATATATATGTAAGCTTAATATTATGTAATTAAGATCTTGGAAAAGCAAAAACTTGTTTTGTTTTATAATATTAAAGTTATAGGTACGTTTAAACTTTATTATAACATATATTTTTTCAGCATATAATTTTTTTTTTCATTTACGCTGTAATCTTCACATAGCAGGATAGGTTGAGGGAATCTGGAAACATTTCCCTTTAACCCCCTACGTGTTGAGTGGTGGAACTCAACCGTGGTTACATAATAAATTATGTAATCCTTTAAAAACAATAAGAAGGGAAGAAAAATAAAAAAGTCACATTAAACAAATTGTTTCAAATTTGCATTCTCATGTGTATCAAAATGATAGATACAATAAAATTTATTTTTTATATTTTTTTAATGTGAATAAAAAGATAAAAATTGAACTGGCAACCATTGTAGAACAAGTTTGACGTACCTGGCGACGCTTGGACGTTGTTCATCACTTGTTTCCGAGGAGGTAACTTCGACTGAGTTATGACTGGAGCTCCGCCTATAACATTCAACAACATTCATTGTTTAAACATCAAGGATTTTTAATAGCATTTTCATTTCCTCGCTCTTGTAACAAACAAAATGCGCGGCGTTTAGTTCCGCCACTCAACATGCACTGCCTCGAGAGTTGGACGGAAAATGGTGACGGAAGTGTCTTAATACAAGGTACCCTCTGACCCCTGAAATTTTCTGAAAAAAAAAGAAAAAACAAAGAAAAAGTATCTCACCAACGGAGGTGCGTAGCTCGCACTGCGCGCCCGCTGTGCCGGCGCGGCACCGGCACGTGTAGTCGGAGCGCGAGGCCGGCTCGCGCACACAGCGCCCGCCGCGCGCGCACGGGTTGGGGATGCACGGGTCCTTGATTATATTAATTAACATTAAAAAGCAAGGTAAGTAGAGAGAATGTAGTGTTAAGATACTCCGTTTGCCACTTCACGCTGAAATTATTGAGGTATTGCGTGTTGAGTGGCGGAACGAATTCGCTTTGCCTCGACACTAAAGCGACTGGTCTCAATTATATTAATAGTGATCTATTATAAAGATAATTTCTAGAGCCAGTAGGGCTCTAGGGGTAGGGTTGGAGGGTGTGGGGCTCTGCGAAGCAACGAGCAAAGGAAATAATGCCTATTATACTTCAAAACTGTGTTGTACTGTATTTACATATCTCCCTCAAGAACTAAATACTGTTACACTATTTAAATGTTACCGGTTCATGAGCGCCGTCCTCTTGCAGAACGTGCGCGGCGGCGGTGATAGCGGGTTCGTCTCCGCCGCAGCCGGCGCGGGTCCGAGAACTGCGGAGGGCGTTTACGAAGTCCACGCGCTTGTGGTTGATCCATGCTTCTTTGAGGCACCCTGGTTAAGGAAATTTAATTAAAATTTATATGTGATAGTTAGTGCTAAACGTTAACAAAGTAGGGTAAATAGAAAACTTAGTATTCCACGCAGCTTGACGAGTACATATGGCTTAGTGGTCTGAGTGCGCGGAAGGTACAGGTACAAATATTTAGAAAATATGTGTATTTATTATGTCGTCAATTTAAATTCTTAAACATTAAATATAATAACATCCTAAATATGCAAATAGTACTTTAAAATCAACTTAATATAAAACAAAATTAAATTAAATTAATTATCAATTATTATCAAATTAATTAACAAAATTAATTAACCTTTGAAACTAGTGATGTTCCTCAAATGCCATTTACTGAAGGCGTCCTTAGCGACGTCCGGCGGCACCCCGCCCACGAACATCGGCCTTTCCAGACGTAAATACTCTTTGCTACCTGAGAAATTATATATATTACATAAATAATAAAGGAAAAGAATTTGCAACTATGACATGATGATGAAAAATATTTGGCTGATTTATTGCTTGGCAATACAGTCTATTAATTGGGCGTAGAGTAAAAGTTCAAATACGCTCTTTGGCAAAATAGTAATCTACTAAATTTCTATATATATCACTTCATTTTACCTTCATTAATAATAGACCTGGCGGGTCCGTCGTCGACACGCAGAGTGAAATTCTTCTTTACAGATATAAGTTCTGCTTTGTGGTAGTTGCCATCAGATACCATTTCGAAACTGTAAAATATTCGGTAAAGCAAAAAAATGTAAAGTTATTAATATTAGAATATAATTTTGATAGGGAATTTATACATTACAATATGGTGTAAGCGTGTTGTGTTAATTTTTTACTTATTATATTTTTAATTTTCACGCATTTCGCATGTCGATTGAGGCCGTTGTGGTACAGTGGCATAATGTCTGTCTGTAAACGCGACAGTTGTGGGTCCGGTTCCCACTGTGGGAGATGCATGCTCTGGAACGAACCAGGCAAACTGGGCGTAGAGATCCACTACTCAACACTCTCAATGTCTCGAAAACTGGGAGGTGCATTTGGAGAGTGACTTAACACCAGGTTTCCTCTACCAACCCTCTATCTCGCATTTAGCAATATGCAAGAAAAAAAAAGCTTTGCGAAGTTCATGTTTGCTCATGTTCATATTCCAAATTATTTTTTCTCTTTCCTATAACTTACCTATACATAGTGGAAGTGGGGTGGTTGCCAACATCGTAGCTGATACGTATCCTGCCGTTGAACAGTTCGACCGCGAGATGCTCGTTGTCTCCGAAATACATGAGAACGCCGTGCAATTGCTTTGTGCTGAACACTGAGGAATATCGTGTTTTTTTATGAAACGAAAAATCATGTATTACGAGTTTGCTTGTTAATTATTTCGTGTAATCTTAATGGAAATGAGAAATGCACTTTCGTCAACTTTTTCAAGATTAGTAACATATTTTTTTTTATTAAGCTAATCTTAACTTCGACGTATATAAGTATCGTATGTAAGTATATAAAAATATATGATATTTATTCCTAAAAAACACACTTTACATGTAAAATGATGATGAATGTACATTTTCAATAATTGTGAAGATCAACAATATAAAAAAAAACATTACATTAAACATTCACATTGCAAAAATTTATAATGCTTGAATCTATAACTAAAGAAAAAAGAAAAAAAGAAAATTTTAGGCAAAATGATTACCGAGAGTGACATTGGCCTGTGGAGCGGTGCGCAGCGGCTCCAGCTCTACGAGCGAGTCGTTGTAGTTGAATGTGAGTGACGTGAGGTACTCGCAGAGGCGACCTGTAAAGCCAAAATGTAGAGGTAAGTACCTTTTGTATACATGCATATTATATATAAAAATAATATACATAAAAATTTTTTTTACATGCAATATACATAAAAGAACTACAATACAAAATGAGTTAATTAATTTATACAGTTACACAATTTATCTCCCACGTAACAGGGTAGATAGAAAGAACTTATTAAGCCCATTTTCCTCCCAATGAGAAACGTTTACAGAAAAAATATAGAATATAAAGATTATATTAATAGTTTTCAATTATACAAAAACAAAAATAGTTACAGCCAAGCCTGAAGCTAGCTATGGATGGCTGCGCAGATTATACGCGCATTTTTCATATTTTTGCTTTATTTTTTCTTAAGTGAACAGCATTGTTCAAGTAAAAGTCCGGAAAACCTAACTTTAAGGCGGCCATGACACATTAACTATATTGTAAAAATCGATACAAAAGAAATATCTTATTAATATAATATTATAAATATACAGATGGACGTTTGTTTTTGGCACTTTCATGCAAAAAATACTGACCGGGCTTAGAGCAAGCTTTACAGGAATATAACTAACTAACGTACAGATCAGAATAACACACATTACATTAAGCTTAAGCGGGCGAAGCCGCGTTTGGGTCTTACCGGAATAGCCGGGCGCACACTTGCACAGGTACTCGCCGTGCGGGGCGAGCAGCGCGCGGTCCATCACGATGTCATCCTGGAGACCAGGTACTGATATTTAATTATATACCCCTTTTACTTTTGCGATTTATTAAAACAAGGGTTTGTTTTTTGTGAGTAGGCAGAGAGAACCTAAGTTAAGACTTTCAATATTCACTCGTGGATTACCAATGTCAAAACGATCTTCTTTTGGTTTATTTAAGGCAATCAGTACGATGTTTTCTTTAATTTTAGATATGTATGTGTGTATGTGATGTATATATGTGTATATCTTTAAGTAGGGTAGGTTACAGATTTTCTTGAAGTAGGGTTAAAGTTAAAATTGATAAAATCTGCAACTATCATTAGATTTTTTTCATTTGTCATAAATATATAATATAACTATTCGTATGTAAATATGGTGGATAAATATATATATATAATTGAATAAATACAGATGGATTATCTAAAAAAAAAACACAAAGTTGTCATGTGTACTTATAAATTGAAATAATTATGATTTAGTTTATTGAAACATGAACAGAAACACACGCACATGCAAGGCGACGGCGGGCAGGTAGCACACGCCGTGCACGCAGTCGTGGTGCGCGCAGGGCGACGTGCCGAGCGCGGCGTGCGGCGCCGCCTCGCAGTAGCGGCCCGCGTGCCCATCGGCGCACGCGCACTTGTACTCGTCCAACCCGTCTATGCACGTCGCGCCGTTCTGGGTAGACGAAACGGCAAAATCTAATTAGTTTGTTCAAAAGTAGCTCACTTGGACGGCTTCGCCTGTTTGACCTATACGAATATTTATTAAATATGTTCATGAAATTATTTTCAGTTTATGGGTTGAATTCTAAAAAACGGCGGGACGGAGGCGGGGTTTTCTTTTATTTTATGCATATCGATCATTTCAATAATAGATATATATATAGTGTAGCTTCACGCTGTATCCCGCATTATATATGCGGGATACAGCAGACCAGTGATGGACCAGTGATGGACTTATTGTTAAGACACATCGTTATAAAGACATTCAGATATATTTTTGAAATCAAGAAAAATAAATTCTGAAACTAATACCATTTTGCTACAATCTTTCATCAATTTTCAATACAACTTGCACATATCCTAAGAACTAACCTGACACATATGGTTGATACAATCGTCCGCGTTGACAGTGCAGTTCTGCCCGGAGTACCCGCGTGGACACGTGCAGGCGTAGTGGCTCGTGTGGTCGACGCACAGCGCCCCGTTGGCGCACGGGTTGAAGTCCTCAGTACAGAACGGGATTTTCCTCTCACAGTATTCACCTGTTTGATTTGAATGATTGATTAATTAACCAGTAACTTTAGCGATCAATCCATCAGTAACTAAGTAAGAAAGAAGAAGCCAGGCTATTTAGCGTTGAGATACTACACGCCTTAGTCTTCTTGAATGGCGAAAAGAATATTAAATTAAATCATTACCTAAATAGTACATTGTAGAACCTACAATGTAAGGGTTGGAGCAGCAAATATTGTATAATATAAAAAAATAATACAATACGAACCCATGAACCCTGGAGCACATTTACAAGTGTAGCCCTCGAGGTGGTCCACGCAGGTCGCGTTGTTCTGGCAGCGGTGCGCCGCGCAGTCGTCGATGTTCACCTCACACCGGACGCCGGTGTAGCCAGCGTGACAAGCGCAACTAAAGTACATTTCATTATTTTAGGAAGCGTTTATATTTTACAAATATGAGTGCATGTTGAGTGGCGGAACTAAACGCCACGCTTAGTCTTGTTATTAAGGCGACGAAATGAAAATATCATAAATGAATTCCTTTGATGGGTTCCATCATTACGTTCAAGCGGTTCACCAGTTACAACATCACCTAGACCAAAATACTCCACACTAAAAATAAAGAGAAAAATAGAGAATCAACTCACTGAAATCGTCCTTCCTCCAACAGTTCACAGACACCAAACGCGCATGGCGAGCCGTAGCAGGCGTCTATCTGGTGCTGGCACACGTCGCCGTGGAAGCCGCGCGCGCACCCGCAGGTGAAGCCCCCGCTAGGGGTGGCGCGGCAGGTGCCGTGGTTTTGGCACGGGTTGCGGTAGCAGCGGTCGCACTTGGATATCACGTCGGCGGGTGGGTCATCTGGTTGAGGGTACGGATTTAAATTGGATTTTTTATGGTAGGGTAGGTGGTAAATGAAAAAAATAAAATCCGTTCGCAAAAGTTCCGCTTTGTTTATTTTGTTTTTAAATTATTTGATGCTAACAAAACATATAACTTCTTTTTATTTGGAATGAAATGATTTGCTTTTGATTTGCCTTACGATGTATCTTACAAAAAGAAGGCAATTACGCATATATATAGTGGGTAGACAGAGAAAACTTTGTGTTAAATCATTCCTACCTCTATTTTCCAACCGATTTTTGTGTTAAATGGCAGAATTCAATGCCGTATTTCATCTACCAGAACGAATAAATCAGTTTAGAAATGAGAATTATTTTGAACATTATTATTTCCCTGAGAAGAAATTGAATCTACAACCAGTTTACAGTTATTCATTTTTCTATTACATCATAAAATGTAATATCTTCTATTACAAGGAAGAAAAGAGTATGAAATAAACTATAACAGAAGGTACAGTATATATAAGAAATATAAAAAACAATATGGAGAAAAATAAGGAAAAAGAACGAAAAAAAGTGAAGTAAATTATATGGAAATGATATATACGACAGCATGGAAAAATAACCGCGATGGTGAAGACTTCGATTCCCACTCAAGACAATGCATTAGTTTTATTTCACCGCTCTAGCAAAACAAAAGATAGCATTGATTTTCTTGAAATATTGAGTCGTGCGTGAAACAATGTTAAACCAAGAAAAAAGTAAACGATATAATACATACCTTCACATACAAAAGAACTGGAACTAGTGCTCAGCACCAGTTTATCCCTCATTGGAGGTGGGTCGGCGCATCTAGCTATACCTGCCTCCACGTACTCGCCTGCCACTTTCACCCACTCCGATAGCCAGCGGATGGAGCAATCGCAGTAGAGAGGGTTCGAGCCCAGCGCACTGTGGGAAGAAATATATCCCACTCATATTATAAACGTTGAAGATTGTGAGAATGGATGCATGCTTGTTTCATTTTCACGCATGAACTACTGAACACATTTATGTGAAACTACAGTATTAAAACTTAAAAATTTAAATATTCTTTATCCAAGTAGACTTTTACAAGCACTTGGAACACATAGCTACCACCGACTCGGAAGACAGTTCTGGTGGGAAGAGGCGGTGAGAAACTTAAAACATCGTTTACATAATAACATATAGGCCACAATTCACTAAAAGATTACGTATAATACCTTTATTTATTTGTTACATAATAACTTTCGATTTTTAGAACATGTTTGTAATTTTATTTACCATGTCATAATGCTTATTTTTTTTATTATAGCTTCACACTGTTTCCCGCACAGGACAGGGCAGGGCAGGGCAGGCAGAAGGAACGTGCGAAACTCAACGTCGCGCGTTTCCTCTTTATCAATCATCAATTAAAGCGTAGTAATGAAAATATTAAAAATGTTATTCCTCCGAGTGGAAATTGCACCCAAATTCATTACGTTTACAGTCACACCATAGTTCCCCTGTGCCATGGTGCCTGTGTCAAATTATTCCTTTAAAATAAAACAACTTACACATGAGATATGGATTCCAAATCTCTGAACACTCCGTCAGCCAGCATCGATATGTTGTTACCATGTAGAGACAGCACTCGAAGTTGTGTTAGACCTTTGAGGGCGTCGCGCTGAAATATAATTTGATTTAATTATTTAATTGTTATTTAATATTTTATTATAGGTATTAGTATGTGGTCGACTTCACAACTATCATAACTATAATCAAGCCGGAAATTTCTTTGTTTATTTATATATAATATAGCAGAACAGGAGTGGAGGATAGACATTCTGCTTATTTTTTAAAACACAAGGAAATAAAAAAATAAAGTTACCTGAACACATCTCAACTTATTGTAGCTGACAATCAGAGTCGATAGTTTAGTCAGTCCTTCGAATGTGTTGTTAGATAGGACACTCATTCTGTTGTTGGACAGGTCGAGGCGCGTCAGTTGTGTCAGGTGCCGTATTTGATCTGGTGAAATGCTTGTTATTTCGTTTGATTCTAAATATCTGTAGAAATTATAAAAAATAGTTATTTGATAGTAGATGTAATACTACCCTTTGCCTGTTTACCAGAGCGACGAAATGAAAGTATTAAATATTTCATTTCCTCGAGTGACAATGGAATCCACAATCAGTGAACAAGTGATTTTTTCAAACAAAATAAATATTAAGAGTATCGTTGTAAAATAAAACGCCATTTGTTAAGAACGACGTCTGCGTCACACGAAATACAGTATGGATCATCGTGAAATGAAAAAAATCCTACATCTGAACTTTTTGTTAGAAATGGGTCTGAAGTGTTATTCCCTATATTATTCTCTTCCATTCTGTTTACAAAAATTATGTTTCTTACAAATTGTCCAAAAACTCACAATTCAGTAGTATAAGGGGGTATCCTCGCCGGCATCGAGGTGAGTCGTGCGCGCGCGCACCTCACCACAGTGCCCGCACACGAACATCCTGTAGGACAGTAGTCGTCTGGCAGACAACCTTTATCCTCCGCTGGAAACAGAAAATATATTTTTGGAACAATCTGTATAGTTTGATTTTTGTATGGAAACTAATTAAGCACTCCATCTCTAAATTCATCTACCCACACACAAGCGTAAAATACATGTTTCTCTACTAATATACTGACCCATGCCGCACGGACTCAAAGTGTGCTGCAAAATCGACTTGTAATAGGTTCGCTCTCCACTAAAAACGGAACTATTTATTTTAATTTATGTTTTTATTTCTTCGCTCTGGTGTCAAGGCAAAGCGTAAGTTAAGTTCCGCCACTCAAAACGCCTCCAGAATTCGGTAGAAAGTGGGGAACGGTGTGTCTTAACATGAGGTTCCCTGTGCCTACCCTGCTGCGGGATACAGCATGAAGCTGATTAATAATACAAATACTCACATGAACACTTAAAATCTGCCAGTTCCAGATGATGCAATTCGGTGCCCCTCAACGATGGTGGTTGGGAACAGCTGGCTCCTGTGGACAGTCTTCTGGACCTCAGCCACACACTGACCCAGGATATGTGACAGGTGCAGTGGAACTGGTTGTTTGTAAGAGATCTGTAATATTGTATATATAGGTTACTAAAGTTTTAATACTTTTCTATTTTGTATTTTGTATTCTGTAAAATACTTACAACGATGTCAACAAGTTGAGATGGTTGAACGATCCTGGCGAGATGCATCTTATCTTGTTATCTGTTAACGATCTAATGAGAAAAATAAATATATTTAAGTCATAATTAAATCGTTTTTAGATTATTCTTATTAAAAAAAAACCGAATAATTACAAGTGTGTTGTAATGTATATATGAAATGAATTGGCTTATAATATTCACTTTGCCTACTCTTTTTAGCTCATGTCCTATATAAAAAAAGAAAATTTTATTTTCTTTGAAAAAAAATTTGAAAGAATTATTTTATTTGAAAAATTTATTTTATTTAATTTGAAAGAATTATTTTATTTGAAAGAAAATTTTATGCGTTTTGGACCAATAATCAACAACGTGATGTAATAACAGTAATGAAAAAAAAAACGGTGTAAATGTCTCTTTCCGTAGTTTTTAATACTTTATTTATTATTTTATTAAATACTTACAGCGTAGTAAGACTGTGTAATCCGAAGAACATTTTATCAGTAACTGTTTGCAGCAAGTTGCCATCAAGCAATAGTTCTTGTACGGACGCGGCGCCGTCAAACGCATTGTCTTCTACCAATGTTATACCTGGAAGGAGGAATATTTGAATACTAAATAATATTTGGAAATAACTATATACATATATATAAATATATATAAAAGCATATAGTCATACGAGACAGTAAAAAGAGTTATTGTGGGTTTTATGAAATCTGGAAAACTAAGTTCCCTGTTAGAATTGTCTTCGGTGGCTTTCAGTGGCCACTCGGAATAATGAATTATTTTCATTTTATCATTTTCGTATACAAAGCATAGAATTGTGTTCCACGTTGCACGTGAAACCGAGTGTCTTGATGTTAAACACTCTCTGCCTACTCTACCACGTAAATAAAAGACACTGACCATTATTCCGTAAATCTAATTTCGTTAGATCTGGTAGTCTCCCAAATAAACCATCTGACTTGATCTGACCTAAATTGTTGTCGGGCATAATTCTGAAATGAATATAAAATATAATTAAAGTAGCCATGTTAAATAAATCTCACAAATATGTAAGAATTCTGTAAAATAATTAGTGTTCATAGCACTTAAAAGTAAATAAGAGGTGCAGGTTCGAGTTCCACGAGCTCTGAAGCTCTAAAATAATTGGTTATCTTTAAGGTGGAAAACACATCGAAAATGTAATTTTAAAAAGCGCGTAATATTATTCTTTCTTTTAAAAAACATGTTCTAAGTTGTTTTATAAAAATAATATATAAACTCCAACCGATTCTTAACTAATTCCTAAATGTTTCATAAATCACTCACAATGCATAAGTACTAAGAGGCAGATCCCGGGGCAGGTCAGCGAGGGACGCGCGCGCGCACGCCACGCGCACGCGTCCGGGCGGCGAGCGTGCGCACGCGCACTGCGTGGGGCACGGGGGTTCGTCGCCGCATGTGTCGGGGGCGTCCTCGCCGGCTGTGGGTTGAATGAGCGGACTTCAAATTCAATTTTCTATTTTTGTATTTTAAATTATTGAAGTTTGAGATTTTATTAAATTCAATTGAAATAATTTAATGGTTGTGCTGTATATTAATGTTGCATATGACAGGGCAAGCAAAGGGGAAGGGCAAAAGATAAAGACACTCGTTTCCCTAGCTTTAAGTTACTGATGACAATTTTTTATTATTATTTAATATGGTTAATATTAATTGATTTCATCATTAGATAACCCGAGGCCAGTCGTGGCGCAGGAGCATAAAGTGTGACTGTAAACGATGTGTGTTCGATCGCAAGAAATTTAAATTAACAATTCATTATTTATTTTAATTTATATTATAATGTCTTCGCTCTGGTGTTGAGGCAAAGCGCGGCATTGAATTCTGCCACTCAATAAGCAATGCCTCCAGAATTCAGCGGTAAGTGGAGAACCTCTGAAGCTGATTTAATTTAATCTTAATTAGATAATCTGCAAAGTTACAGATTACTTTCAAACAAATTTTAAAAAAATCGTAGAATTAAAAAACAAAACTGACGCCATCGTGATGGAGTGGCACAGTGTTTAACTGTGTCTGAAGTAACGGTTGTGGGTCCAATTCCCACTTGGTGGAATAAATTATTTTCATTTCTCGAAAATTAGGCGGACATTGGGAAACACTAGGTATTATCTGCCAACACTGCTATATGCGGGATACAGCGTGCAACAATATGAAACACTCACGTTTACATTTAAAGTTCTCCTCTCGCAACGCATCGATTCGCTTCCTGTTCATTCGTTTGGGTGAATCGCATTTCGCTCCAGAAGTCTCTATCGGGTTCTTTCTTAAGTACGCCGCCAGCCATCTTAAGGAACAGTCGCAGGAAAACGGATTTCTGCCTAGATGTCTGGAGAAAAGAAAAATTAATTACTGTTTAAACAATAAAGTAAGCGTCGGGATTTGTGGTTATCTTTATATATCATGTTATTAAATTATCCATGGTTCCAGGTTCGGACAGTCTTCATTTACTTTCTATCTATGTACGAGTTTTAACGTAAAAAATGCAAGATAATTAAACTACCTTCTTGTCATCTGATTGATTAAATTTAATTTTTTTTTCTTGGATTGGTGACAATGTAATATCATCACAACAAAAATTCTTTATTCAGAAATCTCTCAGGACGAACAGACTAACAAACAATAATAGGAGTTCTTTTTACGTTTAAAATCTATGATGCGTATCTTGTGGTAATTTCAGAGATTAAATAAGGAATTCTTCTCTTTACGTGGTTCGATTTATTAAGCTAACTGTAATAACTGTATTTACTTACAATGTTTGTATGCCAGTAAGGGAGTCGAATGTACCATTCTGTAGTGTCCTTATATTATTATCGTATAGGGATCTGAAGAATAAGAAATTTGTTGAAAAAATGGGTATTTTTACTATGGTAACTAATACTAAGTTTATGGGTTCAAATTCGTATCATAGTAAATATTTTTTATATGGTTGCTTTCTCTATATGACAAATAAATCCTTTATTCACTTTTTTCTTCGGTTTTTATATATAAATAGGAAGATTTATTCAATTCTTTTACTGTTAGGTAACAACAGCCTAATGCAAAGTACTTTTTCCGCTTTAAAACTTCCGCTTATATTTTAAAGGAGTCGCGAATATTTAAAATAATACTTACAATAATTTTAAACTTTGCAAGTCCCTGAAAGTGTCTTTACGAACACAAGTGATTTCATTCGAATTCAATAACCTGAAAAAAAAAGCAATTATTTGTATAAAAAATTTACAGTTAAAAGTAAAGAGTTACAAGTAGAGTAAAGAGATATATTTAAGTTTATTTTATTTTGAATTTACATCACTTTAATGAATTGGTATAATTCTATTGGAAACTTACAAAAGTTGTAATGATGTTAGGCCATGAAATATCCCAGATGGCAGATCTTTTATTTTATTTCCGTAGAGGACCCTGTATAAAAAATATATATTAATAATTCCAACATATAAGTATTTTGTTCTCGTCGTGGTTTTGAGAAGCGTTTGATTTAGCACGGTGATGATAGTTATAAATTCAAGCCCCAATTAGTTAAATAAAACCTAAATTTAAAGATTATTTCCTAATTTTGGTTATATAAAGGGCGGCATTTGGCTCTAACACTTAACACACAAGTACAAGGTTAAAACATTATAAAATAAAATTAAATTAAATGAGCTTCACACTGTATCCCGCACACAGTAAGGTAGGCAGAGGAGGGAACCTAGTGTTAAGACACTCCGTTGCCCACTTTCCGTCGAATTCCAGAGGCATTGCGTATTGAGTGGAGGAACTCAACGCCACGCTTTGCCTGGACAAAATCTAGATTATCAAAAATTTTTTTTTAAATAATAAAAATACGTTATTAATTAAAATATAAAAAATATTGAATTAAGATGTACTGTTAATAAGTACGGATAAAATAACTTACAAAGAAGTCAAATGCGTTAAGCCGTTGAACGCATCGGCGGCCATTTTGGCGATTTTATTATTTGACAGATCAATTCTGGCGACTCTCTTGACAGCCGAGAATGCGCCCGCGCCCACCTCCGTTATTTCATTCTGTTCTAAGCGACTGAAAATGGATAGATAATAACATATGTAGATTATAAGGTACGGTCGATTAGTCGTGGCCGCCCTAAACTATAGTATGAAGTATGGTGAGAGATACTCTTGAGAAGCAAATAATCAAACGGATATGAATCTACTACTTTCATAGTAAAACCTATTCAATACTTACATCTCAGTGGCTCTATGTGGAATAGTAGTGGGTAGTTCAGTAAGCAATTTCTCCCTACAGTCGACAGTACCGTCCGGAGAACATCTACAAGGTGGTGGACAACGTGGTTCAGCTGAACACTCTGTAGTTATTGCTGTTGTAGGCCCTGTAGGTAGATTATTTTAGCTTTACGTTGTATCCCGCATATAGCAGGATAGGCAAAGGGAAACTTGCGTCAAGTTCCGATTCTCATAAATCAGTATTGTAACCAGAGCGAGAAAATGAAAGTTATTCATTCCACTAAGTGGGAATCGAACCAACAACAGTCGTGTTCTCGTTGTGTTGAGTGTAAAGTCAAACGCTCTGACGCTGTGCCACGACAATTTCACGGGAACACGCAATTCCTTAATTGCACTTTTAGGTGTGTGCGGGATATAGCGTGAAGCTGAGAAATATATATATCCGAACACCGTGGTATTAAATTTATAAATAAACAAGTTTTTTACATTTAAGACTTTACTTTTTGTAATTAGTTTAAACAGTAAGTAATATTGTATTTAAACCTGTGCATGTAAGTTCGTGTGCTTCTAGCTCCGTCAGTAACGCGCCTCTGAGTGTAGCAGGGGCTTGGCATCTGAAAGAAAATACATGTAGTTTCCATTTTTTCACGCTTTTTCTCGCATAGGATTGTATAGTAAATTGTTGTCTATTTACAATTTTCTGCCCAATTTGTGGGAGAATTTATTCTATCGAGTTGAAATCTCCAATTAGCGTTTACGCTAATATAATAGACGAACGGAAGAAAACTTGCCAAATGATATCGTTTCATATCTCACCTTGCCCCAACCCCCTGTATACCAGCCGCCCTTACAGCCGCCGACAAACGTGCGACACGACAGTCGCACACGACAGGATTGTCTGTCAGTCGCAGTGTGTGCAGACGCGCGACTGATGCGGCATCCAGGGATAGGTAGGTCAAGTTGTTGTTGTTTAATGTTCTGGAATGGGATAAAGTTATATTATTTAAATTTTAATCATTTATTTGAATGGTATTAATTTATAATTTGTAGATATTGTTTCAGGCTGCCCCCGCGAGTTGAACGCCGCCTTATCTGGGTACCAGAGTGAAAATAAAAAATATTCGAGTGCCCCACAAACTCGTACCACCCGATTTTCGTGATATTTTGTTGTGCGCTGCATGTTGTGTAGCGGAACTCTACGTCGCGCTCTATATTGTTAGTAAGAACTAAATAATAATTCATTCCCTGAAGTGGAAATCAAACCCACAACCGTCACGTTTCACTTAGTTATTACTTTCTGCTGATTTATATTTCACTTACAACACTTCCAAGCTTTTCAAGTTTTCCAAAGCTTTCTCGTCGATACATTTCAATTGATTCCCATCCAAGTGTAAACTTTTCAGTGCGGTCAGACCTCGAAATGTCCTTCGGCTGATCGCAGTAAGTTCATTGCGGCTTAGGTCCCTGGAAATTAAGAAAAACATATTAGCTGTCTCCGAACCTTCTTATGGTTATCTATCTATCTATCTTTTTCATAATGAGCTCTTGTCGTTTTGCACGAACATCCGAAAAACTTTGTGTGCTTTACAAAGTGCGGTGTTAAGTTCCGCCACCCAATGAGCCGACTCTTAATATCCACAGTAGGTACCTCGCCACATAATCGTTACGATTGTTAATATACAAAAAATATATCTTCAATATAAAATTATTCATAAATTGATATTAATAAGACCAGACAAGGGTACTAACTTGTTTCGAACAAGTTAACAGTTCTCGAAAATATAATTTTGGGGGATTGAAATTAATTATTTTTTAACGTCTCATAAGGACGTGTAAAAAAAAATATCTGCTTTATTAAAAAAATTAAACCGTGGCGCGCGGCGTTGAGTTTCGCCACTCGACACTCAAAGCCTCCAGAATTCGGCAGAAAGTGGGGAACGGCAGAGTATTAATGAGAACTAATGTACTAGGATCCCAGGTTCCCACGACCTTCCTTGCTGTGCGCGGAATACAACGTGAAGCTAAAAAAATACACATTTTTGCTCCGCATTGAGAACGGAGTGTTTTAACTCTAGATTCCGTCTTCCTACCCTCCTATATACGGGATACAACGTGAAGCAAAAAAAGTGACCTACAATCTTATTTTAAACGATATAATTTACACTCATATTATTATCATATCTATCTATCTATAAAGATATACGAGTATAAGTAGTTCGTTCATTTCAGTTCGGGCCACGAAGCTCTTGGCACGCGATCGTTAAAATTTCACGAACTTCAAACTACCGCATTCAGCCAGGTGGATATGGCTTTTGCATTTTTAATGTTCATTTGTTATCTTTATTCGTTAACTGTTTGTTTATCTTGTATAAAGACTCACCAAGATTCGCCGAAAACTTAAGTTTAACACACTCCGCTCGCCAGTAGCGTTAAACCACTACCAACGTCTCAATTTCCAAGAGTCTGCGTGTTGAGTGGCGGTGTTAAACGCCTCTATCTACGAGTATCTTAA
This sequence comes from Heliconius aoede, assembly GCA_037355905.1. Lineage (NCBI taxonomy): Eukaryota > Metazoa > Arthropoda > Insecta > Lepidoptera > Nymphalidae > Heliconius > Heliconius aoede. The sequence goes on from JBAIZZ010000305.1 coordinate 1,057,080, forward strand.
CGAGAGCGGGGAAACTTAGTTTTTTTTTTAAATATATTCATTTTCGCGAATGAGAATCGAGCCTACAACCACTGATCTTACATTCAGATGCTCTACTTCGTAACTTCAGCCTCATTAAGTAATATCTACAATTCAAACAATCAATTACTACTAAGTTAAGTTACTAAGCGAAGATAATAAGAAAATTAATATTAATGAAATCAAATCATATCCATATTATTATAGCTTTTAGTGTATCTGTCGAAAATTGCTAGCTATCTGTTTCGTCTGAATAATTAATTGCGTTCCCGATTGGGCGGCGCTACCCTGTTGAGTGGGAAAATTGTGGATACGGCGTTTTAATTGTATTGAAATATGAAATTCGGATGAAAATGTATGGATTTTCTATGTATGGATATATGTTATGGATTGTGAGCGCGTTGGTTGTGGGTTCTCTTCCCATTCGGAGGAATGCCTTATTTAATTATATTATACAACACGCAATGTGAGATTTTTCACACTAGGTTCCATCTGATTACACTATTATATGCGGAGTAGCACGTAATAAAATATTTTTTAAGTAAGTTCAAATTATATGTATTTTTTTTAAGGGAGTTAACAAACGAGCGTTCGGGTCACCTGATGGTAAGTGATCACCGCCGCCCACGACCCCATGCAACACCAGAGGAGCAACAGGTGCGTTGCCAGCCTTTAAGGTGGAGATGAAGGGCACCGGGGCCCGGTATTCTCTAATGCGAAACGCAGTGGCAAGAGCCACCACTTCACGCCGGATTTAAATGCCGGGGGTGGTATTAATCCGGTCGAGTCTGCCCATGCGTGTTGCCATTACTGGCGACGTGACTCTACCACACGTACTTTAGTCGCCTCTTACGACACCGACAGTACCAGGGAGATCCTATTCTAAGCCGGGACCACACGGCTGACTTCACCAGAGCGAAGAAATGAAAACATAAATAAATATTTTCTTTCCTCGAGTGGGAATCGAACCCACAACCAATAGATTGTATAGCACATTTTGTACCACTGCGCCACGACCGGCCTCAAAATACATCACAGGTGCCATCTCCAAACATCTCAACTTCCTGTATCTTTCGCTAACGGAAATCAATTTCTCTATCGTTATATATTATTAACATTTGATGAGAATCCTAGGTCTTTTGTTCTTTAAGTGTAATACAAGGTTCAAGCATTTGGATTTGTTTATTTTTGAATTAATTAAAATTGTTGTATTTTATTATAAAGTATTTGTATATAAAGACTAGTTGGTTCAAACGGTTTTACCCGTGTGGTCCAATGAATGGTGAATTACATAGAAAAAATTAAGCCATGAGGGCAAACGGAGTGTTTTAACACTAGGTTCAACCAAAGCTGGAAGTTAAAAGAATACGTGATGTCTTCCACGAAATGATAACTTATATTTTTTTACATCAAAAACTAGAGCTGTGTAGTTACTGCAAGTGGTTAAAAGGAGTTGCACTTCTTTTTAGGCACAGTAGGTTAAGACTTGCCTCATTATAATGACACTCCTCAAGTGTTTGAAGCGGTTATATACGCACATTCTAGAATGTGTGTTACCAATACTAAGCATATTTTTCTTTACATTTATACGACGTAGAAGACGACGTAGGTTCTCCAAGCAGCAGAGTAAACCTGGCAGAGGAAACCTGGGTACGTGTTAAGACAACTGTCGTTCCCCACTTTCCGCACAATTATCTAAAACACCTTTTTATGCTTAGCTAGAGAATTGAAAACAACTTAAATGAATTTACGAACTCTACAATTAAAACTATCTGGCGCTTTAGACAGAAAAAAAGCTTATGAAGATTTCTCTTACAACTACATTTCGTAAACAAAATATGTTGCAGTATGAAATTTTCAAAACCATAAAAATGTAGATACTATTTCTTAGAAGAACATATAAAAAAATAACTAAACCGCATATATGCCACCATTTGCTTTCCACTTGAACAAGATGGCGGCGCACAATGGCGTTAATGCATTTCAAGTTGGCGGGAAAACAAAATAGGCTCACTTCTTCTACACATAATCCCACTCAGGTATGAATAATTTTTATTAAAAGTTAATGCGCGGCGTTAAGCTCTTCAACACACCTTGAAAATTGGGAGTATCAAGTGCCATAACACTATGTCCACTATGTCTCCTCTATCTACTCTGTGACATGCGGGATACAACGTGGTGCTGAAAGGAAATTACCAACATTTCTTCTTTTCGAGTACATTTGACTTAAGCAGGGTAGACAGAGCCTATGAGAGGTATTTGTCAAGTGCGGCGGAATGCAAAGTGATATTTCAGTCTGACTCGAGTAAGGTATTTCCGGAAATGTTCGTAATTAGTAATTAATACTGCGGCACTCCGCAAAGTGACTCCCGCTACTCCCATTAGATACTAATTGGGCAATATGAGTTAGACGACATCATTTTATATTAGACTACTTATTCAAACGCGGTTTTGCTCCCTTACACTTGTTGTTATATTATATTATAACAAAATTGTATAAAATCCTTAGATAGATCGTAGTCTATGTGTTACTGTTGTATAAGCTTTATTACTGTAATGTTTCATCAAAATTAGTTCAGTAGTTATTGCATAAAAATCGAAGAAACATCCATTCTCACGAACTTTCAATTGAATCGGCTTCATACTTTATTCAGCCTGTTTTCACTCGAGCATTTTTTATAATTCTCTCTATATATTAATAGTTAAAACTTTATTATGTAAAATTTGTTTATGGCCATCGTGACGAAATACTCCGGCGTCGGACTGCAGACGCGGTCGATACGTGTTAGATTCCCAGTCGGAGGAATTAATAGTTAAGAAATAAATATTTTGAAATTGTTATGTATTTTCAGAAAAATATTAATGGTTTAATATTTCTGTCTGTGATGTACATTAACTTTAGTGAATACAATTGTTTGTATTAGCTTTGACTTTGACAGGATGTAACGTAGCGTCAAGTTCCGACCTCACTCACACAGAATATATAACAGATTCAGTGGAACCGATTTTTATAAATAATAAAACACGTTGATATCGCAAATGTTATGGATACGTTATTTTAGTTAATGCAGTCGTGTTTTTTTAATAATTCACATTTCATATTTAAAATACTTCTTCGGTTCATTCAACATTTTTTCTTTTGAGCGGAAAACTAGCACCGTGTGATTTGAGAGACTTATTCATAAGGTGCCTTTGCCAACTCCCCAAAATATAATATAAGTTAATAATTTCTTTTTCTGTCTCGCAAAACTAAAACTATGTCAAAACAATGTCTCTTAGGTATTATGTTAAAAATTTACAATAATAAACCCTAGGAAAGTTCCAAATTCATAATAGCAACCTCAATTTAACTGAAATAACGTTCCGCACGTCCGCACCGGAAGGCATTCAGACACAGACTGAGCGTGCCGGACGCACCGCCATCTTGACTCCGGAAGTCGGTGCCCGTAATGAGCTCCTGTCTTTGAGTGTTTTGTTTTGTGATCTTTTGGCTTCATTGTAGTACATACTTGTGGTGTATGTATGCATGTTTAAATAATTATTTTATTTTTTAACAAAACCGTAACTTGTAAAGCTAAAAAGTTATTGTTCATTCGGGGCCTTGTGACTCTAAGCTTAACGGTTATAGGTTAGGTTCTCACTCATTCGAAGGAAATAATGAGTAATAAAAAAGATTATTCAATACGCTAAAACGAAAATTAGTCTGTGCGTGGGGAAGGGAGTGTCGTGACACTAAGTTTCCACTGTATACCGTGGAAGAAGCGTAAAGCAGCAGACGTTGCGATTGTTCATTTATAGTCATTCGTGGCCTTATAGCGAGTCATGTGCAAATGCCCTTAGAGCAAAAGGCGGAATTGATTCTGCCTGACCCATAAAAGAAAATTGTTATTTCAACAATATAACATGTAAACATTACTTATTAATAATAATTAGTATAAACATTTAAGTTAAATATGAAATTTCAGCGTTCATTCAACAATTAAACATAAGCCGCCATATTTAATTGCAACTACGCATTCACAAGGAAGTTGCAACAATGTTCTGGACATATTTAAAATATTGACTTAGTTTAGTCTCTTGTCGAGAAAGCCATATCGAAAATTTGATTTCCGGAAAGCAATGGCTGTAGGTCGAAATCAAAATATTTATAATTTGTACAACCTATTTAAAATTCTTTTGTGAAAGATTTTTTGTGAAGGTTTTTTGAAAGATTGTGAATATACAATAAACAAATAAGATTTCACACATTATAAATAAATACATATATAATATAACAAAAATACGGCAATATTCTACATTAAATATAGCTACCTTTTTAATATTTTAATTGGCTATTTAATACTTCTTACTACACGTCAACTATAGGGAGTGAAAAAAAAACGTCATAAAACAGACATTTCAGTAAGCTATTGTTTTGGCGCGTAATCCGCCATTTTGGGCGGCCATGTTGGGGATTTGGAAATGTCAATTTACTCAGTAGAGGTTAGTTCACACGACACAAAGATTTTATTTTGCTTAATTCTTAACTGTTTTTCAAATTATTCAGCGATAACCTTGAATTCAGGGGAGATAATTTACTTCGTTATTTTTGTGATCTTTCGTCATCTTATTACTGAAAATATTTTTAAAAATATTTTTTGCTTTTAGTACTAAATTTTTTTATCATTTTGTATTGCATGGTCACTCTCAAACAAAAACTTAACTAAAAAAGTATATTATAAAAACTTAAAAAGACTTTAATAATGACTTATAATTGAGTTGAACATTTAAGAACAGCCCGTGTGAATATAGCCCAACTATTATTACACTGTTTGTTTATGTCACTTCAGACATAAGAAACCTTTTTGGAGAACGAAGGGTGGTTATTATTTTATATACCATCTTCTTTTATTTGCGTCCTAATAGAGCTTTATTGAACTTCTTGTTTCAAAAAGCTTGATGAAAGCTAGGCTAGGCTGTTGTGACGTTGGGGCATAAACGTGCGACTATAGACGGGACGGTTGTATGTTCGATTCCCATTCGGGAAAAAACTACATACGATAATTTCATTTATTCGTTCTGGTAAAGATGCAATGCGTTTAGTTAAGTTCAGCCACTTAACAGGCAAGAATTAGGCGGTATGTAAAGAACGGAAGTGTTTTAATGGAAACGGAGTGTCTTAACACTACGTTCACAAGTTCCCTGTACCTACACTGTTATGTGAGTGTTTTTGTAGCGAGAAAAACTATTACATAAAGGTATTTAGGATTCAAATCCACACGCCCATTCTACATAAATCATTATAAACAACTCCTTGTACAAAATTGACAACTTAAATTTAAAAAGCTCTTTTCAACAAACAAGTAATTTTGCACACGAATCTAATATTCACTGTATTTTATAAGGCCTCTATAGATATGTAAATTTTGAGTATTTCACGAATATAAGGACGGCCTTTTATCTATTTTATTTCACTTGATAACAAGAAAAGTTCAAGAACGTGGTGGCACAGTGTCAGACTGTAGACACGACCGGGTTCGATTCCCATTCATTGTTAACACGCTTTTATTATGTCAAACTGTAACTAAGTAACTATGTTATTACATCTAGAAATGTGAACTACACAAAACTCTAATGTATGTATTAGACCGATGATGGAGTTTGAAGATGGCTGATGGAACCTTGGACTGCCTACTAGTTAACAATCGGGTTTGTTTTTATTATATTCGTCAAAAAAACTGAATTCAAAATTGCATGGAAAAGTTAAGTTAGTTTACTCAATTCTAGGGATGTTCCTGCCCTTTGCAAAATTAAATGCCCTTCGACGGGTCGTAGTATGAATTATCAATCTCCCCCCCATACACTTTCCATCCCTTGTCCCATCCCTAGGGACTTTACTGAGGGTCTTTTCACGTTCTTTAGACCTTTTGGTATTCTTTTGCGATAGTACTATCTTTTAGAGCGAATTTGAAAAATGTATGTTTTTTTTCTCTTAATAATACTACGTAATATTAAGAAGTCTTATATATAGTTACGGTTATCACTGTTTGTAGTTGAAATATTATTTAATTAATAAAACCTAATAAAGGGTTCCGTACTATCATAGAAATGCTAAAAACACACGCTTTATATGGAAGCCTTTTTAAATATTTATTTTATTTTGTTTTTAGTTTTTGTTGTTATAACAGAAACAGAAATATATCATCAGTGAATTCCAACGGCTCATTATCACAGCTCATGAGAGACAGCGTGGTTACAGACAGACTGACAGATGGATCGACATCTTAACCTAAACGAACAAATTAAAAGAACTCAGTCCCCTGAATGGAAATCGAACCCACAATTGTCGTCGTGTCAATTACAGATAGGTGTAGGGTAACGATAAAATCTGCAAAATTTCATCAAAATTCAATGACAAACAATTGTTTTCACTAGCCAAGGTATTTCCGGTTCCGCTGCGAGCTTCCGCCGCACATTATGTGTGTCAGCGAGTCGGCGTGGCTGCGCATAATGTGTAGTGCAAGCTTTAATAAGCCCTATTCTAAGTTATATAGCGAAATTAGGATAAAAATTTGTTATTTAGTTGATATAAATAAAATAGCATATCCACGAGTTGATGTTAAAGCGAGGGTTAGTTAGTTAGGTACAAAAACCTTTTTGGGGAATTAATTATTATTATCATTTCCTTGCTCTGGTAACAGGACAATGTACGGCGTTGATTACTGCCATTGAAGAGCAAAATTTAGAAAATTGGGCGGTGCGTGGGGAACAGAGTATCTTGATTTTTCAAAGTAGATTAACTATGGTTACCCTGCCATGTATGAAATACGGCTTCAGACTTTATCCCGCATATAGGAGGATTGGTGGAGAAGGCCTAGTGCAAAGACACTATTCTTATCTTTTCAGCATAATAAATAACGAGAACGTATTCTATATTAATTCCATTATGTTGGTTCCATTATGCAAGTGGATGGTATATGGCACGGCAGACGGTAGCGACGGCAACAGGGTGAATAGTAGGGATTTCAAGTCAAACCCGCCTACAAGTTTCACGCTGTATCCGGCAACTAGCAGGGTAGGCAAAGGAAACATGGGAACCTAGAGTTAAGATACTTCGTCTCAATAAAATACTATACCACTTCCTGTCAATTTCTAGAAGGATTGCGATTGATTTTCGGAACTCAACGCCGCGCTTTGCCTCATTACCACAGCGAAAAAATAAAAAAATATTTAATATTTGTTTTCCTTGAGTGGGAATCGAATTTAAAGATTGTCGCGTTTGCATTCGCACTCTTGAATTGAATAAAAGAAATGTAAATATTTTAAGTAAAATTATTCCTTCCACACTAAACACAAAGGCGCGGTAAAGAAAAGCCGCGTCTGAATGCTAGCGAGCTGCTTTGTAATATCCTTTGAGAGTAGCTCGACCTCAGGAGCTGTAGTGTATAGTGCATGCCAGAAATAAGAGTAAATATAATTGTATTTAATTGTTTACATTTTTTAATATTATTATCTCTATATTTAAAATTATTGATATAAAAAAATACTCCTAGCATTTCTGCCTGCAACGGTCAGCGAGACGGTGGCGGATTCTACTTCCACTCGGGGCAACAAAGTTTATGATGTTTTCATTTCTTAACTCAGGTAATAAGGCAAATCGCGGCGCTGAGTTCCGTCACTTAATACGCAATATCTCAAAAAAAAAAACTAGAAGATAAATAAACGGTTACATTTTTGTTGTCTTGCAATGTAAACTTGCATAAAGCGTTCGCTTGTTGTTGCTCTTTCACTGGTCTCTGAATACACGATTACACTCGTACATCGCTATGGCATACGAGTATATAGTATTTACGCTTTAATTTTGTTGCTATGTTATTTGTATTTATTAATTTTCAAAACATCCATAGCTTGGGTTGGGGGTTTGATTCCCTCTTAGGGGAATTAACTTTTTAACTAGAGGTCCGTTGTGGCAGAATGACAGTGAGGGTCGTGGGTTCTGTCCCCGTTCTACTATGGGAATATTTTTTTAGTTTGACGCAGCTAGCTAGAGGAAATCAAAATATTAAATATTTCACTCCCTCAATTCAACTCTTTCAAGTTGGAATTACTCTACAACCATCGAGTTGACAGTTACACGCTTGTGCGCCTGCGCCACTTTCTCTGCTGTGGTAGACGAAGCGCGGCGTTTAGTTGCAGATATCATAACGCAATGTCGTAACGCTAGGTTCCCTCGGTCCACCGTTATATAGGACAAAACGTGAAGCTTTTATTCGTAGGTAATATTAATTAAGCGTTAATTATCATGTTTGAGTTCGGCTGCGATACATTTAAAAGATGATTGACCTAAAACCTATGGCCCTTTGACTATCTACTAATAAATAGAGTGAGATAATAAAAAAGTGTATGTCCGTTCACATGAGCATATATCATGCTGTCACTAAAAGTTTCTTAAGTAGATTCGGTAGTTAATGTTGTATATTGGTTTTTATCGATATCGATGTTTCTAAAAGAGTGTCTGTAAATTTTCAGGGAGGGCCTTGCCTTAATTTTTCTTAATTAATAGGAATCTAAGGTTAATTTTTCTTTTCCTCTTTTCACCATATTTGACCCAAAACACTCCTAGAATAAGTATATGCTGGCAAAAAAATTGTTATAACATGTGAGGAATGCCACGATCCTCCGTGACCTAAAAATCGAGAGCCTGGAGGAATTTATCGACCGGTTGGCATCCAATGCCTTCAGACGAGCCGAAACCTCAGACCATCTGCATCTACAAGACACCGCGCCGTGGCACACTCGTCCGCCAAACAGATTGCGCCTCCCAAGGGACTTCCTGTCTATACCCGATACCGATTCCTGAGCTGCTCCCTCGGTCGCTGGTCACCTATTTGGGCTAAATTTGTAGCTCCAAGGCCAAGCCCCCAACGACGCAGATCACAGTAGTGTCTGCCGCCAGAGACCACGGCCAAGTGGGCGCACAGCTCCGGTACCGTTTCCCGACCACAAAGGATCGGATGGAAGAAGACATCGACTTTGTTATGACTGACAAGATACATAAACGCTTTTATATTAAAAAATCAAATTTTTGAGGACAGTCGTGGCGTAGAGGCACAAAGTGTGACTGTTAACGCGACTGGTTGAGTATTCGATCCCTACTCGAGGAAATGTAATTTAAAATGTATATTTCCATTTCATCGCTTTGGTGTTGAGGTAGAGTGCGTCGTTGAGTTCCGCCACTGAACAAAATGCTGTTGATACCACCATTACGTATTTAATTATTAATACGATGAACTATATTTTTCTCATATTTGTGCAGAAATTATGACATTATTAGTATTATTTTATCTTAAGCAAATTTTTGATTTCATTTCCAAAAATAAAAATAGAATAAACATATTACATCAAGTCACAGCTTACAAAGGTTTATTATGTTAATTTCGTGGGCAATTGTTTCTTAAAACACGGTTTCAGTCTTTCTGGATTGATTCATATTGTCTTTATATTATTATGTTCTCTTTTAATTTATTTCATTGAATTACTTATCCTCGCTTTAGCAACAAGACAAAACGCAGCTTTTAGTTACGCTATTCAATAATCGTAGTCTCGGAAACTGGGTATAAAACGGGAAACTTAGTGTCTTCTCAAACAGGTTCTTTTTGCCGGCTTTGTTTTGTAGGGGAAGTAGCGTGGAGCTAAAAAAATATTCATTTTGTCCCACAAACCAGTCGTCGTCATACAACGTGTCGATCCTTGACGATGGCCTCATATATTTGTATTCATCATATATAAATACTTATTCTAAGTTCTATTACCATGAAATATTAATAATGTTTCTCTTGAATAGGCGAACAGTTAGAATAGAGAGTCTTAACATGTTCTCTCTTAATAACAAAATATACCCCCAGCCACGTACAGTACATGTACATGGCTACTATGGCATGGAATATTTACATACTATATAATAAACATTAAGAAATACAAATATAGTTTACATTTTAACATTTTAATAAAACACTTAAGCCACAAAGAAATATAGCTAGCTCTAGCTCAACCTGTGACAAATTTCCTAAGTCGGGATTACGGTGGAACATCTGCTCAGTCTAATTAAATATAAACACGTGAGCTCTGCGGAGCTTTACATGAATTGTAGCAATTCAGACCTTGAAATTATTATTTTGAAACTTTTGGTAAAATGTGGCCTTAGGCAAGATTCCTATTCTTTCTATAAGAATGTTAAAACTACAATGTAAGGAAATTTGGTTTTATTAATATACATCTTTCACATTTTGAGTAAAAAGTTATCAACGATGACATTTGAAACTAGTATTACTCTGATTGTCCAGAAAATGAAGGTGATAAGTGAGGAGAGAAGTTACCACCTTATATTCAGAAAGTGGAAATTATAATAATTTTTTAATATAACCATTCTCTTAAATAAACTCTCCTCTATATATCTACAGATATAAAAATTGCAAAAATTTATTTTACGTTCTGTAACCACGACGAAGTTAGGGGGCGGAACTCGACGTCTATCAGAGCGAAAAAACAGAAATTAATAAAAAAATAAATACAACGTACAAGCATCGTGTTCACAGTCATCGTCAGTCAACTCATACTGTAATAAATACTTTACAATAAACCAGAAGCAATACAGTATAAGTACATTCACGATATTATAAAAAAATCACGTACTCCATTCATACATAAGAGGCTTATAAGAACATTTGTCTCATATACATTTTGTTTTATCGACAAAAGTAAATCTCCTCACTAGAGCGAATGTCACGTCCACTCTATTGTGGACTAATTTTATTATGCTATAGTACTTGCATCCGGTTCCAATGCGTTTTTGTCGTTATGTTGATATAATTAATTATTTTATTCTAGTTTTGTACTGTGGCTTTACGTGTGATTTAAAGAAATAGAGACACATTAAATTACGCTATTTATAATATATCTCAAACTTATACGCTACTAGCCTTTTCGGTTCGCATCTTACTAAGAGATTTTGTTCGCTGTAACAAAGTTGTGCATTGCATGCAATAATTCCAAGCAATTATCTTTTGTGTCGCGAAAATTCATCAAAATCTCCGTACGGAGATGTATCGTATAAAAACTACGTTTGTAATATCTTCGATTAACCTATTTTTCTTTCTTAAAGGATAAGCCTATTCTTCTTTTTTTTTAAGCTGCACGCTGTGTGGGAACACATAGTAGAATAGACAGAGGGAACCCGGGGAACCTAGTGTTAAGACTCTTTGTTACCAGTAAGACATTTCCATTCCAGACTAACAATCAAAGTCAGGGGGTACAATTGAGCTTAATATATAAATTCTAGCTTACCCTATTTTATTTACAAAACATAAAAAGCTTGTACCCTAGAGGGTGTTTTAGCACAACCTTGCACCGAAGAAAGCCCTTAAGGGTTACCTAAAGGAAGAGTTAGAAGAAACTGATAAAACTATCTTGTTTATTGTTTTGTGAATAAAATTATATTTCAAAGTGATTTTATGGACAAAATGAAGTTAAAGTGGAGAAAGAAAGCAACGTCAATAGAAGGCTTTTTTCTGCCTACCCGTCGAGGAAGTAAAAATAGTGACCCCAGAAAACATATCCAACAGTTTACCTTGATGGCTCCAATTTGTAGATATTTAGTATTTTTACTGTTATCTTTTTGTACTTGTATACGAGCATGTAACGTACATATTACCATTTATACAATAATATTTAGGTCAACTATAACAGTTGCCAACTACAAATAGCTTTTTGATTCTAGTAATCTAAAGTTTCACTTAGAAATATTTCAATTGAGTTTGATATATGAATTAAAAAAAAATAAAAATGGAGCAAGTATAGAAATATTCAAACAAGTTGAATATTAATTGGAGTTATAAAAAAATAATTTATCAAAAAATTATATTAACTACTCGTGTATTTGAATCATAAAAATGATAACCATCGATAATTGCTGTAACACGATTCATAAAAAATCTATTTGCTTTGAAAAAAACTTCATTTAAGTATTTATACATTTTATTCACAAAACATTGGAATTTCGGTCGTTTATCCATTAGGGAGGTAACGGAAAATTAATTACAATGTGAATGGTACATTAATCGGAATAGAACCCGCACTAAGCGAGGGTATCTGCGAAGCGGGTTTCGGGTAAATGAGTCAAGCACCGGGGTACCTACAGATAGGGTAAATTCGAGCATCAAATTGAAATGTAATGTAAAGAAGCACATACACATCTGTTTTTAGATATTTTTGTGGCATTTAATTCTTATGAATTCATTATATATTTTTTTTGGGAATTTAGTAAAGGTTGACAGGTTTTCGAAGTATTTCATCAACCTGTATAATTTTCTAATTTGACACAAGAATTCACCCAGAAATACTAAAGATTGTCATTTTACTGTTGTATTTTATTCATAATACTCTCTTCAAAGGACAAAATTATTTTAAATTCTTTTTATAAGGATTCTAATTTCTTTTTCTTTTATATAATAAGAGAGATTGTTTTCTTTCAAAAATCAAATGAAGAACCACAACTGTTTTAAACACCACGGTAAAATACCAATCAACAGTATCCCATTGGGTTAAGGGTACCACACCACGTCTGGGACACCCCATACCACTACTCACAAACGTTGGAGATGCCTCAATCTGACAAAAATGCCATCTGGCAAGTGCCCCAGTCGATTATTGCTCAGTTTCCTGAAATTTAAACACAGAAAATAAACTACACTACAAAGTTACCCCGTGCTATAATCGCGAATAACACGCTAGGATTGGTCGAATTTACATTTAATACTGAGATTATTGGCGACGGTATAACTTTGTATGGACGTTTCTTGTACTTACAAGCGTTCTAAAGTGTTGAGCTCCAAGAAGGCATCTCTCTCGATAGTGTGGATTTGGTTTTCTGACAGTTGTCTGAAACAAAGTTATTGTTCTTTATTGCTTTTAAATACAATTTTTTTACTAATAATTAAAATATGGAGTAGAACGATGCCGTAGTTGCGCAGCGGAAGTGGGCGATAGAGTCTTAAAACTAGATTATATGTCTGCCTATTCGTGAGATACCGTGCGAAGCTAAGAAAAAAGGTATTATAGGATGGCACCTCCTGCACTGCCTTTATCAATCGTAATGTATAAAAAAATATTTTCCGAAGAATAAAAAAAATGTAAATACTTACAAAATCTTCAATTCCTTCAAATTCTGGAAATCACTCTGGAATATTATGCTTATGTTGTTTCCTTGAAGGTCTCTGTAACAAATAAAAAAATATATACATAAGTACTTAAAATTTCACAATAATAAAGCATTATCATCTTTTCCGACTCATCATGATAATGCAATCCATTTTCCACTCATAAAAAAATATTAAATATATAAAACCTATTTACTATTTATATTGTCACACCTTTTAAAGGGGGGGACCTCCGTTGGTCTTCGATAGCAGTTAGAATGAAGACTCCTGAAGAGCATGTATGAAGAGGTTGATTACAGTGGACGAGGCAAAAGAGGTATGCGGAGGCTCTGGCTACGAAATTAGAACCTGTGCCAGTAGTGTAATTCGCCGCACTCTGAGTAACTTACATTACCGGTAATAGTTGCGACAGCGTATATTAATACGGATATAAATTTTGTATTCTTTATAGATCATTAAATGTGTTTATATTAAAGCGTGGGAACAACATAATATCTAATGACATAATGTCATATGACATAGTATGTTGAATGGCGAAAAGCATTTAATCTTCCATATTATATAATAATTAATATTTCTTTCTCTATAATCAATTCTGTAACAAAAGTGGTAAATATAATTTATTTGATGTTCCATATAAAATATAATATAATACGTAGGCATTAAGCGTTAACTACTCAAAACTATTCTCCAGGGACAACTTATATACGAGTAATGCCCGGTTTTTCCAACATTTTGCTCCTTCCATCTTATTGGTCAGTTATTGGATGTGATATAATACAGCCTGTAACCAGCCTTGCTCGACAAATTTACTACTCAACACATAAAATAGCAGTTCCTGAGATTAACGCGTTCATTCAAACAAACTCTCAAGTTTTACAATATTATAGACTAAAAAAGTAGATTTTATATTTTCTTCAATGTTTTGAACCCGAAATTTTTAGAACACATCTAATAACTATTCCATTTGGGCTCTTACAAAAAGTCCATCCGCGGCCATGGGTGGTCGTTGAAAATGAGTAAATAGATATATTTTTTGTCTCCCTCTTAACTAGTTGCTTCTGGTGGAAGTCACGAATACTTCCATATATGGCGAAAACAAATGATCGATGGTTGGTTTAACTATTAACACTGTAGTGAGCTTTCGCATGTGGCTTTTTTGCTTTAATATTTTAACTTCTTGTGAGGTATATAGGGAAAGTAGATGTGATATGTTTTGTTTCACGCTGTATCCCGCATATAACAGGAAACATTGTGCTAAGACACTCCGTTCCCCATTTTCCACCGCATTCTGGAGGCATTGCGGGTAGAGTGTCGAAACTCGACACTGCGGTTTGCGTGGTTACTAGAGCGGGGAAATGAAAATTGACATAAGATTCTACCTACCCTGCTTTAAATTGGAGAAGCCCATTATCAAAGATACTTTGGAAGTAGGCCACAGTAGCTCTCGAGATGGTCATTTTGTTAGAGGAGTTACCGTTGACTTGTAAAAGATTGGCATTAACAGTATAATAGCGGCGTTTATAAACCACTACCTATGCTTAGCATTGTTAGCGGGTTCGGTTCTCATAGGAATTTAGGGATGTCAATAGCGTGTGTTGTAGGTTCGAATCTCTTTGGGAGAAATGGGTTATTTAATATTTTTCTTTTTTCACTCTCTTAATTAGGACAAGCGTGGGGGGGTTATGAAAATACAAGTAAAATTGGGGAAAAAGTGACTTTTATTTCTGTCTATACTGCTATAGGTATATGGAACACGGAACGAAGTTGATCTCAAAGTAAATGCAAATAATTGTGGATTATTTATATATTTCGCAAACTAACTATTTTTATGTCTCTGATCCGGCCAGACGAAACGTGGGCAACGGAGTAGCTCAACACTAAGTCCCCTCTACCTACCATGCTATGTTATTGCGTGTATTTTAAAAAAATACTAACCACCGAGCCATCATGGTCTTTTAGATGAAATTATAGCAAAATTATTCATATAATTGACAACCAAGGCACGTTTAAAACAGCACGACTCTAACTTGTATTTGTATTATCTTATAATGTAACACCTTGAGCTTAAGAATTCATTTTAAAATGCATAATGCATGCCTTTGCATATAGAAATGAGACTCGTGTGGGTAACAAGTTTGGTTCCCACCAGAGGACTTTTTGTTTGTATCTTTAACATTTATCTAGTAAGACAGCGAAATTAAGTGATAAGTTAGTTTATTCTGCAGTTTCCTATACATTGTTTTTGTGTAAATAACTATATATATATATATTAGACATGAGTTTCTACCGTATTTTCCCCTTGAAATCTCCCATCTATACGTGAGTGGTCTCCACCTAACTGCCGACGTAAGTTACTTAACAAACTCAATTAGCGCTTTGATATGGTTACATATAAATGCATATATGTATATGCATATATGTATATTATATTCATATATTTATATGTGACATGTTAGCGTGTTTAGTATTTTAACAGTTAGCTGCATGAGAAGGGCGCTATTTTTTAATTCCTATTAGAAATTACTTTATTTTTTTAGCTTCACGCTGTATTCTGCACATAGCAGGCAGAGGCAACTCGGGAACCTAGTGTTAAGACACTCCATTCCGACTAATACATTGCTACTGCCCATTTTCCGCCGAAATCTGGAAGGGAACCATGAAACGAAATGATTAAATATTTCATTTCCTCAAGTAGGAATCGAACCCACCGAACCCACCCGAATAGTATGTAATAGCGTAGTAATAGTAATAGCGGGGAGAACCTAATATTTAAACAACGTTTTCTATTCTCTGTCTGAATTCGAGGTGGATTTTGCCACCGCGCACTGTCTTGTCAGAGCTAGTAAAAATTTTTTATCTATAAACTTATTTTTAATTTAAAAAAATCCACAAGGGGTTCGATACTCGCTCGGAAGGTGTAGCGTTTGAAATAAAATCAGCAATAATTTAAAGTATTTAAGTGGGCAACCATTACTATAAAAATATACCTTCAGGCCGTATGTTAATAAATTCAATATGAATTTTGAGAGTAATTAGAATCGTCTAAAGTATTTTTTATGTGAACGTTTCTCATTAGTTACTTATGTTGAATGTAGGGTGACAAAAATATTGTAGTAGATACAAAGTATTATACATATAGCAGGGCACGCACCCTGGTAGGGAGTCTAGGAACCTGCATGTTGCGTGGGGGGGGGGGGGGGGGTGACTCAACGCCACGCTTTGCCTGGTTAATTATGTTGTATTAACTGGTAATTTATTTTATAGACTCAAATACAATTAGTTCATTTGATTTTTAAATATCGCGTGTATCTCCGTAAGTCAATACACTTCTTAAGAATTTGGGGGAAATGTATTCTAGTAATAGCATGAAGCTATAAGAAAAGAAAACAAAAATTAATAAAAACAATATATCTTAATTATGGACACTCTACCGGATCTTACATTAGGCAACGCCTATTTTCTAGTGTCGTGTGTGATACACATCGATATAGAATATTTATTTTGCAAGATTTCAACTAAAGTTTGCCTATTATAATAGGGTAAACTCGTGACATCCCGAGTTGAATGACGAAATTCATCGCCGCGATTTGTCTTGTCAGAGTGGGGAAATGGCAAGAATTCATTTTCTGGTGTTAAGTGATGGACCTCAACGTCTTACTTCCTTGCTCTACTTCCTCGCTACTAGAGCGAGGAAGTAACATTTAATCCTTTTTTGAGTGGGGATCGAACCCACAACCATCAAGTTAACAGTCAAATGCTGTTTAATGTGGTTCAAGAAGACGTAGAAATATGCAAATACATAGTAACTTTATAGAAAAAACAATTTTTTAAAATATATTGTGAGGATAATTTGAAATTTTTAAGGGCTTCTCCATTTACCATTTAATGAAAACAATTTCTTGCTATTATGCAGAAGTCAACGCTGCAACTTATACATAAATATTTATATTATTAATAGAATTTTCTCCCAAATTAGATTTGAATTTACTAGCATCACGTTCATTCATATATCGATAATCGATATGAATATTTACAAGTCACTATATAATCTCATACAGCTGGCACAATTGTCGGTCAATCATAACTAATTTACTGTAATTGCGTTCAATAAATTATTATACAGTACGATTGAATTTGGTAATTATATATACTCGTATATAGGTATTATATGTACATAGAAATTGGGGCCGTCGTGGGACATCGTGTGACTGTAAACGCTACGGTTGTGGGTTCGATTCCCGTTCAAGATTATTATTTATTTACAATCTCTCGTTTTTCTAAGAAGACAAAGCGCGAATTTGAGCTATGCTACCCAACACGTAACGTCTCGGAAATTGGCTAATAATAATAGAAAGTGAGAAATAGCATATCTTAACACTGGGTTCCCTCTGTCTTCCCTGGTATATCACAGAGGAATTAGAATGACAAGGGCCATTAAGTACTACGTATACCACAGCCACAGCCACAGGTCACGACTAGTATAAGTCATTCACTCAACGGGAATTGAACCCGCAAATCAAAACATTCTTACTGATCCATCAACATTGTGAAATTATTTACTTAAGAAATTGTCACTAAAGGAGGCAATAACTAACGGTATCTTAGCTCGTTTACAGCAGATGTATTGACATACATTATAATATTATTGACTACATACTTATAACTATACTATTACTAATATTATTTAAGTTTAAGAGTTTGATTGGTTGAACAAGCTTAGGGCTCCGGTTTACCCTTTGGATACAGAGCCCTATTATAATCAATGAGGTGATGAAAATAAGGTACTACGGTTACTTATAGCAAATTAACAAGAAGAAGAAGGAGTCAAAGCAAAGTAAGACATTTTTATTCTTATCATCGTTAAATGATAAAAATCAAATTTGTATTTGAAGCGGCTAAGCAAATAGTAAAACATTTTTGTACCCCGCACATAGCAGTGTAGCGAGAGGGAACCTAATACCACTTTGTCCTGTTACTAGATCGAGGAAAATTAACATATTATAATTCTAACACTAGACTAAGAATCGAACCCACAACGGCCACGTTTACAGTCCCATAGTATATATATATAATTTGTAGTTGAAATTTATACAGACACGGTTCTTAAGTGGCGCGTGCCTTCGCATTAGCACCGTACATAGTTGGTAAAGCAAATAGATATATATATTCTTATAGAGATTTAACTTTTTAAGTTAGCTTCAGAGTGGGTAGCGGCTTCAATTCTTACTTCTGAAATACAACACTCTTATAAAAGTGAAAGTTTGTCAGGATGCATGTTTGTTTCACTTTCACTCAAAAACTATTATATAAAACTTTACAGTATATATTAACAAATATATACTGTAAAGTTTTATCTAAATCATATACATATATACAAACTTAATCAATTATATATATATATATATATATATGCAATTTCCATATAAAGTACGAAATTTCGTTATCTTTCTCAGACAGATTTAACTTTGATCAGTTATAATTAAAATCGGGGTAAGGCGCTCATTACGCTACGACCACAAGAACGGTGCACACTCGTGTAGAGAAGTGCTTATATTTAAATATAAATAATGGTGCCTAGGTGGCCTTATTTGTCAACTGTCGGGAAGAGACTACATAGTAATTATATAAAAAAGAAAGTTCAAGCCACAAAAATTCCAATGTGTTTAATTAATTCTCCGAGTGGGTATCGAACCTACAACCAGTGCGTTTATAACTATGCCACAACAGAATTATTTATTATTTTCTTTAACACTTCTCTTGTCGCCGGTACTATAGTAGACTGAAATTAATCACAACTTTGTAATAGCGAAATGGTTTGAAGTGCTTCCATTGAAAATATAAATGTTGGGATTTTATTAAAAACGAGGCCCTGTGGCTGTAAACGCGATGGTTTTGGGTTCGATCCATGCTCTATGACATTTTTTTTTCAATTCCTTTGCTACGGTAGGCAATGTTGTGCGGGTAAAATCGTGAAGCTACTTTTTTTATAAAATATTTAGATTTCCATTTTGTTCCATCTCTCTCGTATATAGGAGCGTACTGTAGGGCATCTAATGTCACTTTTTTCTCTATTTTTCGCTTGAATTCGAGACGAATTTTATGTTGAGTGGTAGAGTAGCGCTTTGCTGCCAGACCAGGGAAATGATAATACATAATTACTCGGATAAGGAGGAATCGTATCCACGAACATGTTTACAATCATACTGCCACTGCGTTACAATGGTCTCAAGCATTGATTTTATTAAGTGTCGTATCTGTATTTAATTAGAATACGAAAAATTTAAGGAACCGGGACTCGAAGCTGCGCCCGTTGGAAATTGTCCAAGTTTTTAACTAATATGTTACTTAATTCTCTATACGAGTATACTCAGTTAATTTAATAGCAAAACTTCGAAGCTTTAGGGTATCTTATGCAGTACGAGGTTTTACATGTATAAAGTTGAGGCCGTCTGGGCGCAGTGGCATGACTGTTGTTGCTTCGATTCTTACTCGAAAGAAGTCATATTCTTTTATAGGGGTGAATTTGTCGTTTGATAATTGTACCTCGAGTTTTCCTCGAGGATCGAATGTACAACCTTCGCGTTACAGTCTCATCCTTGTGCCCCTGCGCCGCGACGTCCCAGTATCCGCCGAATTCAAGGCATAGCGTGTTCTTAACATGCATTGCCTCAATAAGGTCTGCCTCAACACCGCGCTATGCCTCGTTACCAGCTAGAGTAAATGAAAATATTAAATATTTCATTTTTCGAATGGGAATCGAACCCACGACGCATTCTCCGGTCGTACGGTCCCACGCTTATGCCCCTGCAACACAACGGTCGTGGCACAGTGCACAAGCCAGTTGAGTAATTAATAAAATACTTAGTACATATGTAAAATATCAAATAAATAATATACCACATTCTCTTCTATTGCTTAGGAATTATACCAAATTACATCAAAATCGATTCAGCAGTATTATTGCTATAGGATCTCGAATAGTATGGAAGATGACTGCATTGCGCGCTGGCTGAACGCCAGAACTGCTCCTGGCTGGGAATGCCTTCCTACTACGTACGAACTACTGAAATTTTGATTAACTTATTTTTTAATAATTGTAGTAAGGAGAACTTTTTTCTCTTTTTATCGCAGCGGTTTAGAGTCTGAATGTAATTGTGACTGTGAGTTCGATATTCACAGGGGAGACAGGTTTTTCCTATTAAGACAGCATTTCATACAATTCCCTACGTACCGTTGAATTCTGAAGGCAACGCGCGTTGAGAGATGTAAATCAACGCCGCGGAACCATGAAATGAAAATATATGATTTATTCCTCCGACTGGTAATTAAACCAACAACAGTGTCGTGTTTGCAGACACACGTGTGGCCCCCTGTGCCACCACGGCTTGGACGGAGTTTTTGACTTTCCTCATATTTTAATAAAAGGCAAAAATTGAACCTGCTTTGTGCGGGAAACAGAGTGAAGCTACAATTATTTTACAAAACTTTTAGAAATAATACGAGTACGATCGCAATATCTTTCAAACTAAATCAACTACTGCGTTATATGGCTATTAGTATTTAAGTAATAGTCTAGACAAATAAACCCTAGGATTAGATGCGATTTTGTACGGTCGCCTTAGTTTTATGGGTTTCAGGTGACATTTGTTTTTTTTTTAGCTTCACGCTGTATCCCGCTCAAACAAACTTCCGTATCGAGTGGCAGAACGCCACCATTGCCATCCTCTAGTAGTAGTAGCTGTCTCTGAACGCAAAAAATGGTGATATATGTGCTAAAATATATAAAATTTTGACCAGATTTTGACGAGATATTTGCGGGAGCCATTGGGAGAATATTGAAATTGGTTTTTTTCCCTTGATAGACGAAGCGCAGTGTTGATTCCAGTCACTTAAGATTGTCTCAATATCTGTAAAATTCAGCGGAAAACAGAGAACTAAAAATATATATGTTTTTCCACAAAGAAAGTAACTATCAATAATATTATATGAATGATACTTGTATAAGTCATTCAATCATAAATTGGTTCCATACCCCCTAAGCAAGGAATAAAAAAATATTTGAAAAAAATATATTTTTCTGCCTAATATGCTATAAGCGGGATACATTGTGACTCTTAAAAATATATATTTTTCATTAAAATTCTTTATTATTGACATAAATTGGGGATAACAGTTAGACCTTCCCCCACAATAAATTTCGATAAAGCGCTTTATAGCAAACACGGCAAGCTGGAGAGGTGCCAGTGTTGGCAGTGCTCCGTAGATAATTGAATTAACTAGATAATCATTTAGAAAAGCAATGAAATATGCTGTTTTTTAAATGAATACCATGTAATACTTTATGATTTAGGAATTGCGTTACGTTGCCCTGAGGCCAATCGTGGGGCAGGAGCACAAGCGTGCAACTGTAAACGGAAGAGGTTGTGGGTTCAATTCCAACTCGAGTATATGAAATATTAATATTTTCATTTCTCGCGTTCGTAACGAGGCAAAGCGAAGCTTTAAATTTGGGCATTCAACACACAATGTCTACAGAATTCGGTACAAAGTGGAGAATGTAAGTGTGCCCGCCCATCCTAGCTAGATTCCACGCGAGATCTCTTTCTCGGAGTTGGACTTACCTAACTGAACTTTTTGTCGCAGGTTATGTAATGGTCAACAACTTCGAAGTAATCATATTTCATTTCCATTTAATTCAAATAATACTTAAATATTTTTATTTATTTGAGGCACTAATCGCAGCGTCGGATTCCACTAACCAACACAAAACGTTTCGATATGGGCCTTCAATTTCTGCTTACGTTGCTTGTTCAGCTTATAGACATAAATAAAGATAAAAAAATTCCACAAATGAGAATAGCACCGGCAATTATCAAAAAAATCTATTTTTGTCATATTGTGACACAATGGTCTCATGTGATAAAGACATTATGTTCCCCCACAAATAATAAGGATCCCCAATCTGTTCAATTAATATTAATTCACGCTTAAAGTCGGTGTGATGTAGCGTTGAATGTCTAATATATGTTTATGTATTTAATTATATAGTAATTAGATTTAGATTGGTGTGGGTTCGAATCCAATTCGGGTGAATGAATTATTTTCAAGTCCTTTCTCTTGTTACCAGGTAACAAGACGAAACATCGTTAAGACGCTACTTAATATTCCGAAACTTTGTGTCAGACGCAGTCCCACTAGATAGTGGGACAAAACGAGAAACAGTGAAATTACTACTACTTATGATGTAGTCTATGCGGGCAACGCTGCGGGTATAACATTAATTTTATATATAATATTTTTATTATGAAATATTTTACATAAGGTTTAATATTCTAAAACGCCACAACAGGTAGTAAGTATAAGAAAAAGGAGCAAAACCTTCCCTTCCATACATTTTGTCGTGAACTACTCAATAGATAGCACTTGCCGCGGGGTTAGACTTTTAAAGTGGTTTAGGGTGACATAGAAACTAGTTATTACGGGATATGTCCAATATTATTTATTGGTATTTATTAATAGAATAATTTATTGTACACCTCAAATGAAACATAAAAAACAGTCTTGGCTATAAACGGAACAGATTGTGGGTTCGATTGCCACTCGAGGGAACAAAGCATAAGAACGGCGTTAAGTTCCACCGTTCAACATTCAATGTCTCCAGAATTCAGCGGAAAATGGAGAACGGAAGTGTCTTTATGAAGGCTAAGTGTTTTAACACTAGAATCTTAGGTTCTTTCTACCTACCCTGCTATTTTCGGCATATAGTGTGCTAGCGATATAGTTAAAAAAATACACACGAAGACAAATAAAATGTACAACAGACGGCCCTATACTCCAAAGCGCTTTTTGCCAGGCAAAGTTAACCATTACATAGGTTTATCTAGAATATATTTAGAATATATATATATTTAGAATAGAATATTCATAAGCTTTCTCGAACTACAAATTTGTTTTTTGTCGGTTGCATAAAAGGTGGCGCACTTGTATTTTCGTAGACGTAAAATAAAATATTGTGATTTTTGTCGTCCTGTACGGTTTCGTTAAGTATTCTTAGTGTCCCCCTTACGCTACCTATGCCACTTACATGGCAAATTTTCAACTTTTAAATCCAGTGGTGTCCTCTGAGTGTTGTCAGTCAGTCACTGAGTAAGAAAAGAGTTATATATACGAGTATATTATAGTTTTATCACAACATGGTCACCCTGTTTCGTCTCAGTTTCATGTTACAAAGGCAGTCTTTCCGGTCAATCTATCTAGCCTTCAGGCATTATGTAGGTACACTATTTTCTAATTTTTTTTTTTAGAATTTATGTTAAGGAATGTTGTTATAATGTTTAAGGGCAAAAGTTACTTCAGATACCGATTCTCTCTTTTTGTAACTATATTCTATTTTTTTTTGAGAATCTTGATATGATATATTGTTTTCTGTGTATTAATAGGCATTTCCTTTTATAGCATTCACTTTTAGTACAGTACGGTCGACGAGTCGTGGCCGTAATGAAGTTAGAATTTCTGAACTTTTGAGCATTGTTCACTCAGGAAGAATATAATCAAATGTAAGCAAAATTCGTAAATCAAAACAATGCAGCCTATCTGTAGCTAACTGTGTAACTCATTCAGAGCATCAGTAAACAGGATGGCTGTGGGTTCGATTCCACTCAAGGGAATAAATTAATTCGACTTTAAGTCAAACAAAACGCAGCGTTGATATCAGCCACTCAATACGCAATATATAGAATTCAGACGGCAAGCGAAATATATTCTCAGGTTTATCTTTGCCCGCAAAATAAGGAATGCGGGATGAAACGTCGAAGTTAAAAATCAAACAAAAATACGACCAGACTCTTCTTACTAATATAATATTACAAATGTTCTAAATTTGTAAGGATGTTTGTTGCACTTTCGCGCAAAAGCTACTAAACAGATTTAGATGAACACAAAGTCTACAATCCATGTAAAGATTTTGTGTATAACGTAACAATATTTTTAAGCGGACGAAGCCGCATTTGTGTCACTAGTATAATATGACACGTCAAAATTCACAAGAGAACCGAAGTCACGACCCAGTAACCGTAATGATGTAACCAAAACAAAGCTTTTAAGCTTCCAATGATACAGTAATATAATTTGAAAGCTATCTTTGAAAGTACACGTTAAATTTAATAACGCATCGCATACAGAGGGAGCAATAATTTACATTTACATAGAGTATATTGTTGTAGCGACTATAATAATTATTTTTTTATAATTTTAAAGTATTATTCTCTATATTTAGGAAAGAAACATTTTTTTTAAGAGAATGAATGAAATTTGAGGCCGCGCTTATTGTTTACTGTACGTTCTTATCGAAACTTTGCTACATCGAAATTCTTATTTCATAAAACATATTTCTCTTCAGTGGGAATCGAACCCTCAACTGTAGCGTGTAGAGTCACACTTTTCTTTTTAATAAACAACTTAAGTGGGAATCAAACCCATAAACCCACCTGGAAAGTTAGACTCATCTGGAAAGTAAACGTCACAATGGTACTTTTCGTCTGTCACACCTATTAATTTGTCTGTATGTCACTTACTCTGCACATATACAACACAAAAATGTAAATAGTCTCTCGGAAGGAACGACATCTTAAGTGTATTCGAGATTTCTTTGACAATAATAAATAATTGTTTTTACTTGCATTTGTTTACTTAAAGACTCTCCTCTAGGATCGGTTAATATACGTGTAGATATATGTTTATTATTTATCTTCACGCTGTATTCCGCACGTAGCAGAAAAACAACACCTTGAATATAACAAAGAAGTGTCAGTGTTTGAACTTTTTAGCATTATGCTGTATCCCTATACGTATACGTACGTGCAGCAGCATATACGTATGAACCACGTTAGCAGAGGGCAAGTATTCGAACCCATAACCGTCACAACCAAGCACTAGTAATGAACAAATAAAATAGAAATATATAGTATATTGTTACACTTCAACTTAAATAAGATTTCCATACATTATTACTATATTGATACACCCACAGACGTTTGTGTAAGGCTATATTGGGTACAGTCGACTATCAACAACCTTAAAGGCTTCAACAATCTTAAAGGATTAATACAAAAAATGTTTATATTTTTTTATAATCATTCTGTATAAGTGTCCGCTTGTGTATCTGTTCATCTGTCAAGATGAGGAGGTATCAAATAAAAATCCATATCAAATATCCAGGTGTAAAGTTAGTACTTTACACCTGGATATAATAGCATTTTGTACGATATTAGTTCACAACCTAAAAGGTAATTCCCGCGGACGTAAAATGTGCAAGAATTGGGAATTTGACAAAAATAAAGAAATAAACCTTTACATATAAGAAATAGCTCATCTTTAAATATTCCTCAATTTGACACCGTCATACAGTGGCAATATGGCCTCATTTCACACAAAAACCAAATTAGTGTCCCCCTTAGACAGAGGGCCGAGGATAGTCAGAGGGACTGTAGTGATAACACTCTCCGTGCCTTATACACCGATTTTCAAAACATTACCTATTTACAAAAAAAAAATAACACTTCTGCCTCCGAATGTGCGCAGTTATTGCGTACAGTGTATTACACGCCCCTAGCTTATTGAGTATAGAGTTGACTGAGACGCACAGAGTAGTTGTGATACAGACGTCTATATTATACAATAGTTATAAATTATTATTAGTACACTACTGGCGCTATAGTCTATTATTTCAGATTTACGGCAGCGAGAACCTGGGAACCTAGTGAACATTTCGATATCATTACCCACTTCCGTTCACGTTCCCCACATCCTGCGAAATTCTGGAGTCTTTGGGCCTTCGATACAATCCACTGACCGCAGGGGTCAGAGTTACTTTGGACACTTATACCGGTGTATATCTTAGTATTTTCTATATGACAACGAAGATATAACATATATGGATAAAGAAAAATGGAAATATATAATTTGAAAGAAGTACTCTACGCCTATCCTACACTCGCCCCATAACGTAATATGCTCGCTATAAGCAGTCAGCAATGTTCCCCTACCAAAAGCATATATTGACTCATTTTACAAAATTACCTATTTTATCTATAGTTTTCTTTTATTCAATCGGCCGCAAAAGTTAGTGCTATTCTTAACCAAGTTCTACTACGTTTTTTAGCTTCACGCTATATTCAGTCCATATTAGGTTAGGCAAAGGAACTTTGGAACTTAAGTTCCCCACTTTCCGCCGAATTCTTATGGCATTGCGTGTTGAGTAGCGAAACTCAACGCCATACTTTGCCTCGTTACCAGAACGAGGAAATGAAAATATGGGGATATTATTCGATTCCCACTCGGGGGAGTGGGAATCGAATCCCACAACCGTCGCGTTATAACGGTAAGCTCACGGCGGTACGGTATTCAATTTATTGTGAAGCCATAGACATTCCATAAGAGACTTTTCCATTTATATTTATCGTGTATTATGGTTGGGGGTATAAAGGTTACACGAGGGTTAAAATTTGTGGTAAACTAAAGAAAACTTTTGAAAATGGCAATCAATTTACTAGGGAAATATACTTTAGAAAAGTATGACATCAGTGTTCAAGTATTGAAGTTATAATGTCAGAGTAAACATTTTATCTAGTGTTAGATCACTATGCGTAACGGAGTGACGTAGCATCATGCTTTGTCTCGAATATAACAGGGTAGACAGGGAAAACCTATTTTTATGATACTCCATTCCCCACACATTTTTGAGACATTTTATGTTCAGTGGTGAAATTAAAAGTCATGTTTTGTCTGTTTATTAGAGCGAGGAAATGAAAATAGTTTATTCTACAAAAGGTGTGGGTTCGATTCCTTATGAAGTTGCGCCAAAAGGCCTCAAACCTTATAATGTATAATACAATATACATATAAATCTTCTGACATAATTAACAACGATTTAATTATAATCTCGCCCTCCGGCTTCGTAGGATTACTTAAGCCACGATTCATCTTCTTTTTGCTTAACGCTGTATCCCGCTGTATCACATAGCAGGGTAGGCAAGTAGGAACTTAATGTTAAGACTATCCGTTACGCATTTTCCACCAAAATTTATCTTATTACACGAAAAACACTCGACCATCTTTTGAAATTGATACATACTTATTTACGGTCAGGATTCAGTTTACTGTAAAGCATTTACAACTATTGAAAAACGGCAATAATTTAGCAGATGATTTGTGACACACACAATATTCTGCCCGAATTAAAGACAAGGCGGGCCAAATAGCGTAACTTAACCCCGCCAGATATTTCAACAATCAAAAAAATAAAATCCCCACTCACAATCGATGGGCATCAGTAGGTAGTCTCCTCGGGGCGTGCAACAGAGCTCTGTGGGCACAGTCCGCGGCGTTGGGCCGGCACGAGCATGCCCACGGGCAGGCGACCGCGGCCGCCACCAGCACCAACACTAGGAGGATCGCTCGACGCATGACTGTCGGAACTAAGTCATCTGAAACAAGAAAATAGACTTATTTTTTGTTTTAGCGGCAGTCACACGTAAACGGACGTTCGTTCTATTCTTATTTAGAGGGTTGAATTATTTTCATTTCCTTATTTTT
The DNA here is from genome assembly GCA_037355905.1 of Heliconius aoede. Classification (NCBI taxonomy): domain Eukaryota; kingdom Metazoa; phylum Arthropoda; class Insecta; order Lepidoptera; family Nymphalidae; genus Heliconius; species Heliconius aoede. The sequence continues at coordinate 1,084,886 of JBAIZZ010000305.1, forward strand.
ATAACAAGACAAATTACGGCGTTGAAATCCTCCACTCAACACTAGACATTGGTCTTTAAAATTTGATGGAAAACAGGCAGTGAAGTGTCTTAACATTGGGTTCCCTCCGCCCACGGATAACAAGAATAAGAAAGAATTAATTTACTGTAAAACCTCTTAAAAATAAAATAAATAAATAAAAAACTATAAAATTATTTCTAGGTCTGCCAAAAAAATATTAACTATGTATATAAAGCAATTTCTGTCAGAGAGAAAACGGCGGAATGTGGGGAAAAGAAACGGAGTATCTTAATTCTAGGTTCTTAATTTCCAGACCCTAACACTAGGTAATTCTGCCCACTCTATTATGGTTGTGCGGGATACAGCAGAGCTAAAAAAGGAACATAGTCTATAACTATTAATAATTAGACTTAAAGCTCAAAGTTGAAATAGCAGTTAATTTTAACTGCAACAGTAATATGAAAAGCGCTCCACTAAGAGCCAGTAAGTATTCAATAACCAACACATTTCCGTTCCATATATAATTGTGCCACAGACCGTGCAACGAGCAGCTTGTTCACGAATTGTGAGAAATTATTTTTTTAAATTTAATGTCGTATTCCGCACATAGTTCCCTCCACCTATCCAGGTGGAGGGAACCCGAGAACCTAGTGTTAAGATAGTAGTGTTCTACTGTCACGTTTACAGTCAAGCTTATGTTCCGGTGCCAAAAGTCGTAAGTTTTGTAAGTTCTTTATGAAAAATAATTATTTTTCATAAAGGACTTATAAAACTTAGGCAGATGTAGGCAGAGGTATCCTTGTATTCACATGTTCCGTTCCCCCCTTGAAGGCGAATTGTTGAAACAATGCTTGTTTAGTGGCGGAGCTCAACGCCGTCTTTTGTTATTACCAAAGAGTGGAAACACAAGAAGCCTGACTTTCTGACGCTTACTTCGACTTGTCGTCCCTACCATGCATACCTATTTGAAGTTTCTATTTTAGAACACATCAAAAATTAGATTTAATCCAGCTGGTCTTAAGTTGTGGCACAAGTCGATTATGATAAAGCACAGAAACATCTTAGATAACGCACTTACAGGTTATCGCTCCTTAATGTATCTGAATGGGATTTTTATGATTTATTAAACAAGGTTACCAGTTCGATTCCGGGTTTATACTTATTGCCTTTTGGAATACTATTTTTGGATGAAATTTGGCCGTCTTCACAGGTGTCATTAGTTTTTGTGAATACCAATGACCAGCTTTTACTTGTGGCTCCACCCGCATGGTCAAATGGTAATAACTGCAAGTGCGGGAGGTAAAACCAACCGCAGGTACAGTGACGAAATTACTAACGAGATTTAACACAAAATAAATCTAAAATAAAAGCTTATTTAAATATGTTTTTTTTTCAATTCGATCCAGTAGTTCCTGAGATTAGCATCCTTCAATTAATCAAACTCTTTAACTTTTTAATGTTAGTTGAGAAATATAGCTGTGAAACTATTATATTGACATTTTCTTTATAATAAATTGTTATGAAAAAAAGTTACAGTTGTTTGTCATTAAATGGTAAGAATACTCTGTCTTATTACCAGAGTAAAAAAAAATAATTTATCCGAGTGGCAATCGAATCCACGATCGACGTGTGTATCGCTGTCTCCCTTAAACCAGTGAAATAAAGTACATACATGAAGTTAAAAAAGAAGCCAATTCAACCACATCACAAGATCATATATAATAAATTAATCGAAGTTGTTACGAGGTCAAGTGATTGAAAGTCCACCCCATCGCGGGTTCAACACCCGGACGAGGTATTTCTTTATTGTCCAAAGCTATTCAGGTTGCTGAGAGGTAATTAAAATTGAATTGATGAGAGATTTTATTGATTTACAAGCATATTTATTATACAACTTTTATATTTATTGTGGGCTTTGTGTCGAATTGAGATAGCCTCTGATATTAAACGTGATGGTTGTGAGTTCGATTTCCAGTCGAAGGAATATTAAATTATTTCCATTGCGTATAAAATTGGTAATGTAACTGAAATTTTATGTACTTGTATAAAGTATTGCTATTTTAGGTGTTGGTGAGTGGCGACCCCACGGACCTGAGTCCTCCGGAGGGGAATTGTAATCTATTCCCCGCCTCTGGCTTGCCTTTACTAGCCGGGAGAGTGGAGCGCAAGAGCTATATGCTTGAAAGGGTGGAAGGTCTCAATCTGCGTAATAGCGGGGAAACCCGCATACGAGTTCCTCGTGATGGTGAAATCGGTGCACACCTCTCTACACCCTTAGCCGACCACACCGATGTTGCGCCCGAGGCACTACGCCTCTTTGGGGGGGCCCATCTAGTGGGAGGCAAGACACCGTCCGCCAACTATTCAATTTGAGACTATTGTAAAGGCGGACGTCCGTTAGTCATTCATCATCATTATCAGCAGCATCAGGAACCTTACGCCAGAATCGAATCTACAACATACATCACTAATAGACAATACTAAAGACAACTCTACTTAAATTAAAAAAAAAAGAAGCAAGCATTAACATAAATGCGTCAAACTGAATAAACGTTTGACAGTTATAAATTATCTGTGACATTCGAATAAAGGTGTTGAATTCAAATTTGGAACAATGGCGTTTGACAGTTGAATGCTTTCGTGCAATGGAAGCCGAGCTTTTTTGTCCTTTTTTAAAAATTTAAATAGGCTATGGAGTTAATTAAAGAGGGTTCAAGTAATTAGTGTGAGAGTTTTTATAATTATGTGACATATTGAATATTTAGTTTAATGTTATAATGTCATGTTGAGGCATTTATGGGTGGGAAAATATTTTTGTATGGTTTTCTTAGTGGTAATGATAGGATATCTCTATGGTAAATAATTACAATCGAAAAAAAATTTATTTGTAATGCAGGTGTTTCCCCGGTTTGTTTAACGAAAATTCAGATTATTGACGAGATTAAAAAATCTCATATTATATTTTTTGACTCTAAAAAGACGAATAAATGACAGAAATGGAAGGAAGTCTTCCTTATCTTTAATTTCTAAGATTGTTAGATTTATTATTATGGTTTAATTGGTAAACGATTCAATAGATGATCTTAATTGTTTTGTACAACTAATTCTAAAAGTCAGAAATAAGAAGAAGTATAATCAGAAATAAGGTAGTATAAGCAAAAAGGATTGACGAAAACTTTTTAGTGTTGACATAAAAATATATTATTAGTGTCTTAAAAAAAATTAAATTTCTTTCTCTCATTTACTTTATAATAGTTATTGGCAGTATTTTGATAATTTTAACGAACGAAACCGCGATTGCTAGTAAGTTGATAGTAAACATTGGTGAACCCTCAGCCCCCGCCAACAGGTTAATATAAAAAAATACATTTTACCTGTCATTCCAATGTCACAGTTATTGTGTGACGTATAAACAATAAGTTTTATTTTTGTGCTGCACAATACGAGCGCAACATGTCGGTAGCTGTCGGCCGTCGTTACCACATACCGTGTTCAATTGTAATGGTTGTTCTGAGAAATAATTGAAATGTCAATATTACTGGGTTTAACGCCGTAATTGCGAAGCGGGATAGGGTCTGACAGTTCTCGGTGATTTTACGATCGATCTCTTTTTTTCTTTTTTTTTTTAGCTTCACGTTGTGTCCCGCACATAGCAGTGTAGGCAGAGGGAAACTGGGATCCAAGCGTTAAAAATCCTCCATTTCCATTAAGACACATTCGTTTCCCTTTTTCGGCCGAAATTAGCGTATCGCGTTTTGCCTCATCACCAGAAATATTCACGAAAAAATGAAGATATCAAATATTTTATTTATTTCCTTGATGCAACGCTGAATTCCGCCATTCAACGTCCATTGTTTCAAAAATTCGGCAGAAAATGAACGGAGTGTCTTAACACAATGTTTCCTCTTCCTACCTCGCTACATGGGGGATACAAAGTGAAGCTAATAAAAAAAAGCATATAAAGCCCCCCATTTATTCACTCATACTAAACGAAAGGTGCAGGCAACTTAGCAATCCTTTGAAACCCTCTCAAGCAGAGATCAAAAGCAAGAATTAGATCAAAATGTCATCGAATATACTTATACAATAATATATATGTATTGTATAGTAATTTTAAGCACTCTTCCATTACGGAGGGTCCTTAAATAATTTAATAATGTTCTTTTCTAATTGAATAATTAGAAATGGGAGACCATCTGAATATAAGCGCGACAGTTGTGGATTCGATTCCCACTCGGGGGAATGAATTATTGTCATCTTTTCGCTTTGGCAAGCAAATGTTCAGCGATGAATTTCGCTATACAACAACGCGTGTTCCTTTTTAATTTAACAATGTGAGACGCATTTTTAGTTTTCAAGCATCTTTTACAATTTAGGAGTCACATTCATTTATTCTTCAATTAAAGGGTTCCGTAGCTTAAAAGAAAACAGACAGAATCCTAGTTGGACAACTTTGACATCCGTCTGTCGGTCTGTACGACGGTTACGACCATTCTTTAAGTATCTAAAACTGTGTATTATTACCTAAATATCCAAGACCTAATACAATCTCCTGGAACTTGGAAAAAATTAAGCTTCTAAGTCAAAGCAAGCAAAGATACGAACGACCCTTTGTATTGTTTTTTGCAGCATATCATTTGAAATTCCTCCGAATCAAATCTTAGTGAAACAATGGGTTATTATGTAGCGTATATCCCCTGGAACTACTATTATGAAATTTGGTGAAGAAAGAAATGGAGGGTCTTGTCTCACTATGCTTTGCCTTCAATATAGGATATTGAAAACTGTCGAATATAAAAAAAACTATTAATTGCAAATTCCTGCGGTACATTTCGCAACGTATAACACAAATTGGCAGTAGCTACTATAACGAAGGGGCTCTGAGTGAGACGGACGGACGACACGCGCGACTGTTATATGTACAGACCATTGGTAAATATATTGAAAAAAATATACATGTATAATTAAGATATTTTTTATGCATCTCTCGTTTGTGGCTCTCGTTGTGCAATGAGACGAATGAGGGTTCGATTCTCACTCCCCGGAATGAATTATTTTATTGTTTTCGCTTTGGTACCGATGTGGACTTAAAGACAAAAAAATGACAAATTTCCCTTCAGATAGTTGTATAGATACTTAGAATCTAACTAAGCCACCGCGGTCCGCTCGTTTATAAAGTAATCTGTGTTAAATGGTGGAACTTAATACCTCAATTTATGCTAATTTAATGACAGTTAGACAGAGAGTTAGTGTAATTGTCGATGCTGAGAACAAATATAAATCATTTAGATTGTATGTATCATACATTCTAATATAATATATAAATTAGAATTTTTGACAAAAAGTAAATATTATAATTAATTTTTTCGTAACAGCAAATCGGGAGATAATTATGTTTATTGAACTTTGAAGTATCAAGCTAGGCTGTTACCAACATCCAGGAATACAAATATAAGTAATAATAACTTTTGTTCACGACTGTACTCTAACAATATTCCATTCTGATTGCCCGCTCGCTACATTCACTTAATTGTATCCCAGTTGCGAGCTACACATGTACACACACACAGAGCCTGTACCTACTATATTATATATGTATGAATGTAATTGAATGAACCAACATACCAGAATTCCGCGGAAAGTTGGGAACAGAAGTGTCGGTATGGGAACAGAGAGTCTTAAAACTAAGTTCCTATGTATCCTCTACACTTCAATGTGCGAGATACAGCATAAAGCTAAAAAATACAATTAAAATATATTAGAATTATAAATATTTTAGTTGAAATAATCTGAATATATCTGTGTGTAACAGTCGTGTCGCATTGGGGCCGAGTCAGCTTGTAAACGCGACAGTTGTAGGTTTGACCCCTGTCGGAGTACCTAATAATTAATTATATTTACTTTATTTTCAATTTCAATTTTCAACTACTACTAGGTATTACTGAAATTATGCTACGTAGAACGCTGAAATTTTATGTTCCATAGATAGTGTAGAAAGCACTAAAAATATTTTTCCAAAATTCATATAGAAACGGGAAGAAACGGAATTTTAAATTTTAATGTCGTAAAGCAAACTAGGTTGCGGACGGCCACTAATTGCATAGATTTTAGTACACAGAATTACATACGTTATAGTGAACACACTACTATTTAGTACAACGATTATCCGTACGTCAATTAACTGAGTGATCGCTTATCCGAACTACTACACCTGGCTGGAATTGAAAATTTAAATAGTGAGTATACCCACTTACACCGGCACAGTGGCAGTACTTATTACTGACTGTGTCATCAGCTTATTAACATCACTAAGCCGCGAAGCAATAAAGACCAAATAATATAAACGTTATGTTTAAAAATAAAGCTTAGCTTTCAATACGACTTTAACTTAATCTTCCAAGTTCGGAAGCGTCTCATCGATCAAACTTATCAAGTTAAATATACTAAAACACTTTGAATGTACAGTAGAATGGAAAAGACCGGATGGTTCAGAAATTAGTGTATGGGTTCCACATAAGACGAAACTTCATTCTTCTAACATCACCCTCCTTGGCAGGGTAGCCAGAGAGAAAGGACGGCCAAACGTTATGGTCTATGTACCTCTTTCGCCTCGTCCACTATCATAAGCGCGCACATAATTATAATACTATAATCGTATATGCCCTCCGCGGGGTCCATATGAGTCCCAGAACGAGAAAATAAAAATAATTCATTTCTCAAATGGTAAACAAACTTACGACCGTTGCGTTTAGTTAGACGCTGTGCCGCAGCGCCACGATGCCTTGTACACTTAAAATGAATGTGGAAATATATATATTCTTTTTATTTAGCTTCACGTTACATTCCGCAGATAGCAGGGTCCCTCTGCCTTCCCAGAGGGAACCTGGAAACCTAATGTTAAGACACACTGTTCATCACTTACTGCCGACTTTTTAAGGCGTGTTGAGTGGCGGAATTCAACGCTGTGCTTAGCCTCGTCACCAGAGCGAGGAAATGAAAATGTTAAATATTTAATTCTTCTGAGTGGGAATCGAACCCACAACTTGTCTTGATGGGAACGCACTATGTTAACTCTAGGATCCCAGGTTGCCCCTGCCCACCCTGCTATGTGCGGGATACAGCGTGAAGCTAACAAAATATCTTAGCCCGAGCTACAGCTCCATCATGATACGTACAGAAGCTAATACATCACCCGCACGTCAGTTATCTCGTTAGATGCGATAGCAATGATTTATATGACATGTTGTAACGTACGCTTGGCCGTTTAAAGTTTGTAAATACTAAAAAGTAAATGTGAGCTTGAACGGCCGCGCCTTCGTTTCTTTATTTGTTTTACGGGTGGTGGTGGTGAGCTCTTTAATGATGATAAAGATGATGGTCATGATGACATTGTTTTTAGGCTTCACGCTTTATCCCGCATATACCAGTGTAGGCAGACGGAATCTAGTGTTAAGACACTCGGTTCCTTACTTTTCGGATTTCGCGTCGGATTTTCGAAACATTTATTATTAAAATTGGAACCACTAGTTCCTGAGATTAGGTTAGGTTAGATTAGGGTTTGAACCAAACATAAATTTCAAGTAAAACCGGCAGTGCTGGCTACTATTATTTTCATTCTTTCATACAATCCAGGTAAGAGCGCGCGGCGACGGTACGCAAGTGGTTGTTGTCCAAACAAACATTTACTTATACGTCTCTCTATTATGCTGGCAAGTTTAAATATTCCCACGTTGACACTTCTTAATGAATGCCTCACTTTGTTTTGTATTGACCAACTGTTTGATGGGTGGATTTGCTTTATACTATATAGGTAGTAGGTTCAATTTTAGTTTTATTTGAAAAGTATTATTGTTCGTTATATTTATGAATTTGAATTTAGGGAACGTAATATTTTTAGCATTAGGTTCACTCTGTCTACCGTGTTTATGCGGGATACAGTGTGAAGCTAAAAACCAGAAAATAAAAATTTACTATTAATATTATGTCACTAATGAAAACTACAGCTAACTATTAAATAACATAAACAATAGATAATTAAAAACTTCAAATAAAAAACTCTAAAAAATAATCAACAACTAGTAAAGAGCTGATAATCTAGCTAAGGAACTGGGAGCTACGATGCCACAGATAGACATACAGATACATAAACATATCGTCGGGGGCTTACTAGAGAAATTGATCGCTAAGTCGGTGGCTACGCTTCAACAAGAAGAGGATACAGGAAGGATGGCTGTCAGCTTGACTGGCACGGCTTTGGGTATCTTATGACATACTTTTGGCATAATTTCAGCGTTTATAGATAATATAAACGCTTATGAAAATATACTTTTATCATTTAACCGACTTGTGAAGAGTGAAGTTAAATTATCTTGAAGCCAATTCTTTTTATAGGGTCAAGAAATTTAATTTCTTCAATATTCTATCTAAAGTTCGTTAGATAAATTCATTAAGTAATATGTATCCTGCGATAGCCGAGGCCGTTGTGGCATTCACCCTGAATATACTTTTGGTTGTAAAACTAACTAGGTCGGGTCTCGAACTCCCGACATCCGTTATATAATTCCAAATGACATAACAGTGTGCCGCTATGGATTTCTTAATTGGGTGAAAACGGATGCGTCACTGTATTACAAGTTACAACGTCGCAGCAAATATTTAAACTTGTAATTAGGCTATTTACAATGTACAGACAGACCAAGTACATTTTTACATACATATAAAATGTAGTACGACTGTTCATATCATGCAAAATGAGTGCATACGGCCGCAAACTTAGACAAGTTAATTTTTATAAGTCATACGTTTACCTACAACCCTGAATTGGTACAGAGCCTTCGGTGGACCAGACCGACTCGCACTTGACCAGCTTTTTTATAACAGTGTGAAATAAAATTAAAATAACTTCAAGCTTTATCAAGGGTAGACAAACAGAACCTAGTGTTAAGATATTTCATTTCTAACGCTCCGCCTTATTTTTGTGATATTGAGACGGAACCCAACGGTGTGCTTTGTTTTCTTACCAGAGCGACGAAATGAAAATAATTAATTCCTGAAGTGGGAATCGATCCCGTTACAGTCAGTAACAGATGCTGTGCTGCGTGCCACGACTACCTCAACTCAATTATATTCGAAAGAAACAAATCCCGAGTCTTAAAATTAGTATAATATATACATAAAAAGAAGTTTTTTTTTTAAATTGCTTAACATACGTCACGTACGAGATTACTTTTTACACTTGAACGGTTTAAATGTAAAGAATCTGGGACCTTTTGTTTAAAAATCTACTGTACTATAAGGTTATAAGTTTCAAAATTATTTGTTATATAGGTTAGAGCTTATTAAAAACAATTTTAAAAGGACTTTAAGTTCTACGTCGATGTGAATAGGTTGAATTTTGCTTAGCAATGAGTACTGGTTCAAATCCACGGTTAACGAATGCCTTTCAACTATTTCATAGAGATTGTCAAACTTATATATGAAGTAAGTAACTGAGAAGTTATTTTAATACGTTATACCTTTGTATAAAACGATTCCGTAACTGTGACAGACAACGCACAAACGAAACCATTGGACTTAGAAAGTTGAAATTTGTCTTGACTACGACTGACTGTAAATATAATGGTTGTTGGTTCGGTTTCCAGTTGGAGGAATTAATTATTTTTATTTTTTCTCCCTTCATGGCATCTTAAAGTAATGTAAAGACAGTCTGTTCTGAAGACACTCCCATTCGCGTAACTCAACGCCGCGTTTTGTCTCGTTACCAGAGCCATGATCTCTCTTAAAGAAAACAAAACGCTCCGTCATTTAACATGCAACGTTTCGAAAATTGGGCTGTGTGTAGGGAACGGAGTGTTTTAACAGTAGGTTCCTTCTCCGTTCCCTGCTATATGCGGGATACAGCGTGAAGGTAAAAAACGTACCAAAATAACGTTTAAAAGCGACAAAACTTTGACAATAGCTGCAGAAACTGAACCTCCACTTGATATGATCAAAGCGACAGTCATAGTATTGAGAGGATGTTTTTTCTATATTTAACTTTTATCTTTTTATAGATACTTTGTACCATTATGTCGATGACAGACGTACACACAAACTGGCTACTGTTCTTATAGATATTTTTTTCTAGCTGTATCCCACACTTAGCAGGGTAGGCAGAAGGAACCCGGGAACCTAGTTTTAAGACACTCGTCCCTTCTAAGACACTTGCTTTCCGTTCCTTCTTTTCCACAGAATTATGGAGGCATTCCGTATAAAGTGGCGAAACTCAACGCAGTGCTTAGTCTTCTTACCAGAGCGATGGAATGTAACTGCCGCGCGTTCTGTGCCACTATTGTGCCACTGCGTCACGACAGCTTCAGTGATATATCACTTCGTAGTTTAATAGGCAATTAGACATATTATTGTTGGAAGGCGCGACCAAATTGCGTTTTATCTGTTAAATCAAAAGAGCTGGAGACCCTCCTCAACATGTTGAGTAACAATATATATTAGTAAAGCCGAAACAAAAATCCTTTACATAAAACACCAGTTCAAAGATAAAGTCAAGAAAATTTTGTTAATTTTATACTAATTTTTTATTGGACATTGGGAGTATAATTTTTAAATTTGACACCAAATTGTTATTAAGCCACTGGAGGCCTCTGGAAAATATCTATAGATACGCCCACGGACAATTAACATGTAAAGAAATAAAAATGAAAAAAAATTCCGTATTGCACGGAGAACGCAGTGTCTGTACCCACACAGATATGCGGGATAGACAAGTAAAGCTAAATAAAGAAGGGAAGACCTAACTCACTAATATTCACTTTACTTGCAATCCATATGTTACAAGTTGGCTTATGAAAACTAGGTAAACGAAATAAATATATTCCCAGGTAAGATTGGAACCTGTGACCGTCACGTAAAAAGTAATAGATTATACATTAAAACAGTCATATTACTTCCTATATCAAAAAATATTATATTAAAAATAGGTAAATAAATATAAAGCAAAAAAAAGCAGGTTCATTTTCCGTCCAAATTTTCGAGACATTGCGTGTTTAGCGGTGTACCTTTGCGTCGTGCTTGTTTACCGGAACAGGATAATGAAAATAACTAAAATATATCATGTCCCCGAGTCGGAATCGAACTTAGAACTATCGCGTTTACATTCATTACGCCTCTATTTTAAAACAATTAAAATCTATAAAAAAACAAATACCCAAAATCAGTCGAATGATTCATCCTGCCACAACGGAGCACCGAACCGGAACCGACGACAGGATAATGAAGCGCCATCATATAATATTAACAAAAGAATCGATAAACTTTTCAACGCGACTGTCACATCACTAGCGCTAAGTGATTTAACGTGCATTCCTTTGTCTCCTTTTAGGTAAGGTTAGAAAAAAAACTAAAATTATTTAAGATATGATTTTTTTCTTGGTATAATAAGAATCTTAGTTTAAACAAGCGTGTAGCCTGCAACTTTCTTTGCTTGGACTATAAAATGTCCAAATTCGATTCTCACTCGAGAAAATAAAATATTTTATATTTTAATTCGTTCGCTCTGGCAACGATTCAAAGCGCAGCGTTGAGTTCCGCTACTCAACACGTAACTTCTTCTTAACACTAAGTTCCCAGGTTTCATTCACCAACTCTACTATACGAGAAAAAAGATGTAACACTCGGTTCCCACAAAATACTCTTAGTTCTACTCTACTTGCCAAAATTGTCAAAAGTTCTACGCCGCATAGTTTCTGCTATGCGTTGTCTATCAGTGGAGTTACATCTTTCTCTCTTCCCTCCTGCTGAATACAGGTCACGAATAACACATTTTTTATTGCTTCACGCTTTATCCCGCATATATATCCCTTTAAACAGAAGATACCTAGTGTTGAGATACTCTGTAAGATAACGTTTAACTTTTCCACATTTTTTATAGATTCACATTATATGTATACGTAGACATAAGAAACCCAGTGTCAAGGTACTCCGTAACATTACGTTTATCAAAACTATCTGTTACAAAGGAAAGAAATCTAGTGTTAACACACTATGACGTTTCTCATACACTTCTCAATTTTCAAGATATTGCAAGTAGAGTGGTGGGATTTAAGGCTGCGCTTTGTCTCGTTACCAAAGCGAAGAAACGAAAATGGGAAATCGAACTAACAACTATCGTGTTTACAGTCAGACGCTCCGTCACATAATCGGATGAAAAAGGAAGGCATTTTAAGCACTTAAGTTCATTCAAAGGCAACTATTTATCTTATTTAAGTGTAAAAGCTTTAGCTTAAGTTGTCATAAAGTTGTATATATTTATGTAACAAAAGGAAAGGCTTTGGCTGTAAATTTTTATATATATTTTTTAGACATATAGCAGGATAGGCAAAGGAGAATCTGGGAACCTTCTTTATTCTGGAAATTTTCATTCCCCACTTTCCGCTGAATTCTGGAGGTATTGCGTGTTAAGTGGTGAAACTGAGTCCTGCGCTTTGCTTCGTTACCCGAGCGAGGAAATGAAAATATTAAATATTTAATTTCCTCGAGTGGTAATCGAACAAACAACCTGTTGTGTTTATAGTCGCATGCTTCTGCCACTGAGCCACGCCTGGCCACTTTTTTATTTTGTAATTGAAATCTAAAATGACTACTAATACATTTTAAATAATGCGCGAAGGAAATAGTGGAACTCCATTTTTCCAATTTTCGCTGATGCACATTAGGCAATAGGTATAAATTAATTTAAGTTATGTGTGCCTGTGCCTAAGATACTCTATCTTTAAACTTTTAGTGGTTACAAATTAATACTGAAAAATAAAATAAAAAAAACTACCAATAAATATCATTTTAAAGCTTTTGAAATTCAACTTTTTTTCTTACTAAATTGTGTTTTTTTATTTAGAATTTAAATTAGCAGGTTACGAAATAGGTTAGTGAGTTAGGAAATAAACATACAACTGTAAAGTCCCGCATCAAACTGGATATACAGAAGACGAGCAGCCAGCATTCACTGATCAATTTAAGAGACATTGCGTGTTGAGTGACCGAATTGTGTACCAGGCCGAAGTACCAGAGAACGAGAGGGAAATAATTCTCTCCCCCGAATAGGAATTGACGTCACACTCATCGCGCTTACAGTTCGGCCTGAATAAGTAACATATATATTTTAATGATCAAATATTATTTGCAATTCAGAAACGGAATACAAAAAAAAGTTATTTAATTTCAATTTATCGATAGTATCAAATCACTATCTAATAAAATGGAAAGCTGCGCGTGCGAAGGGCAAAGTGGATGCGGCTTATTCAACGGGTTTTTATTTCAAAAATAGTTTGGTGGTGATATGTTATAGACAGACAGATTGTTTTATTGTGTATTTCAATATATACCTGTTCGCTTAGAAGTTGATTGATTACCTGAATCTTGAAGATTGGATGTTCATCTAGATTCTAGAAGTTATGCTATGATCAAATCGTAAATTTTTTATATATTTTTTTAATATATTTAAAAGCTATTGCTGATAAAAACTTCTTTCTGCTTATTTCACCTGAAAATGCAGAAGATGTGGTAAGATAATATATCTTTAAACTAACCACATATTATCACGGATATGGGTAAATGCCAAAAAAACACCAAAAAAAAAATTATCTCTAAGAATTAGTGAACAAATAATTAAATCACGCAAAAAGTATAGAAAAAAGGGTGTTTTCCGTCTCTTTTTTGCAAAGCGTCTCAAAAAAGAACAGAGTGAGGGTCACTAAGACCTTTGTTTGGAAACCGATATTATCTAATAAAATATAATGATGAGATTTTAATATGAAATTTGAAATGTTATTTGTGTTTGAAAAAATAAAAGCTTCTGCTTGATGAGGGGCCGTTTAAGTATTATTTCTGTTCACTTTTTTAGCCATGGCGTTCCGAGTTCAAATTCAGATGGAAAATTAAGTACAAAGTGAATAATACTAAGATTTCTCGGCTTACCCTACTAAATATATTCGTTTGATATATATGATAATCGAACCCAGAATCATAAGCGCAATACTGTGTTAATGAATCACAAATGCCACAGTTCCCCAAAATTGCAGCATACAAGTCTATAACCGCCTTCTGGCGTTACACGCTTTTCTAAACGCTACGAGTGTAAAATCAAAAAGCACTTTCATATCCCCTAACCCTATAATACCACCCCTTGGTCCGTTTCACTAGTAAAGGAAAATAAACTTTATATCTAGCGGAATAAAGTTGTTTTTTCGTGATATTTCTGCTAGAAGCGTTAAGGGTGAACACGTGCAGATTCCCATATAGTGACCGTTTGAGTGTAGGAATTTAGAGTGTTATAATGAAAAAAACAATTGCATTTTGTTTTAGAGGCTGCGAATTTAGTGGTGGGAAGTGGCTTGAGGCGTGAGTTTTAATATCCCTTAGAAAAGAAGTTTGACTAAATTTTGGTTACAATGTGTCTTTTCTATTTAGAGTTTGAATGGATGAGTTAATTACATTCGTCTTTATTAAATAGTTTCATTTTAAGTTACCTGTCTGGTAGACCAAGCAGAATTGCTTGAGTTTTGTCACTTGGGCGCAACACGATGGGTGTGAGAATACCATGTCCACCCCAGAATCATTGTATGTACCTCAGTAATTTCACTAACAAAAAATTAGCCCAAAACATTTTGTAAAACAACGTATAAATGAACAACTCTTTTCAAGTTACAGATCGGCATAATATTTTCTGACAAGAGGGAATCCTCAGAAAATATCTCTATATACGCTCATGCTTGACACGCAATGTCTTCAAAAATCGGCGGAGACGAGGGTCGGAGTGTCTTAGTGCTAAGTGGGGGCTGTACGAGAAAAAAGTAATGCTGTTTTTAACGTTCAACTTTATACATATTTTCATTGTAATTTATTGCGCGAGTATTGGCCGTTATGCCACAGAATTCTATATGACAAACAACTTTGTGCATATATAGCACTTGAGCACAGGAAAGGACTCCTAGTCTAGGACTCTAGTATCTTAATAAGTGTTCATGTAAATGATAAAACACTGAAGGCACGCGTTACAAATTAAAGTGTTACAGGGAACTAATCAGTCCCCTTTGTTCCCGTATTTGCTAGGGTGGAGCCCTAGCAGTAAAGGGTTACGGATTTCGTTTGAATATTTTATTTGGCAGTTTTTTTTATTTAGGTATTTATTTTATAAAAGCTATTGGCAAGGAAAACCTAGGATCACTTAGGAACCAAGTCGACAATCGTTCGAAGAACAATATATATCTAAATATCTATACATTTGCTATAACACACAATCACAAAACTATTTTGATATTGTTGTAATAGTACCTAACTTTTAAAATTTTATTTAGATTCACTATATATCCCGCAAACAGCAGGATAGGTAGAGGAAATCTGGGAACTTAGTTGTAAGACACTCTGTTTCTGTTCAGCTACTCGGAACGGGGAACGGATTCCCCACTTTCCACTGAATTGTGCAGGCATTGAGAGGCAGAACTCAACGTCGTGCTTTGCCTCGTAACCAGAGCGAGGAAATAAAAAAAATATATTTCACTTTCGACACTATCACGTCGTGCCGCAGTGGCACAAGCTTTTGGGCAATGATTTTGAAAATTATTTCTTGGAGTAAATAATTTTCTCGACTGGCCTCCATTCTTGATAGTACCTAATTTTGTTCTAACCCTTTATTATCTACAGGTGATAAAGAACTCTACGCAATAGAGTTCTAATTTTACTAACGAGAGGCGAAAGAGGTATGCAGAGGCCAATTTTCAGGTTTCAAATTCACGTGACTTTCCTTAGTCAATGAGCGCCTCTGACTTTCTTATCATTCATTTTTGCTTCATAACTCTTTTTGCTATTCTCTCGTCACTCATTTTATAGACGGGCCTTATGGCCTAAGATCCCATTGCTTTAATCTGCAGGGATCTGTTTTTTTAACAAAATCTACAAGTAAAAGTGGTATTTTAATGGAACCTATAAATACTATAGCAAAGATAGCCCATCTATTCAACTTTTCAAAGTTAATTAAAGTTTCAACTTCTATTTTTTCTTCTAATATCAAATTCCAAGGGTTGTGTTTCAACAAAAAATGTTTAAACCTAATGAAAGAAGCCAAGCAGAAATGGTAAAAGGGATAAAGATTAAAAAAAAAAAGATTTTTGACATTGACAGGTGTCAAATTTAGTAGTCTTTTTTAAATAGGGATGCTAAAAAGACTTGTCTGTCCGTCTTAAGATATAATGAGGTGTTTTTTTGTCAAAAAAATGGATTTGATTTCAGAGAACGTGGCTTAGTGAGAAGTAGTATGCTGTTCTGCATATAGCAGGGTAGGCAGAACCTGAGGCCGCGCTTGCCTCGTAACTAGCGAACGAAATAAAAATATTTATATACTCTTTGATTTAGGTACACGCATATATTACAGTAGACAGATGCAACCCAGGCTGTACGTTTAGTTTTTACTGCATTATCTCAATTCCCACACAATTTTCGAGACATTGCTTGTTACGTAGCGGAAGTCATATAGTTTGGACTCATTTGTTAATATCTTATATTTAAACAGGGAACTGAACCTGTACCCTCAAGATCAAAATCCCCAATAACTACACCGCCAACTATAATGATAACAAGTTACACTAAGAATATTCTAAATGTCTTAACAAATACTAATGAAGTTCATTTAATTAGCGAATGCCAGTTAATATAGAGGTATTGGGAAAGAAATGGCTTTTACATTGATAAATGAATTTGTAACTATTTTGGAAACAATCGCTTACCAAGTATTCGACTAGTTTCTACGGGAATCGAACCCACAAACGTGGATAAATAAAATATACACTACCATTATATATAAATAAAATAAATCAGCTTCACCCTGTGTGCACACAGCAGGGAAGGCATACGGAATCTAGTGTTAAGACACTCCGTGCCCCATTTTCCGCCCATTTTTGGAGACATTGCGTGTTGAGTGGCGGAACTCAACGCCGCGCTTTGCCTCGACAGCAGATCGAGGAAATGAAAATATAAATAAATATTTCACTTCCTCGAGCGGTCACCTTGTGCCGCTGCGCCACGACGGCCTCAACTCCACTCTAGCTTGATTAAAAAACAAATGTACTTATTCCATTTTTTGTATGCGGCGAGAATTTAGTATAAAGAAAGACCTTTCTTCGCTTTCCGCTGAATTCTTGAGACATTGTGTGTTGAGTGTAGGAACTCAACGCCGCGCTTGTCCTCATTACCAGAGTGAAGAAATGAAAATATTTCACTCTCTCGAATGGTAATCGCATCCACAATTGTTGCATGTAAATTGCCCTGGAAAATGAAAACAAAAAGTTTTCACGAACATATCTGTCCTAGATGCGCCCTCAGAAACATCTCTAGATACATCCACGACTGCGGGATAACGCGTGAAACTGAAAAAACAATACAAATGGAACCCTAACTAAACCAGAACAAACTGTACAAAGAAATTAGAATATATATTTAACGAAAATTTTCCATTTTAATTCCAGTCCCAATTTAAATATATCTCAATACAAACACTAGAGTGAGTCGCGACGAGCCAAACTAAACAACGCTTCCTCTCTTTATGTCAGCGTTGAGAGATCAACGGCGCGTGTCAAAAGAGAACTTAATCTATCACGAAAATACTTCAAAATACACAGGAGGTACGGGGAATTAAGTTATTTTTGTTTTTAACATCTCATAGCACCTGATATTAAGACACTCCACTCTCCACGTACCACCCAATTTTACAAACATTGCGTGCTGAGTAGCGGAACTCAATTCAGCGACCCCGAGTGGGAATCGAACTCACTACCGGCGCATTTACAATCAATCGTTGTGCCACTGCATGACGATTGCCTCGATAATTATAATGAACATAATAAAAATATTTCAGTATAAAACTCGAGTCATTAATTAATCGTAATAATTACAGTTAATGTGTGGTCGTTTGTATGAGTTAAGGGGAGGATCGTCTTTCGAAATGAAATACCTATAATAATAATAAATAAACCTCGCGAAGGTTGTGGGTTCAAAAATCAGGAGGGGGGGAAGTTTCTCAGTAAACTAGTGATGAACACTGGCTGTGTCTGAAAGGAAATATAAGATTTAAACCTTTAAGTCGTAGGGTTAGCGCGAGCAGGCGGACGTACAAGTGAAAAACGTTTGACTAAGCTGCAATAACTTTTGCTAATATCATAGTCGAAATATTAAGCTAATATTTTAATATGTATGGAAAACAGAGAATAAAGAGAAAAATAAATATTTGTTAAAATAAAAAAAATGTCTGAAAAATTTTCGCAATTTGTTGATAGTTTTTATAATTTGGTGAGTGAGCGAGTGAGGTCAGTCATGGTGCAGGGGCACTGATTGTGGGTTCGATCCCCACTCGAGGGCATGAAATATTTGTTTAAATTTATATTTCCATTTCTTCCCTCTGGTGTCGAGGCAAAGCGCGGCGTTGAGTCCTGCCACTCAACTGTCCTGCTGTGTGCGAGATACAGTGTGAAGCTGAAAAATAAAAATACTTACAATAACTTGAGCTTAAATACTAGTAAAAGAAATCGAATGTAACTCAACAGAAGTTTGACGTTATCAATAATTTTAACGTAACACTACACCTTTAGTATAGAGATTGTCTTTTTGTGTGTAAAGTCGTTTTCATTCTTGAAGGTACTTGTGGTTTTTATGTCCCATGTAATCCGACACGTGGACCCATTTTGAATTCCAAGGGCAAATACGAGAAATTACTTTTAATAGTTATTTTTTAATATTACTTTTACTTTGCATAAATCAGTATAGCAGAGAAACCAAAAGTACCTAGTGTTAAGACACTCTGTTCCCATTAAGACGCTTTCTTTCCCCCACTTTCCTCAGTCTTCTGCAGGCATTGTGTGTTTTTTCTTCTATTTCCGTCCACTTCTAAGGCATTGAGTTTTGAGTGACCGAATTTAACGCTACACTTTACTTTGCTAAATCATTAAAGCATAGATATATAGATAAGAATTAAAACTTCCCAATGTTGTTACCCAATTTCTAGACTATGCGGGTTGAGATGCAGAACTCAACGACGCGCTTTCTCTTGTTAAAATTATTCATTGTGTCTATCTCCGAGTGGAAAGCGATCTTACAACCACCGAGTTAAATACTTCCCATTTTGCATCCACGATGACGTCGTATAAAAAAATACATGTATATATTTTACTCTTTTATTAGATATTGCCATTAAATATAAAAAAATAAAACTGCATTCCTCTTAAACAGAATGATCACACACGCACGATATATACTGGTAAACTCGTTAAAGTAATTAAAACGAGATTTATATTAGGATTATTTATATATAATATATGAAACTTAGCGACGTTGGGTTCCGCCAACACGGGATCAAAAGGGATAAATACACATTGATAACGAAATATAATAGACATATACCTTTAATCTGTATAATTGTTGACGCCCTCGTGGTTGTGGGTTCGACTTTGACTCGTTGGAATGATCATTCCACCATAATAAAAATTGAAAATTGGGCGGAGTTGAGTTGCCTCCACCTACCCTGCTATGCGTGAAATACCTACACGATCAGATTCAAAAGATATGTACTCAAAAGATAGTAATACCTTTTTCATATCTTTCTCTCTGGTAGTGAGATAATAACTTGTGGATGAAACTGCAATACATACCTGAAACAAAAAACGAAAAGCAAATTATAATAACAATAATTTCTATCGTTGAACAGTGGCACAGCGCCTGCCTTTGAATGTCTAACCGACAGGTTCAATTCCAATTCGGGGTTTCTATGGAACGGATGGAAATAACTAAGAATTGATGGCATGTGACACTTAGACATTTAGACAGATAATTGCAAACATAGAAGAGCAAGCATCTATTATATATGCCTCGGAGTCTAACACTTATAATGTGAAAAGAATGTAAAACCTCACGTGTATTGTCAGTTACATACAACTGGGCCGCGACGACTTTTCATACCATAATTTTACAAATTTCTTGTAATCTTTAATTTATTAGTCGACGGTCTGTTAAAAAACCATTTAAAGAAAATTTATAGCACCCCTTACATCGGGTCATAATAATTCAAAGTGAAATATTTATAATCTTTTCTATGATATAAAAAAAGTTTGACGTTAGGGCTGTCCATTGTATTTACATATTATAAATAAATATATATGAGTAGTTAAAAGCTCGCTTCTCAAACTCGAGTGCTTTACTAGTAACCTCTAGAGTGTTCCACTATTCTTGTCCTGGATCCATTATTATACCAGATCGATGGTGCCGTATTATTCTATTCTCTGTATAACTGACAAGTTTCATGATGGAACTCAGCCAAGATATAATTATTGGAACTTTTTCATCACATTCTATAGCACCGGTTCTTTTAATAAAATGTATTTTATATGTAATTTTTTTTTCGTATTTTTTAATAAAAGCAAAAAAACACAGGTTTTATACAACATTATTTTAATTTCACATCTATGTCACATAACTATGAACGAACTTTTGCGACGATTTTGTATTGTTGCCCTTAAAAATTATAGCAAAAATTAAATTAAGCAAAAATCCCGAAATAATTAAATTTAAAAATGAGATGGTGACAACCATGGCAACAGGATGCAGTACAAGAACAATAATTTAGAGCACTATTATTACGGCGCCTAAACTTCATCAATTTCGTTCAATGATTTATTCGTTTTAAAGAATGCCCGCGAGGGAGGGAGGGAGGTGACAGTGAGATAGAGTTATTATGACTACATTTAATAAAAAAACTGCTTCACTCTTTTTCTCGCTAACCAGACTACCCAGTCAGAGGGAACAACAAGTGTTAAGACACTTTTTTGTCCATTTTCCGTTCAATTTTCAAGAAGAAACGCCGCTTTGTTTTGAAATAAAAAAAAACTATACTCTACCAATATTATAAATGTGAAAATTTGTAACGTTTTTAGTTGAAACTGTACAGTAATATATATACCTTATACATATTATGCACATCAGAATGGGCTACATTCAAGAAGGTTACAATTTATGTAAAGATTTTTTATAATTTGTATACAATATAAAAATAAGTTTAATGAAGCGAAATTTAGATATAATTATTTCCCCCAGCGAGAATCAAATCTACGACCATCGCTTACAGCCGCACGCCGACGCACTGACCTCTTGTTATTTCAAACTGTCGAAATCCAATAATAGCTCACGACTTTAATTAAGATAAAATCAGGCAATACGCCTTCATAGTTATAAACAATGATAATAATGAATCATACGTATATGTATTGTATACTTATAAATAATGTTTTTTTTTGTATTTTTTTAGCTTCACGTTTTATCCCTTGCAGAGTATCTGTCCCGTTTGCCCTCACACTCCGAATGTATCCCACGAATGGCATCTCTAATAAATTTAAAATAAAAATGTTGGACGCAGCAGGATTCAAACTGCCTACCTGCTGTTAATTAATTAGAATTAGTGTTCTTATATGAAAATGCGAAAACAATACTTTAATAAACAAAACTAAGATATTATTATACCATTAGACTGTTTTGTAAGTAATAAAAAAACATCGTTAAGCTGAAAGATTTTTTTAATTACTTACATTTTACCCATTCCGTGTAACAATTTAAACTTTTTAACCTTCACGCTATATCCCGCATAGAACAGGGAAAACTGAGGGAATCCAGTGTTAAGACACTCCGTGTGTAGGGAACACACGGCCCAAGTAGTTGAATATATAACTTATACGACAATGTAGCTGATAACACGTTATAGTTATAAGTGCGGACACTTCACTGTTATGACAAATACGAGAATGTTTACAGAACATTATATAGCTTTAGGGATTTACATACATTAGACAGTTGGATAAGAATCGTGGCCTCCAAATTCTATTTTTTTTAAATGTTTCTGTTTCTGTGGCTCGATAGAGGCGTCGTAGTTCCAAAACAAAGTATATACGAGTCTTATAGTGAGGTATATGAGTTTTAAAAAAAGTTTTTTTATCCTTCACAATTAATCATATAATATATTTCAACTAATGATATTTTTAAGCCAATACGACGCGACAGACGGACATATTGACTATGACTTGTCCAATATAAAAGTGAAGTCGTCAGTCTGATATGGCCCTTAATCTCCCATATATCATACGTGTCGCCATACAACTCTTCAATCAACTGGCAAATCAATTAATTTGAATTTAACTACCGATAAATTGTCTACAGACAGACAAATATTTGTTATATTATTTGATAAATTGATAACTTTATTATAGTTTCTAACATGCGAGGGCTGTGAGTTCGATTCCCACTCGGCAAAATTATTTTTATTTCTTTGGTCTGGGCAAAGAACGGCGCGTGTTCCGCTACTTAACACACAATGCCTCGAAAATTTGGCGGTTTATGGAGAACGTAGTGTCTTAACACTAGGTTTCGCCCCTTATACTGCCTCATATGTATGTGGGATGCAGCGTCAAACTTAAAAAACACTAGGTTTGTGCCGCCTTCCATCTTAGCTACATGTGAGAATAGGCCGGAGTTCAGAGAAGACATTCTCAACACGTAAAATAATTTAACTTTAATAAAACATAAAAAGGTAAACACGCTAAGTATTTCATTAACACGCAAATATTAAAAGTAACAGCTTTCACTTGTCACTTTATTTTAAAAGAAATCGTTAAAAGTAATCTCATTTGTAATCTCAATGCCATTTTACTTCCGGAGTGTCGGGAGTGGGGTCGTAGGTTCGATTTGCTCTTGGGATAAACTATATAAATTTTCTAGTATGCACTTTGCCGACTTTCTTTTTGTTTTTGATTATCCAGCAGGGTAGGTACAGTGGTCCAAGGTTCGTTTTTCGTAAAAATAATTCATTAAACATATTTTTTTGTTGGATCGCCTCGCGGAATTCAGCGGAAAATTGCAAACGTGTGTCTTAACACTAGATTCCCTCTGCCTACTCTGATGTGTGCGGGATACAGCGTGAAACTATAGTATTACATTATATTAATCGTCTCTATGTTACTCACTATACTTGCAGTTAGTTACCTAGGGTACTTCGAATGTATCACGTGTGAAGTGGCAGGCAAAAGTTAGAGTATTCTGTTACCGTATTTATTCCCATGCTTTTAGCACTTACAACGAATGTTTGTACCATAGATTTTTTATACGTTTTTATCGATACTTAAATATTTACTCGCGATAAACCCGACCTTCAAATATCGTTTGACAAGATGTCACATCACTAGAGTCAATATTGTCACGTCACCATATTGTCAAAAATGTTATGAATCACAAATTTTTCATTTCTTTTGACGTGACATTGGCGGAGTGATTTTGTGCTCAACTGGCACGCTCGGAACGCCATAATAAAAACAACATACGAGTAGGCATAGGGAGCCTAGTGTTAAGACATTCTGTTTTTCACATTTCATCCATTATAATGCCCTAACCCAACACCGCGTTCAGTCTATTCTCGATCTCGGAGAAATGAAAATATTTTTAATATAAATTATCCTATCCTATTATCTACAATGAAACCGTCGTGGTGTAACAGTGTAGCGTCTGGTTATAACCGCGGTGGTTGTGGGTTTGATTCCCATTCGGAGGAATTAGAAAACACGGTGATGTATGTATGACCTATGCCTCCCTTAATTAAAAATAACGTCTCATAAACAATCATCTTTATAACGTTCTCAAATCGTAATACAAATCACACATTAAAATCAGACGTTTAGCATTAATCGGGAATTGAAGTCGTGACCTTTATACAATAAATTAATATGAGCGCGACACTTGATACAATTGGTTATATAAAGTTAAGTAGTTATGATTGTTTCTCACAGTCGCAATGACCCGGAGTTCGATTCCTTGGGTCATTTTTTGAGTATATTAATAGGAAAAATACTTTTTAAATTAATAAAAAGAACATTAGCCCATCGTGGCACAGTGGATCTGAGTGTACGAGAGATGATTGTGGATTATTTATATTTGTAGTCTCTGGTTGACAACGCGCGGCGTTTATATGCGTTATTCAATACACAATATCTTGAAAAATGAGATTTGAGTGTCTTAATTTAGTCTAAATTCTCTCTAACGTGAATTATAAAAAAACATTTGCGTAATCATAAAGTACCTCATTGCATATGTAAAAGGTGTGGGTTCAACCCCGTGTCATGTTATAAAATGAGAATCAAACCCGCAACCTGGCCGCCTTGAAGTTATCTGTAGATGGCAGCGCGCAGTTTGATTTTTTTATTGTTTGATGAAAAGTTCAAAAAATGTAATTTCAGGGCGGCCACGACTTGTTGACCGTACTGCACTCGGGGTTTAATAGAAATACAACCGGCTTATGAGTCACTCGTTAGGTTCTATTCAATCTAATTCTACGAGTGTTATGGTGTGGTCACGACATTTGTTGAAGGCATTTTGTATGTTTGTTGTATAATAAAAGCTTCACGATGTATCCCGCACATATCACGGTAGACAGAGGGAACATGGGAACCTAGAGTTGACATCCCGTTTTCATTACGTACGTTTTATACGTCCAGTTCCCATTTTCCGCCGAATTCTGTAGGCATTGCGTGTCCAATGGTGGAATTAAACGCCGCATTTTGCTCGTTACATTTTTATTGTTCGAGGTATTCCTTACCAGAGCGGGAAAATAAAAGTAATTTGTCCCTCCAGCGTGCATCAAACCCACAACCATGGCGTGTACAGTAATACATCTTACTGCGCAATGACGGTCTGATGTTCTTAAATGGAGATTCCATTCATTTTGGCTTTCCTCTACCTAGAAATTATCTTTTAGTTTATCACCAGGGTTAATCTTCCCTTGAAAATTTTCATTTAACCAGCCTTTACCCAAGTGGGAATTGAACCTAATACTATCAACGTGGACTTCATCCACTTTCTATTTTTTCCACTATTGCTCAATTTAAGAAAATTTTCGAAATATACCTAAAAATTCACCAAAAATTAATATACGTTCAAATTGTAACTGATATAGTGACGACGCGACAGATCGATACGAGGATATTTACAGATAGAGTTGGAAATTTTGTCATCGATTATACAACTAACCCTAATTTTATTTCTATAGAATTACATATCTAATGGAAAAAGCTACTAGTTGTGTATAACACAAGACGAATTCTATCTGCCTCCGGTGACATAGAGTATTAACTTGATGTAATAAAAATATATATAACATATAATGTAATAATAGCTTTTCTTGATAAATGGACTTTTCTTGAAAAATAATTTATGAATTTAAGCCAGTTTCTATAGTTCGGGCCGTTCAGTTAAATAAACTCTTTAGCTTTACTCGTATATTTCTATTTGAGCGTCAAACTGTACCGCGCATAGAGCGGGGTGGGCAGATGGAGTCTGAGAACCAAGTGCTAAGACACACATCTCAAAGAGGCACATCAGTTTGCTACTTTCCGCCGAATTCTGCAGGCATTTCGTGTTGAGTCGATGCAACTCAACGCTGTGCATTGTTTAAATTTAACATTGGATCGTTACCAGACCGAGGATATAATTATTTGATAAATAATATTCGAATAATTCTCGACCCATCATCATTACAAAAGTAAACAAATATGTCCAAAAAAAAAAAACATTAATAAATTTTCTATAAGGCAACAAAACTTAGTATCGATAATTGTGTGACTCAACTCTACTCCGTGAAGAGGCAATAAGCTCGTGACGCGGACGTTAGCAGGTACTTTTTTTCTTTTGTTTTAAGTGTTTTTAAGAATACCGTATATTACGGTATCACTAATAGTGTGCGTTTAATGGCGTCATTTGGCAACTATAGATTACTGAGAAAATATTTATTTGTAACAGGTTCCGTTACGCAATAGTATTTTATATTTATATAAATTTTGTGTAAATAATTAGAAAATCCGTAGTAATTGCGATCGTCGTGGCGCTGGGCACAATCTGGGTTTGGCTCCCACTCGGGGGAACTACCGTATGTGCATGGGAACCTAGTGTTAAGACTTATACATAAATGGACAAAATTTGAATTTAAAATAGTTTGGTAGATGACCTTCGACAGCGACTTTTTGGCGAAAAGACAGTAGTGTTAATATATTACATAAATATATATATTTGTCGATAAATGAACATGGACCTCACTACTCAAAGCAATAAGCGCGTGACGTGATTGTTACATCACTAGTAGCTAGCTTTGATGATAACGAATTTCTAGTTTGGAAGCTATCAAATTACACTGTATTGGAGAAACATTTCATAGAGGCGGATGTGAGGACTATTTTCACTTCCTCGCTCTGAGGTCTGTACTCGTATTTTTATACTACTTCTTTGCGACTCGTGCACGTAATGTGATCAGCAGAAGACGTGCATGTTTATCTTTTTTAATTTCATGCCGTGTCCTACGTAAAGCAGAGTAAAGAGGCAAAAGGTAATGAACCTACTTTAAAGTTGTTCCGTTCAATCTTCGAAACATTGTGTATTTAGTAACGGAACTCAACGCCGTATTTTGACTTGTTATCAGAGCAATCCAAACGGTAATCGAACCTACAGTCATTGCGTTTACAGTAATACGCTGTGTCACAGCGCCACAACTTGCTTAGGTAACGTGTTATTATCTGGTTATTCGTATTTGTATGTTAAACAGCACAGATAGCTTAATAGTATATTTTCAATATATGTTATTGAGCCAAGAAGAAACTGCCCATTGACATCAATATATCATCTACATCAAAATTTAAATTTTACATGCAACACAGGTTTCATAGATTCAATTTTAAGATTTCTCTTATTTCTAATTATTTTCCACGTAAGAGATAAATACGGAATGGTACAGAACTCTACATATATCGGAACTTCAAGGTGGTCCCGACTGCTGCATGCATATTATTACGTAACTTTAACACGCAATGCCTCCAGAATTCGGTGGAAAGTGGGGTAACGGAAATGTTTTAAGGGGAACCGAGTGGTTTTGCCCTAGGTCTTACAAATTCTGTCTACTATGCGTGGATGTAAAAAAATATGCATAGTTAGAGGTAATTTATCATAGAGAGAGTTAGATTGAATCCATTCAATTTAAAACAAGAGATTATTTTAATAAAAAACTAAAATCAGTCTCTTCTTATATTTTTGGTATAAATAATCGAACTTGTAACCCTCGAGGGGGTGGTATTAAAATATGCATAATCCTTGGGGGGTCGCCGCCACAGCTATACAAAATATTTACGACACTCACGTATTTTTTAAGGCTTAATAGACGCAATTAAGGGAAATGGCCTCCAGTTTATACCCTGTGGTACACCTTTCGTATTTTTTAATTATTTCTTAAGAATGTTGAATGGTAGCGCAGTGGTGGTGATACAAAGTGACTGAAGTACGATGGTTGTGGATACTACTATCAATACTTAATGTTATAAAGCTAAAGAGTTTATTTAGTTGAAGAGGCTAATCTCGGGAACTAGGTACTAGTTGGAGTTTATTTTTTTATTCAGAGAGAACCTGGGAAACTAGTATTGAGACATTTTGTTCCCATTAAGACATTTCCGTTCCCCTCCTTCCGACGACCGCAAATACGCTTTTTTTGTTAAATGAGACATTCGGACACATATTTAAAAATATCGGTTATTATTTCCGTTTAAAATGCGTAGGCAACGCCGCAGCTGCATTCGAGTCAGCTATATGTATTAACTTTGATTATATCATATGTATGGTATCGTCATCATTTTGTTGTTCTCTGAATCAAATTCCGAAGACATTGGCATTTCCTTGCTTTATCTATTTCGAAGAAGAAAGTAAAAATCATCTTTAGATAATTTTTTTCATGTAGAAGAGCATGCAGAAGAAACCTTTTACTAAGACCCTCAGTCCACGCTTTTATCCAAACCTTTGAATCATTGCATGTTGAGTGACGGAACTCAACCCCGCGCTTTGCCTACTAGATATATATAAGGAAATGGAAATATTAATTATTTCATACCCCGAGTAAAAATTGAACCCAATACTGTCACGTTTACAGTCGCACGTTTTGTGTGAACTAATTATTCTGTTTGTTTACCAAATAGGCTTTTGAGCTAGGAACATATACCCATCACTATATTAGTTACAAACGCGCCTCGAGTCATAGCAAATCAAATAAATAGTACAATGAAGTTTTATAGCTATCATTTAAAATAATTTACATATAAAAAACATTTAAGTCTGTCCGTCGAAAACTGCTTGCTGAGCTTGATCATTTCTCGGCTCTAAATACATTTTTACATACATTTTGATTTTAGTTTTTTTAATCTTTATCTTTTTAGACTCGTAATTGCAAGTTTGCGGTGACTGTGGGTTGAGTTCTATTGAGTTCAATAAGACAATCCGTTGTCGACTCTCCGCCCGACTTTCGTGTTGAGTAGTAGAACTCAAGCCCGCTTTCTCTTGTTACTGAAACAAAAAATTGAAAATAATTCATCTGCTGAATGGCAATTGAATCCACAAACGTCGCATTCACCTTAGTGGCCTCGAATTAAAAAAATAAAGATATTTACCTACTAATTTTACAAGTTTATTTTCATAAACATATGCAGTATTTTTTAAGCTAATAAATTTAATTTAATAAATTTCGAACACTGGACCCAGTGTGTCGAAAATCGAAGAACATAATAAAATGATAGGTTATCAGTAGGTACACGAATGTCTGTATTGACATTCCCACGATATATTATTTGGTATATTCTAAGAATATTAGAATAACCTACACAGGTTGAGGCCAGATGGGAGGTACAAGTGACCCTAAGCGGGACAGGTTGTGGATTCGATTCCCACTCTTGGAAACTTTTTGATTTCTTCTCTCTGGTAACGAGACAGTGTGTAGCTTTGGGTTCCGCCCGCCAGGAATGTAAATGTAGATGTGAACACTAGATCTCCAAGTTCCCTCTGCGTACCCTACAATGTGCGGGATTCAGCGTGAAGTTAAAAACGAGTACAGTCAAAACCAAAACCAAACAAAAAGATAGATTTCTTGTTAATATATTGCAAGACGTAAGAAGTTCGTAAGCAAAGGAAAATGCATATAAATACTATTTCCCGTCTAGACGTTCCTTGATAGAACGAACAAAATATGATAAAAATCTATGATAATGTATTTATTTTGTATTTCGAGGCAAAAATTCAAATAGTGGTGTGTCTTTACGTTCTCCAAATTTTTTATGACACTACTTATTGTTTTTATTTGCGGCTTCACCAATGTGGGCACTAATGATTTTATATACCCTCACAGCCTTACACTATCCTGCTATAAGTAGGATAGACCACTTGCAGCACCCTCCCTCTCTCCTCAATTGGGTCATTATTTGGTCGCCCAATGTTTCAGACATCGCGTGCTGAGTGGTGGAACCTGCTGATTAGGAGCCAAACCTACAACCACCGCTTAGTTAGTCTTCATACAAGAGTATCATTTCCTAATATTATATTTTTTTTAACAATGTGATTTGTGTACAAGTGTAAAGACTACAAAAATATGTCTTATTATACATTTCCAAATAAAGTCATTTTTTTCCTGAAGTAAACATCGACCCCCGACCTCCTCCTAAATCTATAATTCTAAAGCCTTCATTAAATAACCGGTGTGTTTTGGTATTAAATTGAAATTTCCCCCGCTTTATCCATATTTGCTCAGCTAATCGATAATTTATGGTAATCGTATGCACATCACTATTTGTATGCGTTATCTTCGAATTGCAGCTATGCTGTAGTGATGGGCTTCGATTTATCGATATTATTTTAGCATTCTTAATTATATTGTATTTTATATTTAAATTATGTGAGGCTATCCTGACGCAGTGGAACGGCGTCTGAATGTACACACCATGGTTGTACGTTCGATTGCCACATGGAAAAAATATTATATTTTCAGTTTTCCGCTTTAGTAGATCCATCGCGGCGTTGTATCCGGCCATTCAAAACGCAATATGTAATGTAAGCCTTCAGTGCCTCTAAGATTTCTAGATTCTAGATTCTTCTTTTGTGCATAACCCGACAATATGTTGGATAACGGAGACAAACACCACGCTGTGCTATCAAAAGGACAAATAAACAATTTTAAATAAATAAATAAAATAAATTATTATTTTTATAAAAATACCTATTAATTATAAACCTTTTGGTGTATAGTATTTTACAAATCATTTGACACACATATTAATTAGGCGATGTGCAAAAATTTATTATCCGCCATTTTAGATTAACACAATAATAATTTTAAAAAATTAAAAAAATTAAAAAAAATTTTAAATTAAAAAAATTAAAAATAATGACAATATGTTATATTTTATTGTCATCAGAACTAAAGTCGTAACTCGAAATTTCAGCTCAATTGGATACTGTGGAGGCAGTGGATTTAGATAAATAGCAAGTGAAATAAAAGTCTTCAATATATATATACTATCGTATATCGTAATTAAATGGCAAATCACTAGTCTATGTATATAACATACACATGCAAATATTTATCGTATTGCAGCGTCGGTCTGTTTGTACAGCGCTAATCACTCCTAATTGGCTGCAAGTGTGTGTTGAATTGTAAAATATATTATGTTTTCATTCATCGTTTTAGTTATGTATAGAGTCTTTTTTCACGCTCTATCCCGCATACAGCAGGATAGGTAGAGAATACGTAGTGACACAACATTTCATTCACTCATGAATTGAATTTTGTATTCATTCATTCTCTTAAAGAAGTTCTCTTAGTGACAACTCTTAATTCTGTATTTTTATCCATTTACAAAAAAGGGGATTGTGTGTAGGTGATATTGTTAGAAATTGATAACTTTTGACTTGATTTGATCTCGCTCTAGTAAGCGGAGTGACGCTCCGTTTGTCAACACACTAGGTCCTAAAAAATGGGGGGGAAAGCTGGGGAAAGTAGTGTTTTAACACTAGATTTCCTCTGCCTACTTTGCTATATGCGGGGTACAGAAAATTAATATAATTCATTCACCCGAGTGGAATTTGAACCCGCAACCGTCACGTTTACAGTCTGTCGTTGTGGCACTGCCCTACGGCGATTTCTCAGTTTCGTTCTATTGATGACCTATATAGAAACCTTAACAATTCATACACAAAATATGTCTGTTAATAAGATTATTTCAATATTATATAATTAAATTAAAAATATCTGTAGATATACTTTCTTCGTTATATAACTTCAAAGCTAGTGTTCCGCATAGAGCTTAATTTTTTTTTAAATCGAGGAACTCTAAAAATAAATTTTATTTTTAGAGTACTTTTCTACCCCCAAATTTAAATGGCCACTCGAGAATTCGAATCCGCGATCTTCAACACGTATTACTGCTAAGCTGTCAAGGGTAACAATATGACAAAGGCTGTGAAGTATGCGGGCGGACGTAAGTGCTCGGTAGTATTATTTAACCCTTTTTAAACTAAAGACACTTACTACAGCATCTGATTGTAAATTTGATGGTAGCGGGTTCGATTCCCACTTGGGGAATGGTTTTTTTTAATATAGATTCACGCTGTATCCCGCAAGAACAGGATAGGCAGAGAATATTAAGGCACTCTGTTTTCCACTTTCCGACTAATTTTATTATGTGCTTGGTGACGGAAGACAACGCCACGTATCAGAGCGATATAATGAAAATATTTATTACCTCAAGTGGGCATCGAACCCAAAACTGTCACGTTAATGTCATCTGTACCACCACGACCACGACCTCAATGATTATATTTTAATTAATTTCATTTCCTTAATCTGACAAGACAAATGGGACGTTGAGTTCCGCAACGCAGCATCTAATGTTCGGACAGAAATAGATGAAGTGGAGTGTCTAAGCACTAGGTTTTCTCTGTCTGCCACTACTACTGAGTATTATATGTGTAATACGTGTTATATTACTCTATTATATGAGGGATAAATTGAGAAGCAATTGTTTGTCTTCCGTATGAGATGGTCTAAGAATACTAAACAAAAACATTGTAATTTCTAATCTGTCATTAAGTTCATAAAGACGACCACCTACCTACCTTCCAATCTACTATACCATGACAATATCAAAAATATATTTCACGCGTAGTTTTGCCAATTAATACTTAATTTTCTGCCAAAAATTTACGAGAAAATTGTGATAAACAAACACACAGACAGTTATATATAAAATTCCTTCACTTGGACTTGACAAATTGCTGACAAGAAATTAACGATTGTTTACGTGAATTAATTTGTCTCATTTTGACTTTGTTTGTGGTAGCGGCTTCAAATTGGAGCTAAAAATATTTTGTTTAAGTATTTATTAGAGTTCCGTCACTAAAGAGTATAACGGAACCCTATTACTGAGACTGACATCTGTCTGTCCATCTGTGTCAACAGGCCAATTCTCAAGAACCGTGATAGTTAGAGAATTGAATTTTCACAGATAACCTTTCTGTAGCCGCCCTAACAACAAATACTACAAACAGCATAAAATAAATATTTAAGAGGCTCCCATAAATCGAAGGTGATTTTTTTACCATCGTACGGAACCGTTCGTCGTGGTAGGAGGTGTAAAACATAGTGCTAAACACATCGTTCGTCACATACTATTCTCATTTGGCGGAATTCAACACCGCGCTCTGCATTGCCGGTGCTGCTGGGAGAATCTTAAGAATTTTGGTAATTAACAGAAAAATATATCCATATATATTCAAAGATATTGGAGAAGTTTGGTAAAATTTTAAACTTCCTAGTTTTCCGTCCAAATGCCGAGCATTGCGTGCTCAGTGGCGGAATTTAACGCCACGCTGTGCGTTCTTGTTTAGAGCTAAAAAAATTATCGAATACCACATCGTATGCAAATCTAGACAAAATGCGGCGTTAAGTTTTACAGCTCGATAAGCAATGTGGCGAAAAATAAACGAAAAGTGGAAAACGATGTGTCTCAACACTATTATTTCTCTACCTATGTAGAGCAGGCCGGGCGAGCAATTGTTCAAACTTTTAATAACATAAAAAAATTATATAAAATTATATTATAGTAAAATCAATATTTCCGTACGCTTCAAACAAATTTATGTTAATAAACAATCAATTACAACTTATACAACTGAAATACGTTTAGAACTAGAGCTTTTAAAGCTCCATACAGATCGATATCGACAAAATTTTATGAAATTCTCAATAAATATATATAGAATAAGCTCACCCTTTTCAAAATATGGTAGAAACGATCTCTGAAACTCGATGGTAATTGCACAAACTGACACACACTACGTATACGTATATAATCGACTGACGCGACTGACGACTGACACAAACGGTGGTATAACGCGGACTGAGGCAAGGAATTTTGTTTTGTAGCTTTCGTGGCTTCGGTGTTGCCTGATATTGTTAGTATTATTGCCGTTTTGGGGGTTTTAAATTTTGCGTGCGGTGTATTTTTTAACATAATATATAGAAAAAATAGAGTATGCAAAAACCAAGTGTTAAGAGGTTCCGTTCGTTACTTGTTACGTTGTTAAGAAACAAGCTTTAAGTGCAAACCGTTCACGCCCCGCCCCGTCCACTACAATGAATACAATTTGGTATTAATAAAATAACTTACACCATATTGATATATAACTTGAAAAATGAGCTACGATTTTAATATCCATTATAACATTGTACAAATTTAATTTAGCATATTTTTTATTTTTACCAACATCTCATAACGCATGTTTATTATAATATTATTTCATTCTAACACAAGAAAAATCAAACTAAAAGCCTAAATTACCCCAGGAACTTGGTAAATCTCCATCACACCAACCCAGTCCCGATACCTGTATTACACACACACAGACATGCCTTTCGTTCTCTCTACGAACACAAAGGTACAGTTGATTGACACAAACGGGTTTGGATTCGACTCCCGTGCAGGGGAAATGGTTCCGGGGCGGTGATTGTGAGCTTTTGATTTGTATTTTCTTGTCATAATACCAATTATTACGCTTTATAGTTATGGCGTTGTATAAGTTGCAATAAATGAATTTTATTTGATTTTGATTATTGAAAATAATATTCAAATAATAATATATTTAATACGACCATTTTTCGGGGCTGTCGAGAGAGAGAGCGTCAGTCAGAATGCAACGGTTGTGGGTTCGATTCCAATAAAGATTATATTATATTTTTTTCATAACTTTAGTACCTCACTTTAGTACGTCTACCAAAGCGCAGGTAGAGTTCCATCATTCAACACGCAGTCTCGAAAAGTTGCCTCTGCCGATCCTGCACAGCTTATTCTCTCGCTATAGTATCTAGAGATATTGTCTTGATTTACTTTAAATTTTAAAATATATTTTTAGTTGTTTTTTTTTAATTTTTCCAGTAGCAATTTTAGTTAGTAAAAATTCGGGGTTGCGACCAGATTTTCCTGGGTGGGTCACAGACCACCCGGTTCTTTCCATTCATATGTTCATGCCTCTTGCATTACGCTAAGTAAATAGAAAAGTTTATACGACATTGAGGTCGGTACTTTATTAACTCGAGTGAAAATCGAACCCGCAACCGTAGCGTTTACAAACGCACGTTTGCGTCGCAATCCACAAACATCGCGTCTATAGTGGGGTAATTCGTAATCTATATATATATATATATATAAAAGAAGACGTTCCCACTGACTGAGGCAAGACGCATGCACAGACGTAACCGCTGTGCGTAGAAACTAGAAACTTGAAATTTGGACAGATGAAATTTGGGCATCGATTTTCATAAAATTTGAAATTTAGACTCTAAAAAATATTTCATTGAGTACGTATTTCACGGGTTTTTTCAGAATTAACCCCCTCAATTGAAAAAAAATTAATAAATATAGTTAATAAGTATTTGTTTATTACAAGGGGGCGAAGCCGCCCAGGTCGGCTAGTAATATAATATTTACATATAAATATTACATACCCATATATCTTCAGCTCTAAAAAACATCAATGGATATGAATAAAGCGCATAAACAAGAACAATACGTTTTATTGCCGCGATAAATACCAACAAAATGGCGGTCACATGTCAACTGTCAGATGCAGTTTGCGCGTAAATGCCGCCGCCATATTGGATTTAGTGCGACGATCGTAAAATATACAGCTTTATATACCGAAAATGTGTTTGTTTTTTTTATTTTATTATATTTTTTTGACTTCTCGCTGTACAAAAAAGACAAAATTTGTGAGAGAAATTGAGACATTATTAAGTCGAAGAACTAAATGTCGCATTTTGTAGTTATATCTCAGCGAGGAATTGAAAATATGTCATTTGTCCAATTGAGCATCGAACCCACAACCGACGCGTACAAGCAGACGCTTGCCGCCGCTGCTGCGCCACGATGATCAAATAATGATAATTTTTCTTCAAAATATTCTACAACATTTCGTTTCGAGAGAAAATAGGTATATAATGTATATAAGATGTACAGGGATATAATGTATATAAGATATATATAAGCAGGTATATAAAATTTTGCTTATATTTGTCTTTCTTATAAAAAATAACTTAATATTATAATCTACACTATACTCAACTATAATACAAATCGGAATAGAACCTAACACCATCGCTAGTTAAAGCAAGCATTCACTTTATATGAAAATTGGTCTCGGGGTAAAATATTCACAAATTTGAATAACGCGTCGTGCTCTCGACGTTGACTGATAGAATACTACATAGAAGACAGAATACTTATATGTATATTTTTGTGATTACTTTCTTACTGACAATTTTTGGCAGTTATATATTTTTGATTTAACTTTCTTTTCATCCTTTTTTTACATTTAAGACACTCCGTTTTCTATTTTTTATATGGCCTTATCCAACCCATAACAGACTGGTGGACAAAAAATAAGTCTGAAAAGTTTAAAAAATACATATCTAATGTCAAGAAATTTTGGCAATTATTTTAATTAATATGTATATATATCTAAAAAAATATTTTCGTGCCACTGGGTCAACTATTTAAACTACTGGAGAACAAGCCTCCCCTGCAAAATATATCTTAACCTATTCGCCCATGTTTTTCTATCCCTGATTACAGGCATTATATGTGTAAAAACTAACGCCACGCCTGGTGCCAAAGTGGGCAAATAATTATTTTTTTCAGCTTCACGCAGTATCCCGCATGTAGCGGGGTAGGCAGAGGGAACCTACTGTTAAGACACTTCGCTACCCACTTAATAAATTATATATACAAGAATTAAATAGAATTGAAATCATGTTGTATCATATAAGCGATATTAATCAGCATGTTGCAAATTCGTTTCCCATTCGAGGGAATAAAGTATTGTTATGTCCATTTAAAGCGAGGGACGAAACGTCTTGACAAGAAGTTCCGATGATCATGCTAAGTACTGTAAGTATGGGTATGTAGGTTTTTTTTTACATAAAAAAATAGTTTGTTTTGTTGAATGTGTAATAATCTAAGGAACTATTTTCCTTAGATTAGAAGTTCTCACTTTTTGTCAAATTTCTCGGCAGGTTAATTAAAAAAAAAAAATTATACAAAATTACGACAAAATAGACGAATAAACGCTCGTATCTTTTTAAAGCGCTGACTGCATTAATATTTGATATTCATTTCAGCTTGATGCTACATACGTACAGACCACAAGTGTAATATAAAATAATGCCCTTTTTTTTTCTTTTGAGGCCTGGAATCCTAAAAATAAAAGAAATGTGTCTATATATTTATATATAAAAAACTTTAAGCATTTTCGACTCTGTCCTTTAAAATTTCCCCGTTCCAGTACATAATGATACATTAAAAATGCATTTTTATTCCATAATTTTACCGAGTTATTCATGGCCATAATCTTCTTTTAAAAAAATGGCAGCGGTGGGATTCGAACAGCGCCTCAGACCGCTCGGCCACTTTACCACAGAACGCAATGTGTGACCATATAGTTCAATATCTAATTATACTATAAATGATATAAGTATACTAGTGTTCGTCCAAAACTTCGCACAAATCATAAATGAAGAGATACATTTCACGCAAGTGGAGCTGTGACTGTACCCATATAATTACGTTTTCACCTTTCAAAACTATTTTTTACATATTATCTAAACTTGAGTTTAGATAATACCTAGAAAAGTTATTATAAGCATATTTTCTTTATTTAAAATATTAAGTAGGCCGTCGTGTCTCAGCGGCAGTGCCTGACTGTAAACGCCATAGTTGTGAGTTTGATTCCCACACGATTGAGAATCGTGATTTGTATGCAATCTGTTATCTAGTATGTATTTCATCGAAGTATATACTCGTATCCTAATTTATATTATTTTTATTTCTTTTTTCTGCCTATCCTTTTATTCCGATTAAAAATAACTAACAAATATTAAGTCCATGGCGCAGTAGTGGAGGCCCGCAGGAGACCTGCTTGCAAGCGTGACGATGACAAGTTTGATTCTGGCCCGCGGGAATGAAATATCATTGCCTCGCTGTAATAATAAAACAATTAAATCTTAATGCTATTTACCCTTTGCCTACCGTAGCTACCTAGTCCGTAAATTTTACTACTAATTTTTAATCTTTATATTTAATATCAGTTAAAAGCAAATTGATGTATGTGTGTACGACTGTAAAACATTGACTGCACACGCAATTAATGTGGATTCGATTGACTTTCAGAAGGATGTTTATTTTTCAATATTTTGTCTATTACTAGGTCAGACGATACAACACTACGCTGCGTATACGCTTATCAACACTTTAGAATGGGCGGAAGGGCTCAAGTTCTCAAAAAGTTAAGATCCGGAACATATAGCAGACTCGTAATAATTCTTATATGGTTATATTTTCTAAATTACCATTGAATTATGGCACTTATATAAAAAAAAATTAATTTTGTTTAAAACAGTATTAAGAAAAATAGCTGAATAAAAATAAAATAATACATAATAACTAATAATCTTATATTATTTATTTTATTAAATAAAAATTGGTAACTTAGATCAATAATACAGCAATATTATGTAAAACTGTGGCTACCTTCAATCACGATGGTTGTGGGTTCGATTCCCATTCGGGTGAATGAATCGTTTTTATTTCCTCACTCTGATAAGAAGATAAAGCACGGGGTAGAGTTCCATCACTCAACATGCAATATCTATAATCTACAAAATAGGGCTTAAGCAAAGAATCTTCTAAAAAAAAATACATATGTATATTAGGATGATAGGGCACTACCAAATGACAAATAATGTTTAAAAAAAAACAATAATAAAATTACATTAATTAAAGGATTATAATTACAACTTTATTTATGACAATTTATAATAATAATATTTTTATTTCTTTTTGGAATATTTTTTATAATTTCCATTATAAGGTATTAATTAAAAAACAAACTAATTATTAAAATTATTTAATAACATATAGTAATGCCATTTCGTTCTCATATTTCATTATATCAAATAAATATGGCGATGAACACTTATTACGTCACATGTAATAAAATATATTATAGTATGCTCGACGAGTCACGGCCGCTCTGATGTTAGGTTTGCGCACCTCAATTCACTCCAATCTCAAGCAACAACTCGTTGACCGTACTATATAGAACCTTAAATCATTATGAAGACATCTAGAAGTAGCAGCGGCACAGTGTATGACTGTAAACGTGACCGTTGCGGGTTCGATTCTCACGCTACAGGAGGCGGAGAGGGCGCTTTAGACAACTTTTTTTAAAAAATAATACAATGTATATAGATACCTTTGTAGGTATTTAATAAAATAAGTTACTCAAGCCCACAACCGACACAGTGAATTATTAAATTTACAGTGAATCGCTGTGCCGCTATAGTTCTAATATAATCTGCAATGTGCTATATATAAATAATCTAAACTTAACATTAAGTACTCCTTATTATGAGAATCGAACCCACAATCGTCGCGTTTACACTATATTTTTTTATTTTATTAATATAAGTATTAATTTATTTCATTAGTAGAATTGGTTTTTTTTTTATGGAAAAGGACAAGGTAGTCGAGCGTTCGGGTCATCTGATGGTAAGTGATCACTGCCGCCCATGACCCACGTGCAGAGAAGCTACAGGTGCGTTGCCGCCCTTTAAGGTGATAGAGGCGGGTTTTTTAAGGTACCCATGTCATATCGACCTGGAAACACCGCCGCGGGTAGGCCATTCACAGTACAGTAGTAAATTGTAAAATTAGTATTACAATTTACAATGCGCTCCTTTCCTGGGTATATTATTAAATGGCGTCGGGTGGGGGTAAAGTGGTCGTCGGGATTTGAAGTCCACTAAATCTGTTATTACAACAGGCTAAAAATAAAAAAATAATTATTATTCAGATATTTAGAAAATACTAAAAAGGTTTCTTTAAATTTAAACATGAAAGTTACGAGATTGGATTCAAATCTCGTATACGTTCATATCAAACTGAAACGAAATCGAGCTCAAGCTCGCTTAGTATTGAAAGTAATCCGCCTATTGTTTACTTGTTCATAAAATCAGCTTCACGCTGTATCCCGCATACAGCAGGGTAGGCAGAGGGAATTTAATGTTAAGAAACTCCTCGAGTGGGGATCGAACCCACAACCGTCGTGTTACAGTCACACCCTTGTACCGCTGCGCCACGATGGCTTCTCATAAATATATATATATATATATTTTATTGGAACTTGAAATTAAAGTTAGATAATGGTTACTTTAGTTAAAAACTGTGTTTTAATCATATAGGATATGAATCGGTAACCCATTCCATCCTCCTTATCCTACAGATATTATACACGTGAATGTATGGGAGGATGCATGTTTGTTCTACTTTCACGCAAAATCTACTGAACGGTTCTAGATGTAATAAAGCTTATACAGATTTACAGTAATATGGCTTATACGTCAGTTTAACACAAGCTACATTATAGATAAACATTTTGAATAATTAATCTTTAATATAACAATAAGTATATGAGGTGGTGCTATATATATATATATGTACATACCTGTCTTTCTTTCTCCTTGGTCTCACTCTCTGTCTTTCCGGCTCCACCTTCGGCTACAGACACTACGTATATAGATAGCTTCTGTCTGTTTGTCGAATTGGGACTTATATGTTTCTGTATGACAAAATAAAATGTATTAACTGCTTATTTTAGGGTTAGGGACCTCAATAGGGCAAAACGGAATCCTTATAGGATCACTTTGTTTTTATTAAATGTGAATGAAATAAAAAATGTCTATTTGTAGAAAATAACTTCACAATTTCAACAGATTTAGTTAAGAAAATACATTCTTTATTAAGGAAGGTACTTTGATTGATTGATTGATGTCGATTTAATAAATTTTAAAATTAATTACAAATCAAATCAAAGTCATATTAAAAAAAGGAAACGGAATATACTTATATATAAATAAAAAAAACCGAATATACTTTAGATTTTTTGTACCTTAAAAAACTCTATAAGCTCCTCTTTAGTGACTGTGTTTAATTCTTCCACCTCTACTCGAGGTCTGTCGAAATTGTATACCTAGAAAAGAAATATATATATATATAGAAAATCTATACTTCAAGTACGGTCTAGTCGTTAGGATTTTTGAACATTCATTAGGGAGCAAAATAAACAAAAGTAGGAAGAGTCCTACTGAAGATTAAGAAATGTCTATTTAATTACCTGTGCAGTAATTTCCCCCCAAATTTGTGACGCTCTGACGGCAAGTCTTTTGGGCCTCTCTAATTTTTGGGCGGCAACAGCTGATCTGTGCTTTATGAATTCGTCTTCTGACATTTTCTCTAGATATTCCTGTTTAAAAATAAAAACGTTTAAAACAGTTTCACGCTGTAACCCGCACATAGTAAAGAAGCGTAGGAAAGGTAGGCTAAGGCCCACTTTGTGTACTAACGCTAAAATCCAATAATCCTCACATGTTAATTATAAGTTATTTATTATAAATTAATTGGAATAGAGTTTGTTGAAGCTTCGGGAAATAACTGATTGTAAAAATAATATCAGCTTTACGCTGTATTTCGCACATAGCAGGGTAGGCAGAGGGAGCCTAACGTTAAGACTCTCTGTTACCCATTTTCCGCCGAATTCTATAGGCATTGCGCGTTGAGTGGCAGAACTGAATGCCGCCCTTTGCCTCGACACCAGAGCGAAGATATGGTATCGCGGTAAAGTGAGGAACCGAATGTCTTAACACTAGGTTCCCTCTGCCTACCCTGCTGTGTGCGAAATACAGCGTGAAGCTGAAAATTAGAAAATGCAAGAGAGACAGATAAATAGTTTACACATTAAAGCGTAATAAACAAACAAAGTTACGCATTTATAATATAAATAAAAAAAATATTATATACTCCGATAAAAAGAAATTCGTACCTGTGATCCTTCAATAAAATTTTCAATTCTCTCCTCCAAATACGCGGGATGTCTGTCACTCTGCACTATGAACCTTAACCCCTGAACACCGTTGGATCTCCGCACACCACTGAACACAATATAACCTAACTGCTCCTGAAACCAGCAAAACAACTAAATAAATTCTTGAGAAATTATTTGGAGCATACGTCTTCAAGTGAAGTTGTAGATTATCTCACTACAAGTGAGATGATTTTGGATGTATTATCATACTTTTGCCCACCCACTGACCTGCGTCCGCAGCACGTGGAAGCAGGGCTCGCCGAGTGCGTGTGCGAGCAGCTCCAGCGTGACGTTGCGACGCGGCTCGCGCGCGCCGCACGCGTAGTACAGCGACGCGCACGACGACTTGTGCACCCCGTTCTCCGTCTCGCGGAGGTACCACGCACCTGTTTGTTGAGGGAAATCGGAAACGGGTTAGGGATTTACGAAAATTATGACATTTTGGAAAATCTGTCATAGAAAAAGAGTTTAAATATAATAAGATCTTTAATTTTTGGTATTATTACACACATATTGAACGAAACTTACTAACCAGAACCGAGTATTTTGACTATAATACATTTATAATTTTAGCTCGGCTTAGAGTGGAAAGCTACTAACAGCCTATTACGTAAATTCTCAAGAGAAACACTTTTTACAAAAATATGATATTTGTATTATTAGAAAATTGGTAATGTAAGTTACTTATTCACTCTAAGTCGACGACATACTAAATGGTTTACTAAAATATATATAGTTCTGTGTTTTTATAACAAAGCAAGGGCAGGTTGAAAAACTAATGTTAAAACATTCGATTTTCCACCTGGATTCTCCCGCGTCCAATTTCGGATAGTTTCTAAGCGAGCTTTAAGGATTTTTAATGTGTTTCTAATATATTATTACCTTTTTCCATCTCAACTTCTCTGTACAGAAGTAACTGCTGGGCTAATAATGGCGTCGCGTCTTTTGGTAATCTAAAAATATAAAAATAATATATTAAAATATATAATTACTCTCGTGGCAAGGTTAGAAAGATAAATATAAATTATGATAAATTATAATAAAATGAGATGTGTATGGCCCGAGGTCAGAAGAAATAGAAGAAAGTCGTGGCGATAGGGCTACAGGCGTGCTACTGTAAGCACGAGAAATAGTAGGTTCCATTCCAACTCAAATAAATTAAACATTTCATATTTTTATTTTCTTGCTCTGATAACGAGACAAAGCGCGGCGTTGAGTACCACCACTCAACACGCAATGCCTCCAGTATTCAGTGAAAATTGGGGAACGGAAGCGTATTAATGAGAATGGAGTATCTTTACACGTACGTTCAACTACATATATTTGTGTGTGTGTATGTGTGTGTATCTGTATACTATACTCACTTGCTCTCAATAGTATCGGCGACCGCCATTGCCCTTTCTCGGGTGAGATTACCATACATCAACCCTTCTACATGGACTTTACGTACGAAATGCGACGCGAAGTCGTTCAACTGTTCCGGAGTTATACCTAGTGGAGTAGAATATTATTATTCGTGTAGGTTTTACTATTTTGATAGTACGTGCGGCTTCGCCCGCTCGTTGAAATGGATGGGAATAACTTGCAGTTATAAATCATTCACAAGTCTGAGATCGATCTTGAGATTCCCTTCTCTTTCAAAGATATATAATTTAAAAATGAAAACGACATTTTAAGATCGGCCTTAGAGTCGTGCGCCGTCGTAGTGTGATGCAATATATCTTTCCTCGACAAATGGTTATTTTAGTAACACTCCATTTTCCACGCACCATAGGATATAAAATTAGAATAGGAATTGATTCATCGGAGTAGGAATCGAATCCTAAGTCATCACATGACACCAAACATTATTTATTTAAAGCAATTTTTATTTATTGTAAATAAAATACTCACTTTCCGCCGCATTCAGCAGTTGACACCTTGTCCAGACAAGATCCGACAGACACAGCGCTTGTTGATACACTGCATGCTATTAAAAGAATCAATAAAAAATAATGTTAGAAAATTACGATGTTTATTTAGATTTATTTACGTACATTTTTTTAGTTTCTGTCCTAAATAAAAAAGGCAACGGTTACGAGTTTGATTTTAATTTCTAGTTGTATTGTAATTATTTACAAAAAACCTTCACTGCGGTTAGCACGTATATTTCACTATTTCATAAGTTCCATTTACCAATGCAAAATGAGGGATACAGCGTGAAGCTATCTCTCTCTCCCTTGTTATTACTCACCTGATAAGGCGGTTCAGCCTCAAAATTCTTGATACCCCTGATATGACTCTCCTTCATGATTTCAAATCGTTTCGGATCCGCCTTAAAGTTGACCACGTGGTCGATTATCTTCTCAAGTAGAACATGCTGTTTGTCATCGTAACCGTCTACTGTTATCTAAAAAGTTATTATGTTATAGTGGGACAGATATACTAAAAAAGGAAATATAAGGGTTATTAAAAGTATAAGTTAATAGTTATATTTTATATAAATTTTCTTATGGAAACATTTATTTTATTGTATTTTCGTAGTTATATGCGTAAAAATATCTTTTTAAATATGTACTATAATATAAAAAAGGCCGTCATGGCGCAGTAGCAATGTGTCAGCGTAAGGGTTGTAGGTTCAATTACCACTAGGACTGAATTGTTTAATATATTTATTTCCTTGCTCTGGTAATAAGACAAAGCACGGTATTACGCTCCGCCATCCAATACACAACGTTTCTAGCAATATGGGGAACGGAGTATCTCAATACTGGACTCCCTCTGGCTACCCTACGATTTGCGGGATACAGTGTATAGTTAAAAACAAATAAATAAAAACGCCTAATTGCCACATAAACTCACACTAAGACCGTATTTAGCGTTTCCAACGCTCCACCTTAGCCCTGCGAGTTCCGCTGCATATGCGAATTGTTGTAGCGAATCCCGCAATAACAACACCCATATTGATGTTAGATTGCAGTTCACTGGGTCTGAATATGATAGGGGACTGGAAAATTAAATATTTTTAAATAAGATAAACAAGACTAATGCCGTCGTAGCACAATCGACTGACTGTAAGCGCGATGGATATGGGTTCTTTTTCCACTCGGGTGAATAGAACAATTAATATTTTTATTTTCTCACTCTGGTAACGACGCAAAGCGGGGCATTCAAGAAATCGCTGGAAAGTGAGAACGGAAGTGTTCTGTGTGGAATGGAGTGCATAAGCAGTAGGTTCGCAGGTTCCCTCTGCCTACTCTGCTATGTACGGCAACTCAAAAAAATATCTAGTGCAAGACAGTTTTTGTATTCAACAACCAGTAGTAATAGTTAATAATATTTATACAAATCATTCATAAAATTTCTCCCTTAATTAGACATAAATAGCAAAACCAAATACATTTTCATTATAACAAAATGTCCAAAAAATCACCAACTTTCAAATGAAAATTGAA
Organism: Heliconius aoede; assembly: GCA_037355905.1. Taxonomy (NCBI): domain Eukaryota; kingdom Metazoa; phylum Arthropoda; class Insecta; order Lepidoptera; family Nymphalidae; genus Heliconius; species Heliconius aoede. Next base: position 1,129,708 of record JBAIZZ010000305.1, read on the forward strand.
TCCACTGCTAGCGATACTTGTATATAATATATATATAGGAGTTACCTAACTAAATCCAAAGTGACGAATGCTTTGGGCAATAAAAACTCGTTGTCCCGTTTATACCATAACCTCATTAGTGGAGTATCCTGCAAAAATATTTATATTACAGAGAAAGAATAGTGACATAGCACTCTTTTATAGTTTTACGCAGTATACTGCATGTACAGTATGTACTAAAATATAAATATTTACCTTTATAATAGGAGACCAGTCGTGGCGCAGGAGCACAATGTGACTGTAAAACCGACTGGTTCGATTCCCACTGGAGGAGATGAAATATTTATCTTTTCATTTATTCGCTCTGCTTATGAGGCAAAGCGCGGCGTTGAATTCCGCTACTCAATATGCAATGTCTACAGAAATCGGCGGAAAGGGGAAAACGGAGTATCTTAATACAACATAGCAGCAGGGTAGGCAGAGGGATGCCTGTGTGATGTTATGCGCAGGATACAGAGTGAAGCTGTTTTATTTATTTACCTTTATAATAGCCGGAGCAATGGATTCAGCTGTCGGATCTTTGCTCTTTTCTAAATCTAACTTAGCTGGAATAAATTCATTGGGCAAAGGCAAGTGTAGTTCCGAGTTCAATTTTACTGACCGCCATTTCTGAAAAAAAAAAACAAACATTATTATTATTATTAGCTGCACGCTCTACCCCGCATATAGCAGCGAGGAAAGAGCAAACCTAGTATTAAGATAATCAAAGAACATGGTCCACACGCCGCCCAATTTGCGAGACATTGCATGTTGTGTGGTGGAACCCAATGCCGGGCTTCTACTAGGACGGGCAAATGTAAATAAATTCAATATACCCATTCCCGGAGTGGAAATTGAACCCGCAACTGTCACGTATACATTAAAAAAATAATAACTTCCATAGTACAACTTACATTTATTTTAGCTGCATCGATGTCCTCCAGTGAATATTTAGTACCGTACCACGGCTCTTTTTCCGTGCACTTCTTTTCGAAACATCTGAAATAAGAATCATACTTTTTTAGTTTCATGCTGCATTTGGCACACAGCAGGGCAGGCAGCGGGAACCTGGGAACTTAGTATACTTTTACGATTTTTACTAATCATCTGCATAATCGTGAAATTTTGACCAGAAATAAAACATTCCTTATTTCATTCTATATCTATGCTATAGTTAATAAAGCTATATTGGGTTGAACTTCAGGAACTATCAGTATAATAACTACATAAGATAATATGCGGCGCTAAATTCCGTAGATCAAAATAACACGTTGTCATCTTTAAAAATAAGTAGGAAGTGTTAAGCAAAATAATAAAAAAATATATAAAATGTACGCGAAAATTAAAAACAAAACTCACTTTGCGACCACCCCCACTCTTACATTATCCGGTGACAACATTGAAAGTAGATCGTCTATTAAATCCGGTCGCCACTCCGTTATCAAATAGTATGCACTTAAAATGTCTTCCATTGGAAATTCCTAAAAAAAATATTTTTTTGTTAATATGCTAAAATTATAGAAGTAAAGTGTAGCGTGCTTAGTTAGTGTTTCAACCACTAAGCCGTATACGAGTAAATATTGCTGGTATTTTGTACTATTACTTGGCTAATGTTGCTTTTACCCTTGAGACTTTCTCTACTCTATGAAGAATGTCACATCCACACATCCTACCTGCAACAAATGTACGTGTCCCGTAACAAATGCCCTCGGGTCCTGCGCGTCTTTAAATCTGAACTCCATCGCCATTAGGTCACGTTGTTCTTCCCACACCCAGCGTTGAGCGCCGGTTTCTTTTAACATTGCTATGTACTAGAAAAAAAGAGTATTTTTTTAGCACTCTTCATTTGTTATTCTAAACATTTATTATAAAAAACATTTTAGGAAAGCGTATAGAAACTTGAACGTAACGGATGCAATTGACATCCTAAAGTACTTGAAATACCGACCATCGTTTATTTTTAGTGTGGGATATAAAGTCACAAGCAGGCTTAAAGTCTTTGACTCAAAATAGGGTAAACCCAGTAGTTTTCGCATCCGACGACGAGATCGCAGTTTGCGGTATAAAACCCACAAGTAAATGGCCTCCTCCATATCCATTCTTACTGAATATATATACTAGAATGCCACGCGCAAACCGCCACCATTCGAATAGCAGAGCGAATCGCGCATATTTATATGTATTTATTTATTAATATATATACTCAGTATTATCTTTTCTTTTTTTTATATGCACGTAACGTTGTTCCACTCTTCTCTTTTTATATTTTAAGTGCTTTGCTTTTATCAAAGGTTGCCTGTAAGAGATTGCTTGTAGCAATAAGGCCACTTTTGCATACATTTCTTTACTTATTTTTTGTTGTGCTATTTGTATTTTAATTGTTTATCTGTGTACAATAAAGTATAAATAAATAAATAAATAAAATAAAATTTACTTATCTAATTGTAAATTGAATTCTCACTTACCTGGAAAACTAATTCGATAATATCATCAACATGATCCACGCCAGCCTCAGTGAGGTCCACTTGAACGCCGAAAAACGCGAAACCTCGAGCACCGATACGAGTACCGCCGACAAGACTGCGAATACATATAACTTTACATAGCAGGAGAGGCAGAGGCACGTTAGTGTCAAGATACTCCTATTCTCACTTGTCACCCAGCTTTGCGACGAGACGTGTTAAGTGATGGAACGAAACTCCGCTCCATGTTTTGCATCCTCCGTTCGTGAAGTGGGAATCGAACTCACAACCGTCGTGTTTACAGCCTCTTTATGAAAGTTAATCAAATGTTCAATTGAGATAAATAATAATAAAACAATAGTTTTAGTTCATATAAAAGTAGTTTATATAAAATCCAAATCAAACTTTTCAAATGTTTTAACTGTATTGACGTTATACGGTCATGTACACAAAGTCCCATCAAAACAGCACAAGTTATTATCAATAATAATGAATTCTATTGCGTTTTTATATCACTTAATGAATTAATAAACAATATTTCATATAATACTTTATTAGTCTTTAGGACTGAATTGATACACTTTTCAAAAATATATGAATGTCCCATTATATTAGTAGGATACCATTTCTACGCTCTGGGAAGATTAAGCGCAGGGTTAAGTCACGCCACTTGCATACCAGCATTACTCACCTGTTACACCACCCCTTCTCTTTAAGAGCGGATAACAAACTGCCGGGGCCTTCATGGCCCAATAAATGGGAGAGGTAGTGACTTGGCTGTAAAAAACAAATAGTGACTTATAAAACCAGTAACTAGCTTAAACTATTAGTTATGTTATGGTCAAATTATACAAAATGTTTACATAAATTAAAGCCTACATAGTCCATAATAAAATAATAGAGACAAAATATGTAGATTATCACAATGTAAATTATACATCTATATTATGGTAATTTTTTATATAAATCCGTTGAAAAATCTGTTCTCACAAACTATCTCATTGATTAAGAGTAAGAAGTAGGACAGGATATATGATTTAAATTTATTTAAAACGGCCCATAGATGAACGGTTATTCGAATTTTGTGAAAACTCTAAAACGTAAACAAAAACTCCAAATATTTTCAGAATACTTCATAAATTAAATTATTATAATGTATTTTTTGTAACCTGTTTAAAATAATAAAAAAATATATTGAAATAATCCTTACCCCACTCTTATAATACTTCCTTGTGTCCGGTATAGGGAAGTCAATAGACAAGGAACGTAGATCCTTGACGGGATAACAATAGGCCTGTTTTCGTCTCAAATGGGGTGGGAAGGGATGATCAGTCCAAGTCGGGGCTGTGACTGAGCTGTCCTCGACTGAGGAGAAGAGTTTTGTCACCATATCCTCTAATTCGTCGAGAGATTCTAAAAAATATCGTTATTTTAAAAAATCAGCTTCACACTGTATTCCGCACACAGTAAGATAGGCAGAGAGAACCTAGTTTTAAAAAACTCCGTTCCCCACTTTCTATCGAATTTTGGAGGCATTGCGATGATGTATGTATAATATATTAATTAATTATGAAACAAGATATACCTTTTCCTAAAACAATAAGTGTCATGATATTAGCAGAATACCATTTTTGATGAAATTTTAGTAGTTCCTTTCTGACGTCTATGCCTTTCTCTTTTGGTATTTTTTCTAATGTGTCTTTATTACCTGTAAATAAATGAATATTTGTATACAATTTTAGAGAACATATAAAAATTTTAACGTTTCCCCTGTTCCCGTCCCGTTAACCCTGTTACCGGCAGCAACACGCCTTTCTACATCCATCTCGTATCTTCCGTCTCTGCTGAACATACTTCTCAAATATACCACTTAATTCACTTGTTCTAATATCTTACCATTTACATTGACCTTGCATTCCGTCCTTTCTTCATCTCTTTCAAAAACCAGAACCTTCGTCTTGTTTACATTCAGGCTTAGACCGTTATTTTCGCACTGATGATGCAATGAGCACTGCATCATCCGCGTATAGCAGGCAATTTACATTCAAGTCACCCACTTTCACTCCCATATCTCTTTATTTCACTCCTTGGAGACAAAACAAGAGGTGCGGGTTCGAATCCTGCTACGTGCTACTATTACACTTTTCTAAAAAATATATCTTATTAAGTCACTTCCAGTTCCCACTTACCGCATTGCGTGTTGAGTATCGGAACTCAACGCCGCGCTTTGCCTCGTTACCAAAGCGAGGAAATAAAACTATTAAATGTTTCATTTCTTCGAGTGGAAATCTGTGAAGCGCAAAGTTGAGTTCTACCACTCCACCTGCTATATCTCCAGAATTGAGCGGTTTGTGGGGAACGGAGTGTTTTAACACTATTTACGACTGCCACCACTGGTGTATGCGAGATACAGTGTGAAGCTAAGAAAAAAAGGTACAGGGAACCTAAAGGTAAGCACTTTCGAAATCCCAAGCACTTTCGAAATCTCTACGCATTGCTTGTTGAGTGGCGTAACTCAACGTCGCGTTTACCTATATAGAACATGGAAATACTAATATGCTTAATATATACTCACCAGTTCCAAACTTATGATATGGATGTTTCGGATCAGCAGTGCTCTTGTTAAGCTGGTCTAACCGCCAAGTATCGGAAGACAGATTCTTCTCGTGTTCGGAGTTCACGGCGTTTAACTCCCTACCCGTCGCCGACTCCGTGAATAGAGGTGAAATGAAGAATTGGGCGAAACTATATAGGAATAATTGTTAAAAATACGATAAGTATTACAGTTAAGTAATATGAATACTATGTGACTCGAAATTTACATAATTATTTTTTTCAGCTTCACGCTGTATCCCGCACACAGCAGGGTTGGCAGAGGGAACCTCGGTGTTAAGACACTTCGTTCCTCACTTTCTGCTGAATTCTGGACGCATTGCGTGTTGAGTGGCAAACTCAACGCCGCGCTTTACCTCGACACCAGAGCGAAGAAAAATGGAAATATAAACATAAAGAAATATTTCACTTCCTCGAGTGGGAATCGAACCACAACCATCGCCTTTGCGGGCTCCCACTGCGCCACGATGGCCTCATTTACATCATATTTGTATAATAATGTAATAATGTCAAATGTAAAACTATATATTTTCCTACGTCGGTTGTAAGTTGAATGCTCATTGATTTAAATTTCTTACATATCCAATGCCCCGGGTAAGTGTTGCGGCACCACGTCGAAGTAATACATAGTGTGATCGGACGAAGTAGACGCGTTCGACGAACCACCGTGTGCCGATAAATACTTATTGTATTCATTTTCCTAAGAAAAAACAAAAAAAGTACTAAAATATAAGAATCCTAGTAATCCTACTAATGCTGTTAAATCATTGTTTGAAAATATTGAAATAAAAAAAATTCATATTACGAATATTTCAAAAAAATGCGAAATATTTTGAAAATCATTAAAGTATCATCAGTTTTGTTTGTGATTGATAAACACAAAGTCGATTTTACTTTTTAATATGTTAGTTAATGGAAACATTGAAAGATTAGGCATGTACCATCTTTTTATGATAGACATGTAAAAATAATGAAAGTAAACCAAGAATACAAACAAAAAATATCGTTTTTGCCATAAAAAGAGTAATATTTGTCTATTACCTCACCTCAGGATACTTTTCAGTACCTAAAAAAAGCATGTGCTCGCAGAAATGCGCCAATCCCGGTAACTCATCCGGGTCACTTAGGTATCCTAAAATTAAGGAAAAATATCATAATATTAAGGTTGTTGTGGAGTAGTGGCACCATGAACGCGTCGGTTTTGATTTCGATTACCACTAGAGGAAATTTTCGCTATGGTAACCAGACATAGCACGGTGTTGAGCCACCGCCACTACGCGAAATGTCTCGAAAAGTCAAGGAAAAGTGGAGAATGGAGTATCTTACCACTAGATTTAATAATAAAATTTAAAAAAATAGCATACATAAGTAAGTTAAGTTTACCAACATTGAGGCCGTCGTGGCGCAGTGGCACAAGGGTGTCGCGCGTAAACGCGACGGTTGTGGGTTCGACGCGCGGCGTGGTTCCCACTCGAGGAAGTGAAATATTTCTTTACGTTTATATTTCCATTACTTCACTCTGGTGGCGTAACAAAAACGCGGCGTTGAGTTCTACCACTCAACAGGCAATGTCTCCAGAATTCACCAGAAAGTGGGGAACGGAATGTCTTAACACGAGGTTCCCTCTCGATATAGCTTGAAGCTGATTTTTTTTCTTACCAACATTGACATCCAAAGCCGCTGCTGACTTATCGGTAGTTGGATCGCTGACGAGAAGAACTTTGAGACGATTTGCTAACTGGAGGCCTCTACGACAATTTTGTAAAATAAACTTATATAAGGCACCCTATTATTATATTATAAAATATATTTACAAATCCTACTGATAAATGTGAAGTTTGTGAGATTGGATGTCCATTCCACTTTAACAAAAAGTATTGAACAGTTTGAGGTGAAACTTTACACTAACATAGATTATACATCATAATATCACACAAGCTACAATTATTATTTGGCTTATTATAAAAATAGGTTTAAGCAAAACAAGCCACATGTAAGTTACTATATATAACTACATATTTCAACATACCTATATTCCCTCTTATCTTCTTGACTTTTTAAAATATCATTGTATCTAGTGACAACATCGGAACGCTCAGTGCCAGTCACACCATGTCTTACATCTGTGGGACTTTGACCTCGGTTTGGTGCCCGTGGGGCGCATTGAGTCACTGTCATGCCGGACTGGTGGCGTGTTTGTGTTAGGGTGTAACTGTAATATAAAAAAAATAAAAAGTTTTAAGTCTAAATATATATAATAAATAAAAAAATAATCGATAAAATTAACTACTAGTTACTACTTTCAAGGATTTCCAAGATAAAGGAATGTAAAATATTCATGATTTATCTTAAAAGAAGATTTTAACGTGTGAGTAATTGTTGCAAGTGTACAATTAAAAAGTTACTTTATCCATATACTTATTAAGAAAATTAATAATCGAAAAATTGTTATCTTTAGAATCGCAGGCCAAAAATGTTGAGATTTTTATTTTTTAAATGGAAATATTTTTATATAATTAATTACATAAATATGTGTTCTGCATTCTGTGTTATGCGATTTTTAGCTTTACACTGTAGAGTAAAGCTAAAAATCGAATGTAATGACACTGTTCCCCATTTTCCACTTATTTCTCAAGCCATTGGTCATGGACTTTCAGATTCAATCAATTTTAAAAGACTCAATATTCCGAATACTTCAATCATTGATTAACAGGGCTGTCAGTATGAAAGTGCTAATAAATATCTACTGCTGAAAATGTTAGGTATTCCCAAAATATTCTTTTGAAATGCTAAAATATGTATGTTCAATCAAATTAGAATAATTTCCTTTAAAGAAACTATGAATGGTTTACTTATGTGATAAATAAAGTAACATTTTAAGTACCATTACTATCTTATTTTCTCATGTCTTAGTATGTTGTAAAATTATATTTTTTGAGAGTTAAGATGCTCATAGATGTATTAACATCTAAGAAGCAACAATATTTATAAGTAAAATTAAAACCTAGTTATTTACATAACGACTTTGCTAAGTAATTAATAATAAAGAATGAGTGACTCCTGTATCAGATCATGAATATTTACGTCAAAGCTATTTTATAGTAACATTTTGAAACAAATATTACGTGTTAAAATTAAAAGATAAATATGATTGGATGATAAAAAGAAGCTAGAAAAATAAATAATTGACATAAAACATTAAATAAAATTTCTTGTATATGTTCCAAAAAAGTATTTTTCTATCCCATATGTGGAAAAACACAATGAAAATGTTTAAAATCAATTCTAACCTATTTAAGCTGGTACGATATGTAGGTGAAAAAGTGCGGACGCTGATGACCAATGCCCTTCTTGATGCCAGCTTGAAAAATTTTAATTACTTTGCAAATTTAATTCCTTTTCTTTGATTATAATTGGCATTGAACGCAATGATGATGTTTTATTATGTACTGTTGTGCAATCTGCCAGTGACATTGACAGGTGACACACGGTTTAGTGCATATTTGACGTTGATAAATCAATCGATAGTGCTTGTAATATATAATCTGGTTGAATTATCGATTCCATTTTTTATCATAGTAATGTTTAGAATAATAATAATAAATTATTATTCTTGTATAAAACACACCACGAACACTGGTCGTCCGTGCCCTTTCCGCTCCTTATTTTTTAATTAGTTTTTTATGCTTTCTACTTATTTAATATTATTTTTCTATAGGACTGTAAAAATAAATGGACGATGGCAAAGGCTGCAAAATAAAATGACGACATAATAATAAGGTTTCTGTTTTTCGCTATCCGGCTACAGAATCCTAAAAAGGTAGACCACTCAGCATAGATGTTGGCATATGAGCAACAATACTCTATATTACCATCGTTGGTTTCCAGTGACCGCCTACGAATAGACCCATTGTAATGCATATATTAAAAAGGCATACGTTGGCTTATAAATATTTTTTATCATACAGTGTAGGAGTTGATAAAATAATATTGCTTAAACACGGATATATTTATTTCTTTATTCAGAATCGAAATAAATAAAGCAAAGGAGTCATCTTAGTACGATTACAATCACGAAATTGGTACAGAACCCTCGGTGGACGAGTACGACTCGAACTT
>JBAIZZ010000305.1:1139019-1245280 GCA_037355905.1 Heliconius aoede
AAGTTCGAGTCGTACTCGTCCACCGAGGGTTCTGTACCAATTTCGTGTAGGTCAACGAGACATACAATTGATAAAAGTTTATAATGGGTTCTTTCTATGATATATATAATATACTATTTAATAACTATTTTTCCTTAATTTATACTATAAATTCTCTTTTCTTGCTTGGTTTTGTAAAGTTTAGGTCCACGGGAAGTACCCTATAATATATAAAGAATTAAAGCTCATAATTTTTTTAATTGTGTTGATTTAGAGCTTATTTTTTATTTTTATTTGCGGTAAGATATATACATCCAAGAGCTTATTAAAAGTTTGTCTTGATAAGCGAACAAACGGATAATGTCAGCCGTGTGGTCGCGGCTTAGAATAGGATCACCCTGGTACTGTCGGTGTCGTAAGAGGCGACTAAAGTACGTGTGGTAGAGTCACGTCGCCAGTAATGGCAACACGCAGGGGCAGACTCGACCGGATTTAATACCACCCCCGGCATTTAAAACCGGTGTGAAGTAGTGGCCCCTTGCCACTGCGTTTCGCATTAGGTAATGCCGGGCCCCGGTGCCCTTCATCTCCTTCACTTTAAAAGGCTGGCAACGCACCTGTGGCTCCTCTGGTGTTGCATGGGGTCGTGGGCGGCGGTGATCACTTACCATCAGGTGACCCGAACGCTCGTTTGCCTTGTCCTCTCCCATTAAAAAAAAAAAAAAAAAGCACAAAGAGATCCTATAAATGTTTTGTTTGTTGCTTATGAAATGTGGAACCTTTCAAATAATTTAGGTTCATAGAATCAGTAATAGAATACGCCTCATCATCTATTTTCTAATTATATTTTGTCTACCGGTTGGTCTGTCTGTACGTACATATGGCCTGAACTACTATAATGATATACTTAAACTCCATATGTTTTATTCAAATTATTCCTATAACGCATAGTACTTAAAAAAGTGAATTGTAATGTTCCATAAAAACATCAACTCTTACTTAACTTACTCTTACTTAAGCTATTACTGGCTCGGGAGGCAGGGGGAGGCAGGGGGAGGCAGGGGGAGGCAGGGGGAGGAAGGAACATTTTTCTTTTCTCATTTCATGAACTGTCTTCTAATTTACTTATTAATTGCACTATTTACTCATTTTAACAATTTTACTATTTAGCCGAGTGATCATCTTTCAAGTGGTCTTTTCATTTCATCCTTGAAGTGACTTTAAAAGCTACCAACACCGCACATATTACAGACACGATGAATCTATAAGAACTCCCTTTTTACTATCCGCCAACAAAACACTAAGAAGGGAAAATGAAAACTAATAAACCAATTTCGTATTTTTTTTATTCCATCCGTTCATAAACAGCTATGGCCATACAATGTTCTCTATCCAGGGCACGTACGCCGCTACCCGGGTGTATATCCCGGGCTCACCTATGTACCCGCAGGCCCTGCCGAATGAGGTAACGCCTACTATTGTGTACATACAGGCGATTTGCTTGTGCTTTAACTGGAGGGGGCCGCCGCTGTCTCCCTGGAAAAATATTATAAAATATGTAATATATCTTAATAATAATAATGACATAAGCGTCACGTTAACACACACACACATACACACACACACACACGCACACACACACTCGGAATATTAAATTATGTTTATTTCCTTACTCTAGCAGGATAAATAAATCGTCGAGTTTTGCCACTCAACACACGATATTTGGAATTCAGGTGGAAAACGGAGAAACGAGTGCCTTAGCACTGGGTTCCGGTTTGCCTGACAAGTTATGCAGTAGATGAGAGAGATGTTACACATAAAATATATGAAATATTTACCTGACAAGTGTCTTTGGACATGTTCTTGTCGCCATAACAAATTTGAGTCTTTTCATCGAAACCATTACGCATTAGCCGCACTGGAGGGAACATATTGTTGCACTCAGAGGTTGAAAACTTTTCGAGGATGACCTGTGACCAATAAATTACAATAATTTGTATTTATTTTCTTTTAGAATAAGTTTATTTTTATCTTTAACACGCACATTAAGGTAGATAGAGAAAAACTAGAGTTAAGACACTTTGATCAAATTCACGATACTGCCTATAATATAACAAAGGTAATAATTATGTACAAAAAGATTGACGAATCACGGCGGCCCAACCGGAAGTTTACATACCTTCTGTAATTCATCAGCATTAGCGCCTCTGTTCTGAGTGGCGCCCCACCCGCTGGCGAGTGCTCTCTCGTACACGTTAGGACTGCCTAAGTCTAGACAGGCTGGTACCGAGAACTGATCGAGAAGCATACTAAAATGGGTAAAAATAGGAATTACATTTCAGTATATAATATTATTTTTTACAACATATGGCTTTAAGCGTCGTGAATTAGGTCCCCACTCGTGTTAATGTTTTTTTTTAATATTTTCACGTTTACATTTTTTTATATTTGAACAGAGCAAAGAAGTACGTGATTTTTAGCTTCACGCTTTGCCCTTATGCGCCAAACGTCATCAACATTTTCTTACGTTTCCTCCGAAATACCCACGCTTTAGTGTCGTATCATGAAAAATGTGAAATAATCTATTCGCCTAAGTGCGAATCGAACCCACAACTGTCGCATTTACAGTTGCAGTTGCAGCACTCGTGCCCCTGCGTCACGATGGTTTCAACATTTTCAATATTGTCTTTTAGTAAATAATGAATACTTACTCTCTATCAGTTTCCAACAATGCAATATCATTATATCTATGTGGGGGGTAGTATTCCGGGTGTTTTATGATGTTCTTGACTTTATACAATCGTTGGCTGTCTATTGGGTCAGTGCGACGCTGGATGCCGATACGCGCGTACGCCACTTTGCCTCTGTAACAACAAAAAAAATAAAGAATAGGTAAAAAAATATAAAAAAAAACTATATAGATAAAAAAATCACAAATATCTGTTCTAACTAAAGCTGAACCTACGACCCCCATTCAGTAACCAATAAACTAATTAGCATTAAATTATCTAAAGTGCATTTACTATGAAAATTCTCAGAATGTTATTATCAATTCTATGTTACTCATTTTGTGTTCATACAGTTATTAATCATTTATGTTGAAACAGATAAAATTATGACTAAACAGGATTCCATATTCAATATTTAAGAAACTAATTGAGCTGCAGGGTTGACAGGACCCAGGCGGCAGAGGGAGGTAATAGCTTGGAAATCTTGTGTTAAGACACTGCATTTTCCATTAAGATAAATCTAAAAGATCTTTTTATAGAGAATAGGAAACAAACAATTCTTCACTGTCTGCCCAATTAGTTAAAAAATAATAAATAATAACTTTCAGTAAACGTTATCACTACTAACAGATCCCTGCTCGAGGTGCAATGTCCCGCTGTCAGTATGAATCTCTCACTCAGTATGGATCCACCGCAGAGCCATTGCAGAGAACCTTCATCTTTCCCATAACCTAAGAGAGCCTGGAATTTAAAGAAAAAAAAAAACAAAAATAAGTGATTATTAAAAAAAACCTCACAAAAAAGCTTTGTAAATAAACAAAAAATTATAAGAGCTGATAATCTCCAAATGGCTGTACAAATTTCCCTGTGTCGGGGCTAAAAATAGTCTCGAATGACCCGCCTTTTAAATATAAAAAGAAGTTAAATCAAAATCTGTTCATTCGTTTGTGGACTACGAAACACACGTACACAGAAAAGTTTTCGGATTAACAGTCGGGTTCCCGCGTAATTTAAAGAGATCCCGACAGTTAGCCTCATGAAGGCTTTTTGTTTTTTTAAATATTTTTTGATTACCAAACGATTGAATTCTTTCTCTGCTGTGGTGGATTAGTCTGGCGGAAGTTTAGACTCAGCGCTGAATTCCGCCACACAACGCTATTTCTCGAAAATTAAAGGTTTTTGAAAATTAAAGGTGATTGTTATAACATAAGGTTCCCTCTCCCTTAGCTTATTCTTACCATATGAGGAAATTCCCCAGTTGAAGCCGCAACTCCACCCACTATGAGGTCGATTGCGTTATGTCTACATTTATAGGTCCTAGCCTTCTTTCCAGTAAGAGCTACTCCCCTCTCGCAAGGAAACACGAGATTTTGCTGATACTCGATGCATTCTGAAAAAAGTATTACGTGTTGTCTTAACATTATGTTCCCTTTGCACCGACTAATATTAGAGACATTGCATGTTGAGAGGCAGGCGCAACGCAACAGGTTGTCGGTTCGATTCTCAGTCGAGAAAATGAAATATTTAACAACTTTATTTCTTCACTCTAGTTACGACGCAAAATGCGGCGTTGATTTAAATACTGTGTAAGTACAAGATACCCACTATCCCAAGCTTTCTGGCCCGTTTTTGGTGCTGTCATATTAGCTGGTAATGGTTCACATCCGTCATTGGTAACAGGAACTTTGTCATTCATGACGTAGTCGTATACCGGTGGCACATACTCGGTAGTGGACGTGGTGGGCCTGAAAACGAAAACGGTTTTATAAGCCTTGTAAAGTTTCATGAAGCTTGTGAGTTCGATGTTGAATCATATATTTTTTAACTTAGCACGGTTTTTTGTAAAACGATTTTTGTCTATTTCACGGAGTATTCCACACATGCCAGGATAGGCGCCGGGAAGCTGGGAATCTAGTGTTAAGACACTTCCGTTCCATATTTTTGGCTGAATTCTCGAGGCATTTTCGAGGCTGAATTCTCGAGGAGTTGAGTGGAACTTGACGCCGCGCTTTATTTCATTAGCAGGACGAGGAAATTAAAATATATAAACTCCACGGAGAGGGAATCGTACCCAAAATCGTCACGTTTACAGTCCCATGCTTGTGCCTCTGCACCACGGCGGCCTCGTAGCCCTCGAGAAGTGGGAATGATAAAAAGTTACCTACCGTCTAGTACTAGTAGTGGCTACTGGAGGCTGATAGGTGGTCGTCTGAACATTGTCCATGCAACATACAATAGGATCTGCTGTTTCGAATGAACATAACTGTAAAGGAAGAAATGTTATGATACAATAAAATGGTCCAAACAAACATTATGTGTTTATTTTTGTTTAAAATAAACTGACATTTCTCTTAAACTATCAAACCAATATCGAATTTATTTAATTGTAAAAAAAATTAATCTTGATATAATTTTTAGTTCTTGCGTAATTTCAACAATTTCATTTCAGGACAAATGAACAAACATTTATGAAATTTTATGAAATTCAGCACACATATTTGTAAGCCTGACTACTTCATACTTCATACCTAGCGGGGTAACCAAAGAGAATTGAGCGCTAAACGCTTCGATCTCTGCATAGTTCTGTCCCCTCGTCTACTATCATCAACTTATTTATATTATATTCTCCTTTCCGGAGGGTCCTCTTTATTTTTAGGATTCCGTACTTCAAAAGAAATAAACGGAACCCTTATAAGATCACTTGGCTGCCTATCTGTGCGTTTGTCAAGGCCATCAAAGAAAAATGAAACTTCTCTTTTTGGCTGTGGTTTTCTGATTTGTTATGATGTGTTTTTAATTCAACGCCGCGCATTATTTGGTTATCGTCAGTGAACCCAAAATCGTCATTTATAGTCAGGCCAATAGGATTTGGTTTAATCAATGTCAAAGATGTAATTTTTTTATAATATACTTTAAATTATAGCCGAGCTTAGAGTCCAGTCGTGGCGGAAAGTAGAGAATAGCAGTCTGTTAAGTCTTAAGTGAAGCTAAAAAATAATTATTTAAATGTGTATAAAAAAATATTGCAATCAGCATTTGTAATAACCAGTTAGGTTAGATTAATTGACCTCTCAATTGACTGACGACGATCAAACAACAGACTATAACGGGCATTTTTTTTAATTTTCTTAATATTGTCCTCATAATTTAATTTAACGACAATTTTTTCAACTCAATAATTATTTCGTTTATATAACACTTATAATATATATATATATATATATATATATATTACATAATATATGCATGTCCAGTTGGTCATTAAAAATTATCCGCTTTACTTAGTAGGTACTAAAGTATATGATATATTTATATATATATTATGGAACAACATAATTATCGTCTGGTTTTTCCCTTTCAAACCGTCAGTATCCTCAAAGTTGTTTATACTATATAAATATACCTAGAAATAGACTGAAAGCTTCAAACGTCATAGTGACACATTAATGCAGAGAAAAAAGGAAAGTTTTTGATTTCACGCTCTGTCCTACCTAGACCTATTGTTAAGATACTCCGACCTCCACTTGCTGCTGAACTCTTGTGGCGACTGGCCGACAGAACAGAACGCCGCGTGGAAATCGAACCAATAACCGACGTAGTGTCAATGCGCCTTTATAGCCTTTTCTGCATAGTGACAGAAATAAGAGAGTTAATATATACATATAGCAAATAACACGCACAAATTTAGAAACAGTGGTCTACACGGGACTCAACGCCGCACTTTATCTTGTTATTAGAGCGAGGAAATGAAATTGTTTTTTTCATATCCATAACCTTTAACTTAACTATAAAACTTAACATAAGACGTGGCGGTACTCAACGCTGCATTTAGTTCTTTAAGAGCACAAAAATAAAATATGTTAATTCCCCAAATGGGCATTTAAATCACAAGGACAGTGTTTACCGTTAAACACAGTCCACTGCGTCACGCAGCCTACTTAAAACCACGCAAATATGTTTTTGCACATAGTGAGAATCAAACCTAATACTAATAATAATTCCTATAACGGTTCGCACGATATCAGGTTGACTCACTCGAAGGTCATTGTAGCAAATGTTGATTTCCTCCACATCTGGCTAGAAGGGAATAAGTATATGAAATACTTGAAGATAGAAGGAGAAAGATATACATATTTATCGCAAGCACGTATTTATAAATATGCTGTGCAGCCGGCTGTCTGTATAAATTGTTTAAGTATGTATCAGACTTTATATTTTTTTATTACTTTATGCCAAGTGCGGAGTTGAGTTCTGCCATATACCGTGAAAATTTAAAAATGGATTTGAATCTGCATTCTTATTCATTGGATATACATTTTTTTTTTTTTTTTTTTTTTTTCTTTATGGGAGAGGACAAGGCAAACGAGCGTTCGGGTCACCTGATGGTAAGTGATCACCGCCGCCCACGACCCCATGCAACACCAGAGGAGCCACAGGTGCGTTGCCAGCCTTTAAGGTGGAGATGAAGGGCACCGGGGCCCGGCATTACCTAATGCGAAACGCAGTGGCAAGGACCACTACTTCACGCCGGTTTTAAATGTCGGGGGTGGTATTAAATCCGGTCGAGTCTGCCCATGTGTGTTGCCATTACTGGCGACGTGACTCTACCACACGTACTTTAGTCGCCTCTTACGACACCGATAGTACCAGGGTGATCCTATTCTAAGCCGGGACCACACGGCTGAACATTTGAATATTATGGCTCATAAGGTAGTAGTGGATTTTCTATTGCCTTTCCAATTTCAAGTATTTTTGGTATTGTTTATATTGGAATTTTTATTTTGTTATTTAATTGACATTATTCAAAAAGAAGATATTAAAGAATATTATAACATATTGAAATATAATAGTTTAAATTATATATATTTCAAGAAACAACACATTTCAACACCACATGCCATAATTGCAATGAAATGTGATCGAAGCTTTAAAATATATGAGCCTACACTCGATTGGTTTACTATTAAGCTCTGGAGAGCTCAGGTCCAGGTTCCATCATCAGACCAGCTCGATTATACCATATTATTGTATTGTCACCTAAACAACGTATAACTGACAAGTTTCAATGATTATACAGTTGTAACAAGTTGGCCATGGCCATGGTATTCAATATTTATACTTATTCGTGGGTGAATATTGTTCATTTTCTAGAAAGAACAGAATCGAAACGTCGAAACTAATGTCAGTGAAGTTACCTTTCTAATAACGCAAGAGACCCGCGGAAATAATATGATTTATATTGTAAAAAATGTTTCCTTTTGCCAGTAAGCTTATCTATGTTACCTGTTTGCCAATATTCTGGCAAGCCAGTGCTTGGTATAAATAAGTGTGTTACACTTTCATTAAATTATTACATCTTCTTATGAAACCGTATTACATCTTATTGTGTAATAAACGTAAAATAAAAGAAAATGCGTTTTGGATTCCGAATTTATCTAGCCTATAACCATCCCGGGAAGCCAGGGAATAACTCCGCGAAATTCCACGCCAATCGACTCGGCCGTTTCGGAGTATATAGCGAACAGACAAAGAAACACACGAACAAACATTTGTTTATATATATGTAGATTTGGGTTACTGAGTGTAACTAAAATATGATTTTAATATACCCGGCCTTCGTAAGATATGGCTAAAGGTTCTGGAGTGAAGCGGACCTAAAACCATACAGAGTGTAGACTCTATCTCTGATTAAGTGACTTATAACTACGTTCTCTCTGCATATCTCTTATAATGAGACGCGGGAATATGAAGCAAACAAAATTTTCTTATACAATTTATTCGTATAAGCGCACGCGCAGGAAAGAATCAGTCTTTTAAAGGTGATTATACGATAAACCGGTTTTCAGAGTAGCTTAGCAGTTTTAATTTAACAACACCTGTTGTGAAGTCACTGGGAAAACCAATTGTAAAGTATTTGACTCAGAGTCATATGTAAGCGTTTCAAAGCGTCATTTAATTCTAAGGCAAAGTGATACAACTTAGTATTATATTATTGTATATTTCGAGAGTGGACTCATTGTTTGGTGACTGGTGACTTTAAATATTAGATTCGACCTTTACTCATAGTATTTGTTTGTGTACAGGTATTTGTTTGTTTTATTATGTTTTTTTATAACTCATACATCCCGCAAGTAGCAGGATAGGTAGAGGGACCCTAGTTTTAACAGACTCCGCTCCCTACTTTCTTCCGAAGTCTGGAGACATTTCCTGTAGAATGGCAGAACTCATCGCCACACTTTGCCTCGACGCCAGAACGAAGAAATGTAATTAAATATTTGTTGGTGTTTATTTTTTTATGTAACATATATATAGAATTTAGGGGAAAAATTAAATTATGTATTCCAATGAACGAACGTAGTCAATCAAATTCGGACCTTAGGCATGTGCTCTTTATAAAATGATTCCAGATAGATCCGGGATAGATTGTAAGAGATAGGTTTCAATACTTGATCCAATCCTAATTTTAACTTTCCACATGCCAGTAGTTTCGGGTATGCCTTTTCTTTCAATCACTCAGTGTGTAACGGAACAATATATTTTAGTTTTCAGGTTCACTTAACATCCTCTTAGAAAATCTGACGCGCTCGATATTTTTTTCCATTTTTAACCCTCACATACGACCACCTCCATCATGGAAACTATCAGATTAAACAGGACATGGATAATATCACTATCGGACTCGTTCGAGTATGTCCATGCAACAGTTTTTTTTTTCATTTTAGAAAGAAAATCTGTAGCCGCTCCTCCCGGTGGTGTAGCTTAGATTTCGAATTTGATATTTGCGAAGCTTAGATGATAAAGTTTTTTTTTATCTAAACCAATAGGTCTCTATGACGCCAAATTTAGCATCGTCGGCTGCCCTATTATTACTTATTCTTAAGCTAGTTATATATTACGTAAAATATCTCGTTTAAATTGTTAGACATTGTTAATTGGCAGAACTATTAAAGTGACATTAAAAGTATCTCTTAACAATCGTTATCCGCATATTAGATAAAAATAAATGGATGCCTGATTAGCTTATATATTTTTTACTTTATTTTGTACTTCATCTTAAATCTAACAATGAGAGACAGCTATAAATGGCTGGTCTGCTTATCTATTCGTCTATTTTGTGTTAATTTTTACATAATTATACATATACACAAAACGCTTCCAGTACGTGACCTCTGGTTATTATCTTATCAAAGTTTCCTTTCGTTCACATACCTATTGTATGTACATTTTATAAATATTATGATAAATTCATTAATTAATATATCACTAGCTTTATCTTCAACTTTACCTCCTTAGATAACTTGACCAAAAAATAAATAATTCAAACCATTAGTTCCTGAGATTTTTACCTTTTACCAAACAAACTCATCAGGTTTATAAAATTTGTATATAAGTACTAGTTTATAGGAAATAATGTCGTGATATATTACTATACTTCTTCTCTATTACAAATGTACGCATATTTTGCTCAAATATATCGATAATCCCGTAGGCCTATGATTTTTGCTTTTTAGTATAACATTAATACTCACTTTTGGGGATCCTCTTTGATTTTTAATATCGTCTATTGCTGTTTTACAATTTCTAATATTTGTGCATATGCCCTCCTTATTATTATTAATACACGAATCACCTGTAATAAAAATATCTTTCTTTGAATTGATTGAAATAGTAGCTCAATTGTTACCGGAATGCCAGTCATTTAATTGCCAACAGTGATCAGAGCAGGAAAAATGGAAGTTGTGGGTAACTCATCTATCTTTTGATATTTTTAAATGAATTTGTGTCAAAAAAAAAGGCTACCACACGTTCTTACAGTCTAGCATTATTAGTAACATACTCGTAGTTATTGAGATCAGTGCGTTCAAGAAATCAAACTTTAAAACTTTATAATACTAATAGACATTATAAATATTTCACATTCTAATTATAATATACAAAAAAAATACATGTTATATTATTTTATTAATATCACGTGTAGTTCGAGTGGTTGAATTTATATTTAGATCTTTGATGCATCCATTACGCGACGAGCTCTCGCCTCGTGTCTTATATTGGTTAACCTCTTTATTGTATGACCCACACGTGGCCGTACTGCCGGCTGCTGTGCATTTTAGAGTTAATGAGCGGAAAGTGAGTAATGGAGTTTCTTGACACCAGGTTCCTTCTGAATATGATGCTATATGTGGGACACAGTGTGAAGCTAAAAACGATAAAAATATACCGTATAAAATACCGTTTGTTTGTAGTACTACAGTGGCTTTTTACTTTCGGCCAATGTGGAAAGGTAAAAGAATGGATAAGGCCAGGGGTAGCGTATAGTAGTACGTTGATATGTACAGCTAAAACATTTTTAAAATAACACATACAACATATGATATGATATTTATACACATGTGAACGTCCTGACCACTAACGCAGAGACTCCAATCAATTATCTCTCTCCTAAGTATGAAATATCACTCTCAAAATGTAAAAAATAAAATATATTAAGTTACTGAAAAAAGTTTAACTTTTGTATTTAAAGTGACATACACGTTGCTATGGTAACGCTATGCTGCTTGCTATGGTCTTAATAAACACGCATTAAAAAACTAGCATTCATCTGCGGCTTCCTCTGCATTCAAGAGAAATTACCTAATAGTATTTTAATAATAGTATTTTATTTTAATATCGCCATAAAATATAAAAACATTTTTTAAATTTCCTACATTATTAGTTCCTGAGATTAGTCTGGTCAATCAAAGAAACTCTTTATCTTTATAATATCTGTACAGAAGTGTATTTTCATTGTAATAGTTATATTACACCCGATTCATAAAAAGGTAATAATATTGAAAAAAAATTAATTTGTAGCGCAGTTGTTATGTTGTTAGTTGAACACAATTGTAGTCAGTTTGAACGCCAGGCCAAGCAACATTTTATAATAATAGTGCTAATTTGCCTGTTCTTATAAAACTAAGTAAGTTTAACACCGTGTCCTTAAATAACCGGCAAGCAGAGTGTCTTGTGAAAATTGTGAAGACGGAGAGTGGAGAAGTGTGAAATTTGGCATAGTTTAATACCATGTTTTGTTTATCTCATAAAAAGCGGTAACCGTGCGAAAATAATAATAGTAATAATAATATCAATATCAGCTTCACGCTGTATCCCGCACACAGCAGGATAGGCAGAGGGAACCTCGGTGTTAAAACACTCCGTTCCCCACGTGCGAAAATACCAACAGTAATGTTTAAGCGAGTGCAGCCGTACGCTATAAATAGTTAAAGTATGTACTATAATCTAAAACATACATATTTATGTATAATATGTACTTGCGGTTAACGAAAACCGTTATGGTTCAGTGAATGTATACGAGTGAGTGAAGAGGAGGAGCAGTGTCAAATACCGTGATGAGATGCAAAACTTATATTTGTACGTAAAAAAAAAAAACAACAAACCTTCATATTGTCCATTCGCTCTTATAAAATAAATACTTAAAATTAAACTCAATGAAAATATTTTTATTGGCATGTTTATTTTTTTTATTATTTTCTCTCTTTTTTGCCCTTTTTTTCTGTTTCTAAATTAGCCTTTACACTGCACTTAACACGTATGTATCACTGTTACATTATCAAAAGAAAAAAATGCGTTTAAAGTGAAGCGAGTTGTTCAAAATGAACGTCTGTAACACTCTTGTTACGAATATACACTGAATATTTACCGCTTGGAACTATTATATATACAAAGGCAACCGATAAAGTATGACTTTAATACCGTTGCATCGCAGGTTTGCGCTTGATATTATATACAATGATTGTGGGTTCGATTCCCAGTGGGAGTGTGAATTTCTGATTTTTCTCGCTTTAGTATCCGCTAATCAACAGGTAATGTCTACAAGATTAAATTCTGCTAGGAGAACGGAGTGTCTTAACACTAGATTCCTGATAAGCAGTCTTATCCTGTGAGGTTATATTCTTTAACACTTACGAACCAAAATAAATTCGTTATTCTACTCCAGCTCTTTAAATATGGCGTTACGAGCGTGCCTCCGTTGTTTTATAGGGGTGTCAAAGAATGACAGTTAAATAATCATATTTAATATAATATAATAATTTGCATATTTAAAAAAATATATGTCTGCTTATACACGCGAGTAGTTATAGATTCGTTTCCTACTGAGGGAAATCATTATATTATAAAAATAAAATACCCTTCTTCTGTTAATACAAAACGCAATAGTTACAATCAACGTTTTTTAATTTTTTTCTAGTTTAGGCTGTTTCTCATACATATCAGGGTAGATAGAGGGACCTGGGAACCTAGTTTTAAGACATTTGGTTCCCATGAAAAATCCTTAGCTCTCTACTTTCGCTGAATTCTGGAGGGATTGCATGTTGAGTGGCAGAACTCAACGTCATGTTTATCTTCAATACGGTGCGAGGAAATTTAGTATTAAACAAAGAAATATTAAATATTTTATTTCTTCGAGTGGAAATCGAACCCACAACCAGTCTTGTTTACATTCACACTCACTCGTCATCGGATCGTCATTGTGTCGTACCTATACCGCGTCATGATACACAGATTCACAACTCACCATAATAAAATACGTAAGAAGCTTGTATATAATTGAATATTTTAGCCACAATTTTCAGTATTAATAAGAAATATTTATTTTTTAATCTCATTTACTTATGCCATAATATTAAGGCTGTCATGGCACAGTGGCACAGCGTCTAACTACAAGGACAGCGGTTGAGAGCTCGATTCATACCTTAGACAAGGAATTATTTTCATTCCTTTGCTCTGATAAAAAGTGAAAATTTAAATTTTTTTATTGATCTTTTACAACGCGGCGTTGAGTTCCACCACTTATACTCCCGGGACCGCTATTAAGATTTATATTTAATTTACTTTTATAATTTTTTTATACTTAATAGTAGTTCTAGTTTCTTCAATCACACTATGATATCACATTCTTTTCTTCAACCCTCGTGTTTACAGTTAAAAGCTGTCCCACGGCGTCATATATTCATGATATCGTGTGAAATATTGCACAATATTTCAAACGATTTAGTTTTAGTTTAATTATTTCCAAACATTACTTTGCCATAAAAAAATTAGATACTCTTAAATTATTTATTTACAATACTTGTCAACCGTAAGCCGTAGGTTCGGTTCCTAATCGTGGGAATAAATTTGCAATAGTTCCTTGCAATAGTCCTTGGAAACAAGACCAGATGCGGCGTTGAACATTATCAATCAACACGCAGTGTCTCACACAGTGTACTTACGTAATAGGAATACCGATGACTCCGTCAACACCTACTTCTAAAAAGTGTACGCACAGGTGTGGGTACAAGTCCTGCTAGGGGTTAGGGGTGAATGTACATTAAATTGTAATTTGAAAAAAATATAATGATTTTTAAGTTCAGTGCGAAAGTGGGGAAGTAAGTATTTTCATACTGTATACAATTTATATTTACAGGCGTGGATGTTGTTATTCATTTCATAGTTAGGAAGTTTCTTAAGGAAGATTTTGACATTGTACGAGATAATTTTCCGTAGTGATGAGTAAGAGAATATTATTTTTATATATATATATTGAGGCTACTCGTGGCGCATGTGCAAACGTGCGACTGTAAGCGCGATAGGTTGTGGGTTCGATTCCCACTCTAGTCAAGGAAATATTTAATAATTTTATAGAAATATTTATTTATATTTTATGGTGTCAATGCAACGTGTGGCGTTCAGTGTCTCACCGACACCGACATCCAATGCCTCCAAAATTCAACGAAACGGAGCGTCTTAACACTAGGTTCCCTCTGCTTGCCCTGTTGTGTGCGGGATACAGTGTGAAGCTATTTGTCTCAATGGAAACGGAATATCTTAGCTCTAGGTGTCCATCTATGTATTCAGTTATGTACCTGAAACTAAAAAAAAGAAAATCCGGAACTCAACGCCACTTCAACCCGAGCGGAAAAATGTGAAACAGTCACTATCCCGGTGAAGAATGAACCCACAGATAATACCTGTCGATGGGTTACTTAATTACTCAGTAAGTGATCCCCTGGACTAATTGCGTACACAAGTACAGCTTTAAGTACCTACATATAGGAATGATGACGCAAAGTAGATTTCCGCTTCGTGTCGTATAACATGTATGACAGAGAAAATTTAGTCGTGACGGCTCTAAAGCTAGTCTTTCTAAATTTATGTGCATTGTTCACTCGGGAAGAAAATAATCAAAACTGAGACATCCTTAAATTTTATCTACGAAGGCGTATACAGCCAATTTCAGGGCGGCCACGACTCGCTGACCGTACTCTACAGGTCGACCTAAGAAAAGCGTTTTAAAAGATATGTTTTAAATGTTGAAACATTAAGCTTCTGACCTCACTCTCGTCTCAATCTTGTTACACACGAGTATATTGAAAGTATTCTATAAAACCGCAAGGATTGCCCATTACGTTGGTCTTAAGGAAATAACAAAATATATTATTCATAATTAATTTGTAATTTGTGTAGTAGCCTAGTGGGACTGCATGCGCTTGCTGTGTGACGTGAGAGCAGGTCAAAAATTAAATATTTCATTTCCCGAGGGGGAATCAATTACATCATAACTTTCGCATTCTCTTGCTTTTTTTATTTATTTTTATTGGTAATCCTAAAATGAAATGTTAATGGCGGCAAAGCGCAGCTTTGAGTTTCGTCATTCATATCCAAATAATGTCTCGGGAATGGGATCGGAGTATCTTAACACTATGTTCTCAGTTTCTCTCTGCCTACGCTCCTGTGTGCACGGAGCTAAAATACCAGGTTAGTAGGTTGGTTATACATCACGATGACGAAAATCTTCAAGGCTGTCAAAAATTAATTTTCAAAAATAAAAGCAATTTTAATTTCTTATTGATTATTCAATACTGCTGACTTACTGGACTTTTTCCCGAAGTAGGAAAATACCTGATTTGAAACGTTAAAGATGGTTTCCATGTAATTCTTAGATTTTAACAAATATGTAAACAAACATACAAGTATTTGGAAGGCTAAACACGTGCTTTCAACAATGTCAGTGGCGCAGCGGCACAGGCGCGTGACTGTAAGCCCGACAGGTTACAACCTGTTATATATTTCATTTCTTCGGGGAATTCTTTCATGAAATGAAATGTTTAATATTCTAATTATGTTTGCTCTGACAAGGCCTAGTGCACGTGGAGTTCCGCCTTTCTGCGTGCAATGTCTCCAGAATTCAGGGGAGTCCCTTTACTTACCTTGCTGCCGGATATAACGTGAAACTGAAAAAAAAAACATAAACCATACATTTTTCAGGATGCATCATCATTTTTTTTAATATGGTTTAATAAAGGATATATTATTTTTCCCCGATGTCTATAAAAAAAATCCTTGTACACTCACTGCCTTACCTGTAGATAAAAATCCCAACATTCTATGTTTTTTTATTACTTGTATAATAATTGGGTTTGCCATGCATTAACCATTTTCGGACACACATACGGACAGAAAAACAGACATGTGGAATTTATAAGGTTTGTTTTTTTTTTACCTCGTTGTACCGTCGTATTATTGGCATTTCCGAAGAATAATTCGTACTCGAATATTATTTCTACGAATTAAAATTTATAGATATAGATGTGCCGTTTGCACAACTGTTTTATTATATTTTAAAATATTTTACAGGTATTCTGTTATAGAATAATTTATATATTCTTTTTAAGCTAAAATATAAGCTAATTTTGTTATTTTTCTTACAAATAAATTTTGATTTCCCAAAATTATTATTAGCAATTAGACATATTTTTTATTTTGACGATTTATCCGACGATTTATAGAGTGGTCTTTCGCCTCGTTAACAAGCATCAAGGCATCAAGTAATTATAAATCTCTTTTCCCTTTTTTTTCGTCTCTCATTCTCTTATCGTGCCCAAGGTGCCCAAACCACCTGAGGATGTTCCAGTTAATTCACAAAATTAGTCATTCAACTATAAGAGAAATCCAGCAAAAATAAACGTCAATGTTACGTCAGGAAAATAAACAAAAATAACAATAAACTATTTTTTATTTCGTAAAATATTGCATAAAAATATTCACATATACAAAATTTTGAAATATGTTGATATAAAAGGAATGGCTCTTTGGAATGTAGCACCAATAAGAGATATTCTGATTTATTCTGTATTATTATAGATTATATTTAATATTATTATTATTATTTATATTAGAATATTTTGTATAATAAAAAAAATAGACAGAAAATTTTAAATCATTAATTTCCTCAAATGTGTGTCGAACACATAATTATCGTGCCGCTGTCCTCAGCCACTGCGCCACGACTGTCTCAATAATTATTATGATAGATATTATTAAAAGTAAAAAGAAAAAAAAATTGAGCAAACAGTTTAAAATAGTTTGCATTCGACAATTAACAATTTAAAAAAATATAACTGGAAGATTTGACTATAAAACGTATTTTATATTGTATAGTGTTATAATATTAAGTACATTTACTTAAGTTTCGTCAATTAAAATCTACGCGGCCATCTATAGCTAACGTCAGGTTGGCTACGGCTTATTGACCGTACTGTACATGTTTTGTTTTTAAACAATTTATGGAAGACAATTCTTTATTTAAAACTATTTTTAAATATATTTATTAGCAGTGAACATCGCTTTGACGGTGTGAGAATAAAGAGAGTCAACAGACAAACTACAAGTCACGAGACAGATCATTAAACGTGGGTTAGTTAAATTAAAACAATGTAAATAATTTCTATAACTTCTAAATCATAATTACATTTCAATAAAAATTTTTTTGGTTTTTTGTTGAAATATTTAATTTTTTTAACAATTCGACTTCAATGATTGTTATCTCAAACCTTGTACATTGACTCCCTCTCCCTTTCTATTAGTCAAAAGAAGAAGAAGAGTACATAGAAGTAAAAATATAAAAGTACAAAAATTTTACAAAAGTGTAAAGTCTGTTGATGTCATTTAATGACATGACATAAACATGCCACATGTCACGTTTTCTTATTTTTGCATTCCATGCATAAAACAATTAAACATTTTTTAAAAAAAATATCCTAAAACTTCATGAAACAAGTGATTTCCTTTCATTTATTGAACAGTTTTTCTTACTAATAATTATATTATAATAACTTAATTCATTTCATCGTCAATGCTACACAGGAAACGCGTACGTATATCATAATAGTTGAAGTCACAAGGCAGCGAATCATCTGAATCCGGCATCAAGCAGCTCATGACCAGTTCAATTTGTTTTCCAGACTATGGACTCGATCCAGTCCAGGTAGTACTCAACCCGGGTGTACAGGCCAGGGGAGCCGGTCACGCCGCACCATTTCCCGTTACTAGTGATACTTGTTATCATGTACATACAACTGACGTGGGGGTGTTTGATCTGCGTTGGACCACCACTGTCGCCCTGGAAAAGGAAAGTTACTAATATAACACACCATTTTTCGTTGGCAATCAATTGGTAGAATTTAAAGAAAAAAAATCTTATAAAACGCTTCTGATTGACAAATCTACAATATTGTCATAATATGAAACGGATTTCCATGCCACGATGATCAGGAAAAGAAAAACGTTTTTTTTTAGCATCATTTTTCCCACTTAACATAGTCTTATTTTAAAAGGTAGCGAAAGAAAATCTAGTCACAAAATACTCTGAATTTTTACCATTCGTTGTCTTATCACAGCTGGAAAATGAAAATAATTGAAATATAATCATCAGTCGAGTAGGAATCGACCCGACATAAAATATATATGGACCTATATTTATTTTCAAATTTCCTTACCCTACATGTATCCCGATGTTCGTGTTTATCTCCGTAGCATATTTGTGTTTTTTTGTCATATCCTTGTTTCAAATAGCGTTCACTTAACCGGGGCAGCCTTTGAGAACATTCCGCATTAGAGAACTTCTCCAAGGTGGTCTGAAAGATTGTTAATAAATATTATTACCTAAAATATTGTTATAAAAGTCAAGATTCAAATGCAAATGAAGTTTGGTTGGTTTGGTTTTCATTTACAGTAGAATTGGCGAGTAGGATTTAATTTTAGGATTTGTCATATTTTTGATTACTTGCTTTCCAAGTGAACAATATAACAGTGCGGCCACATGTGTACTGACACAGCACAATGAACCGGGTAATGACATGATTTACTATACTGTCAAAAATAATAATAAAATCGTAACATTACATCCACTCGAGAAAATAAAATATTTAATATTTGGAAGAAGATGGCAAGAAGGCAAAAGTGCGGTGTTCAGTTCCGCCATTGAAAAGTGCGAAACGAGTGTCTTAATGGGAACGAATTATATTAGAACTAGGTTTCCAGATTCCGTCTGCCTACCCTGTGAAGTCGGCTATTGCGCTGTATTCAGCGTGAAGCAGCGTGAAAAAATATTTATCCTCGCCACTGCATTCTAACAGGAACGGGAAAAACAGAATTGTCCATGTATTCTCGTTCCTATAAGAATTTGCGGGCTACGACTCGTACGCATTTAAAATGTCAAAAAATGAAACTTAATTTTAAACATAAAAATAAACCTTTTGTAGAGTATCCAAAAAGTAATTCTCATTGTGCCTAGTGGTACCCCAACCGGTGGCAATGACTTCAAAGTCATTTATGCGACTGCCGTCGTGAAGACAGGCCGGCAAAGCATATTGGTGTAATTTCATACTGAAATAAAACATAACATGTGACCTATATTATATATAGTCTACATATTACGAGTGCGTGGTTAATTGGATTTAACAAATAGTTGTATATGACACACTCTAAGAGCGGGAGGTAACTTGCCACAGAGGCAATGGGTGTCACGCGCCAGTGGTGGCGCTGGGGCACAAGCGTGCGACTGTAAGCGCGACAGGTTATAGTTTCGATTCCCACTCGGGGTAGTGATTTTTTTTTCGGGGTAATGACGGGTTTGAGTTTCGTCACTTAAAACTCAATGCTTTTAGAATCGTGAAAAGTGAGAAACGGGATCAAAAAATTTTCTCAGTTTTATGAAACGATAAAAACGCGGCGATAAGTTACGTAACCACAATATTGGGCATATTACCATGCTATTTTATAAAATATACCTAAATTGTTTCTTATGACTAGGTTATCTGTGCTATAAAAAAAATAAAAAAAGAACTCACTCTCTATCCGTTTCCAACAAAGCGATGTCGTGGTACTCCGAAGGAGACTTATAATGTTCGTGTTTGTATACTTTTTTCACTTTGTAGGTATTAAAAGGCGTAATTTCTTCAGATTTATTCAAAATACCGATCCTAACATAGGTTACGTTTCCACTGAAAAATAAAACATTTAAAAAGCCTTTTGTTTGCGTATAAAATATAAAGTGGAAATAACAAAAATATTCACTTAGTACGCCCTCTCTAAACTACCTAAGTAGATACACTGGTTTATCTTAACGCTATATCCCCTGCCACGCTACACGCACACCTGCTACCCTGCTGTGGCAGACAGAACCTGGAAATCTTGAAGGACATTCGGTTCCCCAGTTTCTGTCGCATTTTGGAGGCTTCCCGCCTCGCCTCGTTACCAGAGCGAGCAAAATATTAACTTTTTCAATGATATACCTATAAATTTCCATTTTTTTGTGGTCTAAGGTAATGATTTAATCATCTTATAAAGGGTCCGATCTCTTCTTTGAACGTACGGAACCATAAGAAACAAAATATTTTATTTACAAAACAAAGAAAATAGTAATATTAATAAATTGATTTGTCTGAGTGGGATTGAACCTAACGCTACTTCGCCACGACTCCATTTCTATTGTATTCTTTATGCATTATTAACTACAACTACGCCAAATATTCATACTTCTATGAGTAATTTATGTAAAAAGGAGTACAAGTTTTTGTTCTACTTTAATAGATTCTATTCTGATTCATTTATTTTCTTACCCAGAAGGAGTGTAGGTGCAATGGGCAGCAGTTAATATGAATCTCTCGCTTATTATGGAACCGCCGCATTTCCATGTGTCAACGCTTGTGTTGAAACCGAGGAGGGCCTGGAAATTATTTTTTTAACATTACGCTGTATTCCCCCACTTTAGGCGGCAGGAAATTCAAAAGGAACTTAGGAACCTAGTGTTAAGTCACTCCATTTCACAACATTTCTCTGAATTCTCTAGGCATTGCGCGTTGAGTGGCGGAACACAATACCGCGCTATGCCTCGGTATCAGAGCGAAGAAATTAAAATATTAAATATATCTCTCTCCGAATTGAACCCACAGCTGTCGGTTTCACACTATTGGAAAATAAAATGTAATGAATAGGAATTATCTGAGTGGTTGCGGGTTCCATTCTCACTCGCGGGATGGGTTACTTTTAAGAAATTTTCATTTTCACTCCTCTGGCGAAACAAAATATACGCAACGTCTCTAATTCAGGCGAAAAGAGAACAAAGTGTTAGCACTGTGTTATTTCCACCTACCCTACCATGTAGAAAAAAAACTTGGAAAAACAAATATTAAAAAAAACCCCATAGTGGTGTAATGAGATAATATTTGACTGTAAACGTAAAATTGTACTGTTCGATCTCCACGAGAGGGTATAAATAGGGTTGTAGTTCCCTTAAATAACACATCCTCTATCCCACAGAGAAAACCTAGTTCTAAGTCACCTCCCAATATTCGAGAATACATTGCGCAGTATTCGAGCCATTGCGAATTGAGTGGGACTCAACGCCGCACCTTGTCTTATTACCAGAGGAAATGAATTATTAAATAATAATCGAATCCACAATAGTCGCGTTTACAGCCAGTCTCGTACTTCTTAGTTATCATACCATATGTGGGAATTCTCCGTAATGTGCATTTTCCCCACTTATGATCAAACTCTTCGGTTTCCAATTGCAGCGGTTCAGGCGTACCATCCCGCCGTTTGGAATTATACTCTCCCTACATGGATGTACATATTTTTCTTGATACTCTAAGCATTCTGAAATATGAGAAAACTTTATCTCTAACTACATTCTCCATAGGACTATACGAGGGGAAGCGAATACGAGGAGAAGACGGTGAGTCGTTTCGCCTCGCTATCGCTTCGCTTTGTACCGGTTTTTAATACAAAAGTCAAAAGTAAAAGTCAAGTCAACATAAGTCGTGGGAATTGCTACGCTCTTACATATAGTAGACATAGCGGGAAACTTTTTATATTGATTTTGACTTTTGGTCCACTTTCAAATCTTTTCTTGTCGCTCCCCTACACTTACCAAAGAAGATACATGGCAAAATTCAGCATCATCAGAATATCATCAGACGATATCAGTATATCATCAGATGATCAGTGAAGTAGAAGCATCCTAATCACATTATCACACCCTTATGTGATTGTAACGCGATGGTTGTGGATTCGATGCCCACTCGATGGCAAAAACCGGCGTTGAGTTTCGCCACTCAACACGCTATGCGTCAAAAAAATCGGCAGAAAGTGGGGAACGGAGACAAAACTGATTTTTTATCTATACTTAGGGAAAGACCAAGATATGCAGGATAAAGCGTGAAGTGCTTACTTCTGACTGAAATCCTTTGCTTCTGAGGTTTAGGCACCGTGTGCGGCGGCGGCGGACACTCTCTTGTGTCTTCGAATGAATCTTTGAAAACTATCGGTTGTTCTTCCTTTCTTTTGTCGTGCCTGTAATTAAATAAAATACAATAAAAAAAAATATCACTTATTTAGTATATTATAATATAAAGAGGGCCTTTGTGCCTTCGCTCGCTATAATGAACAGATCGCGGGTTTGATTAATTTCCGAGTTGTGATCCAACATGCAATATCTCGTTAATTCAGCGGGAAGTGAGTAACGGAGTGCCTAATCACTAGATTTTCTCTCTTTATCCCGCTGTATAAACGTGACGTTAGCGGGAATACAGCATGAGCGTTAGTGTAGACACTAATTAATTTTTCTGTCTCTAATTTCTCCTTATTTGTGACTCGACATGAAGTATCTAAAATGAGAGTGGAAATTGCTTTTTGAAAACAAACCTTATTGAAGGGTATTTAAATAACCGTAATAAAACTTCTAAAACGCGCTAACTACACGCTTAAAATAAAATATATGTATTTTCGATACCAGGAAAATCACATTAGCTTCAGGATTTTTTCCTCATATTGCATGGACTACTATGCCAGAAGGAACCTTGTGTTAAGACACTCTGTTCTCCACTTTCCGACCGAATTTGGAGACAGCGTCACATGCATGTCTTAACGCCTAAGAAAATTACATGTCCATTTAATAAATTAAAATAAGTACTTTCTTAAAAAAAAACACCCAAGCGAATTTAAATCTGCTACCTTGTTACAACTCCTTTATCTATTCGTCTGCAGATAACCAAGTCGTCGTTAACTTACTCGTGTCCAGTTAAAATAAATCTTGGTTTCAGTTCTGGAATGTATTCTTTGTCTTCACAGCATATTGTTAGAGGGTCAGTCTTCTTCTTACATATCTGGAAGATAAATTATATTTATATATATATATTTCAACTGACTTAAACTAAGAGGAGGATGAGAAGGGTCTCACCATATTGGTATCTTTACTAATATACTAAAGAGGAAGAGTTTGTTTGTTTAAACGTTTAATCTCTGGCTCTACTGGGCCGATTTCCTTTTTTTGTTTTGTATGAAAACTACATTCTTGAAAACAAGTCTTGTTAATCTTAAATAACTAAATAGCAATAATAATGAAAGCCATAGAATTCTTTTAAGCGCGTGCGCTGTAAAAATAGTAAATACATTGTATGACAAAAATATTGTACAACACGGTCATCGGCGGAGGTAACCTAGTGCTAAAACACTACGTTAAGAAAGCACTACGTCTTAGGAGTTAAAACACTGTTAAAAATTTGATACCGTTACGCCAGATATCGTTACCTGATAGATAACGTTACCATATTTAACGTTATATTTAGCACATTTTATTTTTATGTATAGGGAACGCTACATCCGCGCTATCGTTAGATACCATTAAAATTCTATCATCTTCTATGTTTTTTTGTTTAATAATAATATGTTGTAGTAGTTTCTGAGATTAAGATAAGAATAGGTATAAACACATAAGGTACGAGCTATAAAACAAGGATAGTTTAGTTACAATGACGTGGACAAAATACCTCTTGCGTCATACCAAATAGAACTTTGGAAATGTCATACATAATATATGAACATAGTTTTCCTATACTTAGATTATTTCATTTCGAACTATATATTTTTTTAGCTTCACGCTTTTCCCGCAAGTAGCGGGATAGGCAGAGAGAACTTGGGAACCTAATGCTACACATCATTCCATATACAGACTTCGGTTCTCCACTTTCCGCCTAAATCTTGAGACGAGCGGAACTGAACGCTGTGCTTTGTGCGACTTCACAACCGGTTTGATCACAGCGTATGTAGCCTGTCAGGTTTGTCTTGAACTTATCTCTAAATAATTTCTAACATTTTAAAAATGTTTTTCCATATTGAGGATAAATGTTATTATTGAATTCATGAAATAATC
Source organism: Heliconius aoede (assembly GCA_037355905.1). NCBI lineage: Eukaryota > Metazoa > Arthropoda > Insecta > Lepidoptera > Nymphalidae > Heliconius > Heliconius aoede. Next base: position 1,163,263 of record JBAIZZ010000305.1, read on the forward strand.
CAAGTATACGAAAATTTGTTTGCATTCTTAGTAACAAATTTTCTTTAAAGTGTTTGAAACGACGGGTAACCAAAAATGTATAAAACTATATATTCACGATTAATTCAGTTGAAGACATTCATTTAAAATGTATTCTCAAAGGTCTTATTAAAAAAAATGCTTACCACAAATTTTTTCTTATGCAAAATATCCTTCAAAGCGAAAGGGCAGTCGAGGATATATTTACAGGAACCTGGACGATTTTGGTGATCCAAACATTCTTCAGTTGGTCCTATAAAATAAAAAAAATACGCATTTTTTTCTCATTTCCGACAGTTAGAGACGATGGCTACGGTTTACAAATAAAATAGAACAGAATAATTATATTAGAATATTTTTTTTGTACTTATTGGAATAAAAATGTTTAAGACATTCAGGCGGTAAGCGAAGCATAGTTTTGAACCTCAGCAGCAGCGTGGTGTGAACTTGAAACTAATCTATACATTAGTATGAGTAATGTACTACATAGTTATAATAAAAGCGGGACGGATCGGTGTCTATACATGCAAACATATATGTATGTATGAGAAAAAATATTATTGGAGGTCTTTATTTATGTAAGAGGACCCAAATGTATGTCGTCTGTGCGCTTGTTTACGCTAATCTCTCATTCTGGCGCGCTTCCTTTGACTTTAAGTACTTTAAGTACTCGTAAGTAGTTTATAACAATCGGTACACAAATAAAAAGTATGCGCATAATGCGCAAACAACTACTTGTAAGAATGTTCCTACACAATTAAAATATTTATTTATATTTTCTGGTGTCGAGGCAAAGAGCGGCGTTGCGTTCCGCCTCGCAATGCCTCCAAAAATCGGCGGAAAGTGGGGAACGGAGTGTCTTAACACTAGGTTCCCTCTGATTACCCTGCTGTGTGCGAGATACAGCGTGAAGCTGAATTTATTTTGATTTAATTTTAATATTTCTACATAATAAGTGTTTTATTGAATTGGCTAAAACTTTAGCTACCGTTGTATGGATTTTGTCTTTACAATATAATGATATTAAATTACGAAATTAATTCAGATAACAAAATAAATAATCCTGTAGTCCAAGCGGGCGAAGCCACGAGCAAATTACATGAGTCTACATTAAAGTGCTTATTTTTTGTAGATTCTCCTATTCAGGTCCTGGCTTCCTCATATGACCAGCACGATGGCCTAAACTACTTATAAGGCAAGTTTCATGATCTTAAAATTATGAACTTACTATTAATATAGCAAATAACTGCAAAAAATGTGATCGCAGCAAACGAAAGAAATTGCAGGAAGTACTTAAGTATATTCTTTTTAGCGAACTTCGCGTATTTTGTATTGGATGATATGAGTTTCTGAAAGAAAAATTATTCAAGTTAAATATAGGAAATTTTAAACGTGGTTGATGTGGGCTTGATTCCTACTTGGGGGAATGGCGCTGGTAACAAAACAAAGTGTGAGTGTGAGTACCGCCACTCAAAATGTAATGATTTGAAATCGGGCGAAGAACTTAGTGTCTCACCACTGGGTATGACCTGGTTAGGTTGGGAATAAGTTGTTTTTAGCTTCACGATATATTCTGAATATAGTAAGATGCTAAGGGCAGGTGCTAAGAGTTTCCGTTCTCCATACACCGCACTTATTTTCGAGACATTGTGTACTGAATGACAGTGATCAACGATTGTCTTTTGAAGTGAGCGAGGTTTCATTTATTCCCCTGAGCGTCAATCAAACCCACAACTGTCTCTTCATGGAGAAATAAAAAAAGATTACCGCAGACGATTGCAAAGATTCCAAAAATACAACTTCCTCGTTAATTGGCTGCTTCTTATTTCCCTTTATCCTATTCATTTCGTTTTGTAAATTTTGATGGATGTACCCTGGACATATGCTCTCTTCATCATCCAAATCTTTAGCCGAGAAACTTTTCTTTGGAGCCATCTGAAAACTACAAAATATTTCATACAATAACAAGTCGTAACCTACAATTGTTGTTTGCGTGGACTTTGCAGAATCTCATTTTTCCCGTTTCTGAAGAAACTTCGAAAGCGTCTTTCTTCGAAAACCAAATTTCAACTTTCTAAGTTCAGAAGTTCACCTTCACCTTTATGCTGCAAGTCAATTATTCAGTAATCGAAAGAGTAATATATGTCAGCCTCTGACTGAAATACAATAGAAATATTTAATATTTCCGTTTTCTTCGCTCTACAGTGTGAAGCTAAAAATATTATATATATATTGATTAACATAAATAATATATAAATAATATAATATATAAATAATAATAATAAATATATAATTAAAAAGTACTTTTTTTCAACTCATTCAAGAAATCAAGTCCTCGGTAAAGATGGTGAAGATGAACGTAAATAAATAATATATAAATAATATAATATATAAATAATAATAATAAATAAATAATTAAAAAGTACTTTTTTTCAACTCATTCAAGAAATCAAGTCCTCGGTAAAGACGGTGAAGATGAACGTGCTGCAACCGCATAACGTATTCATATGGTAGCGAAACATAGTGGGGTGTTGGGTTCCGCCACTCAACATACGATCCCGATAAATACGATAAAAGAATTAAAAGAGTTATACTCGTATATGTATAACCATTCCCCGCGCATGTACACCCGTATATTTATAGCAATGAAATCTATATAAACAAAGTAAACTTTAAGAAAAAACAAACTAAGACGGTTGTTATAATACGAGAGTCGGGGCGTCGGCAGACATGTTGTGACGTCAGAACTCATTATAGCCACACTAGCTTCATACAAATATGCGTATCCGAGAGCCGTACCGTCTAAGCCTCACAGTATAGTGGTAATATTTTTCATTCTTTGTAGGATAGCGTTAGACTGTAAGATGGTTGTTGGTTCAATTCCTTATAAGGGAAGTATTTTACAACTAGGTTCCCAGGTTCCTTCTGCCTATTCTATAATATGCGGGTCACAGCAGGAAGCTAAAAAAAATATGTGCACATATATACATAGGTATTGAATTTTCCACTTAACTTTAACTTCACACTAAAAAAAAGCAGTTTCACGCTTATTCCCGTAAAGTAGGATAGGTGAAGGTAGTTTAGTGTTAAGACACTTCGTTTGTCTTAACACTAAACTACCTTCATCTACCTTCAACAATCTATCAATTACGTTGAGTTTGTCAGATGCGCCACTACGTTGGTATTAGTATTTTTAAAAATTATATTTTTTCACCATTCTATCCTGCATATAGGTGAAGATCTTGGCAGGTAAAGATAGGATATCATTCCTAAAGGCAATCGAAGTCCTAGGAATCCCCGGCTATTTCCACTCAATAACTTTACGTTATTACTCACATCTGTCATTGACGACATTATAAATTATAATTATAATTGCGTTGCGTGAAGAACGGAGTGATGCGCGGACAGAGAACTACGATGCATTTGACGACGGGTACTTTTTTATTTACAAAATCGCTATGGCAATACGTATTATTACAACAGGCGTCGACGCGTCGCCGCGACGTTGTGTGTTCGATTCTCACTTGAGGAATGAAATATTAACATTGCCCCGCTCTGCTAACAAAACAAAGCGAATCGTTCAATTCCGCGACTCCTCACGTTGTATGGAAATACATTGGAGGTGCGTGGTGAACGGTGTCTCTGCTATATGCGGGATATAGAGTGAAGCTTAAAAAATCCGGTTAGGAGTAGGTCTCGTCCACCGAATTGAATTGAAATAGATTTTACATACTTTAATCAGTACTATACTATACTATACAGATTTATAGTACTGATGTACTATATAGTTTAATTACACAAGTGTGAATGGTAAGATATTAGAATGAATGAATAAAGTGGTGTGCTTGGGTTTAGTATGTTCAGTGAAGGCGTATTGCTGCGGGTTACGGAGCCTTCTCTGCATTGAAAAGACAGCGAAACCTGGTACTTCAGAAGAGAATGAAAGAAATATGAAAAATTAGGTTACAGAGTAAGGGGGGAGCACTAAGATAGAATTTTTCTAAACTCTTACGAAACCGGAAAAATAAAAGGAATTTTTCGTCTTACTTTGAAAACTCCGCGAAAGCAAAGTTGCGAATCGAAGTCGGACATATAGTCATATACACAATAATAAATAGAAGTTATGTCGATCTCGTTTAAATTATAAATGTCGTTGCCGTACAATTAGATAACTGCTGATAACGTTAATGTTATCAGTTTATCAATCAATATAATTGATTGTGCTATATGTCTATATATGTAATATTTACTAGAGATAAATATCTAGATATTTAAAGTAAATATTAAAGAATAACAAAGTGGGTTCGATCTCCATTCGAGGAAATGAAATATTTATTTAAATTTCCATTTCTTCGCTCTGGTGTTAAGGCAAAGTGCGGCGTTGAGTTCCACTCAACACGTAATGCCTCCACGCTCCAATATTCGGCAGAAAGTGGGGAACGGAGTGTCTTTACACTAGGTTCCCTTTGCCTATCCTGCTGTGTGCAAGAATACAGTGTTAAGCTGATTTAATATATTAGTATATAAATCCAATTTTTCTTCTTATCGACTGTCATAAAAATATATGAATTCACTTCACACTAACTATCATATATTGTCACTAAATAGATGTTATCAATATCTTATGTCATATCTTAATCTGGGCTAAAAAAAGGCAACGATCGCTAGAACATTTTTTAAATACCAAATAAGGCAGATACACACAGACAGACAGATAAACAGATACAGATACCAGAGTTTCCCAACTATCATCACTTGATTTGTGTTATATAAAATTAATTAAATTTCATAATATAGCCGAATAGTATAGATATGTCAGTCTTACTTTTAAAATCAGCTTTACACTGTATCCCGCATCAGTATCAGGATAGGCAAAGGGAACCTAGTGTACATGTTTCGTACTCCGTTGCCCACTTTACGCCGGGCTTTTGCCTCAGCGCCAGAGCGAACAAATGAAAACATTCATAAATAATAATAAATTCAAACCCACAACCACCGTTGCGCTACGATATTGCTGGCCTCAATATTGCTGTAAAACAAAAACATCAAAAATTGAAGTATATAATGTTAATATAATTAATATATATTATATGTTATTATATTATATGTTAATATAATGTTTCCTCATTTATTTTGGATCTTAATCTATGTATACGAGCACATATAAAAGGAGAGTTCCCACTGACTGAGGTAAGACGCGTGCACAGACGTAACCACTGTGCTTTGAAACTAGAAACGTGAAATTTGGACAGATGTTTATTTTTGTAATGTGGACACTCACTAAGAAGAGATTTTGAAAAGTGTTTACCCTAAAGGGGTTAAATAGGGGTTGAAAGTTTGTATGGAAAAATATTTAGTCGGCACCAATTTTATAAAATTTGAAATTCAGACTCTTAAAAATATTTAATTATTTCAGAACTCACCCTGTAAACTGAAAATAATTTCATAAACATATTTAGAACATATTCGTATAGTTGAAGCGGGCGAAGCCGCCCAGGTCGACTAGTATGATATACTTTAGAACGTTTTTTAAATAGTCGATTTAATTTTTTTTGAGCTATTTATTATATTTGGTACTTAGTCTTAAAAATATTTCTGGTGATCGTCTAAATTATACCCTTTTTATTGCAATGAAAACGCAGGACTTTTAGTAAGCTTATTCATTTATGATAAGAGTGTGTTCGCACGTCGACGGCAGCGAGCGCCGGCGACGACTCGACATCGGTACGCACGCTACCATCGACGTGTGTAACGCACGCGTCATATTTATGAGCCATTCTCGACTCTCAAATCGACCTTGAGATGCCGTTTTGGAAATTGACATTAACTTACTTTTGTCAGCATCAGGTTGTATATTGCATACCTACAGTATAAGCAGAGAACAACGTAAACATAGAGGTTTAAATACGAAATACCGCACTTTATTATCCGTGGCGTCGCATTTTCTGTGACCGAAGTATGCTTGTTGAGTGACGGTACTCAACGCCGTTTTTACTGCTTTTTATGTATTTTAAACAATTTTAAGAGTATTGTTCTACACTTAGGAAAGAAAAATATTTATTAAGAAAACGTATAAAAATTTGAACGTAGCGAGATTTGAACCCGCCCCTCTTTCTTGGACAGTTGGACGGTTTCCAAAGACTCGCGGGCTCATATCCCGCTACGTTTAAACCAAAGTCAACCAAAGAAATCAATCAAAATCAATTGATCCTATTTACTGGGCATCAAACCCACAACCGTCGCATCTACACGCTATCCTACTCCGCCACGACGGTCTATACAATATTGTTGAGCGTTATTCAATTTAATTTCTTGAACCTTAAGCATATTATTTTGTTTTGCCAAGAAATAGTAATACAGGCTTGTTTGTATTGAAAACGATTTTTCTGAACCGGCCGACGACACCGGATGTGACTCACACCGTTATTAGGTAAAGGAGCCTGCTATTGTTTAATACATTACATACACTTATATAAAAAAAAAACAACCTCACGCTTTTACCGCAGAATGGATAAAAACAATTTAGTGTTAAGACATTCCGTTCCTCGCATTCCATTAGTTTTTTTTTATATTGTAGGTATCCGAACGCTGTACGCAAAACGCAATTTTATCTAATAAGAGTAGAAAATCAAAAAGTGGTTATCTTATCATAACATATCCTGAAATATAGACGGGAAACTGTCGTGGTACAGCGGTACTGCGTCAAACTGGAAATTGCAACGTTTGTGGGTTCAAACTTGGGAGAATGAATGACTTATATTATTTCGCTTTGGACACCCAATACTCAGTGTTTCGAAAAGGCATAAAGCGGGGGTAGAGTCTGTCTCTCTGTCTCGATCTTGTCTCACGTTACACATTATATTTTTGTAAGACAAGACGCGGCGTAGGCCGTAGAATGTAGAGTTACGTCTATTAACACACAATATCTCTTAAGCCGACGCAAATTTCAAAACGGAGTGTTCAGTCACCATGGACTCTCTCGTTGCTTCAGAAACAAGCGGGATAAATCATTCGAATTATTTATTAAATTTAATAAAAGAACTATAATTTTCGTCGTGGTGCAGGGGCACAAGCATGCGACTGTAATTGCGATGGCTATGGGTACGATTTCCACTCGGAAGAATGAAACATTGAATACTTTGTTGGCTGTGTTAACGACAATGCGCGGTTCCCAGAAAAAATAATTTCTAAGATTATCGCCAACAGCTAATATGACAAAATGGTACGTTATGTTTTATTAATTACAATTACTTTAAACTGGTTCCGATGTAAAGTTATGCAGTGGAAATACGCGGCCATTTCTAGGGATTTAGGAAATATCGATTGCATGAGAGAAAAAACTTCACACCGAGACTGTAGTCGCGCAGTGACACATTTGTAAGACTATAGCAAACGCGACGGTAGAGGGTTCGATTTCCAATCGGGGAATAATAATTTAAATTTCTGGCTCTTCTGGCTTCTGGCTCTCACAAGCGAATGACTGTTAAAGCTGTTTTCTCCAATCTTCAAATGACCATTTAGCCACGTGCCAGTAAAGTTAAAATTAATCGTTTCAGTATAAACATTTGCCTCTATATAATTCGAATCTACAACCAGTGATGCTGCCGCACCGCGTCTTGTTTATTTTTAGCTTATCACTTAAGCAATTATCCTTTGATTACTGTTGTTACACAGTCAAAGTAAGACAAGTCAGAGTAAAACAAAATAGCTTTCTACCGCGATGTACACTTGTTTTGTAAATTATTCGGACTTTTTTTCCTCCACGCCGCATTCTGCATATAGCAGGGAACCTAGCGCTAAGATACTCCGTTCCCAAGGCGCTTCTATTCCCTATTCCTAATCACTATTCCCTATTGCTGAAGATAGTTTGAGACATGGCGTGTTTACCGGTTATCACCAGAGCGTAGAAATGAAAAAATATAATATGTGAATTCCCTGAGTAGGAATCGAACCCAAAACCGCGGCGGTGCCAAATCAAGAAATTTAATATAATGAAGTCTTTAAAACTGCTGAGCTATTGCTTCTCTATTTATTAAAAAAGTCAAACCAAAGTCAAAATCTTGGCGTATTAAAAAATGTAGAGGCATTATAAGAATTAAGATATAGTGGCTCAGTAGCCTGTGACTGTAAATGCGACAGTTGTGAGTGCGAGTAATCGAGGGAACGTATTATTTTCAATTCCTCGTGTGATACCAAAGTGCAGCAATGATCTCTCTGCCTACCATGCTATAAGCTGGGTAGAGAGCGAAGCTAACAAAACAAACTAGCCCATCGTTACGACCGGTAACAACTTGCGGCCGGTAAAAACGGCGTACGTGACCGAATAAAGTGTATTTCAAAAATGTTAATTACATTATTGAAACACAGTAAAATATATAGTAATATTATTTAAAGCTGCGGACCGAGCTTGTTCGCGAACGCGCTAATGGTCATGTCAATGGTATCGATGTAACCTGTGGAGTATTTATTGTACATGTGGAGTTACCCGCGGCATTTCCATTTTGCCACGCAGGTGGAGCCACGAGTCAGAGCTAGTCAATCGCAAATATATTATTGTTTCATTAAAACAGCGTACGATACGATACGATATGTTAAATTTCACCTAACAGAGGTATTGTGCTCTACATTAGGTTAGTTATAGATTCCCTTTTATTTTTAAATTATTACCTATCAATATGTTTAGTGCTATATCACTGTATGTCACTACGAGTATAAACAGTGATTTATTGGCAAAATAAGTGATAACTTTAATACTTTATAAATATAACTACATATATAATTTAAGATTAAACATCGGTTTGATAGAGCTTTTGTCATACTTAATTGACAATGTTAACGATTGAATAATTAATATCTTACCTGTATCATTAATTGATTTTTTCAAAAGAGTGGCGATTGTGGAGAAAAAAATCACCGTGTATTAAATCACCGTCCAGAAATAACGGCGAAAATAACTCTTTCAATACCATGCACGCGGCAATCCTGCGGAATACTAATTGGTTATCGCGAATAAGTTCTGTCACAATCAAAATAAAGATAAAATATATTGACAGATACAAAATTGTATATTAATACGATTTTTTGCACAGAAAAAAAAATCACTGTCACAGAAAATATATTTATTTGTTGAAACTTTAATTAAAGAAATAACATTTTTAAGTTTTTTCATATTGTATAAAATAAAATTTTCACATTACACTTATATCGATTTCTTTAAATTTTTCTTAAATACTTTTGTAAATATATTATTTTTTTATAACTTAAAATTAGTTTACACCGTTAAACACAGCCGCGTTGTACAGACACATTGGTACGAATGAAGAATACAAGTGTTATAATTACAAGCACTTCTGTTTCGCACATGTTCAATTTAATACATGGTTTTCCTCAATACATATTTTGATCAAAACCAGAATTTAAAATCTAGTTCACGCTTATTTTTATATAGCATCACGCTGTATACCACATTCTGTAGCGTAAGCAGACGTAGCCCAGTGTTAAGACACTCCGCAGAATCCGTGGGATATTGGTCTGAGTGGCGCAACTCAACGCATTACTAAGCGAAGAAAAAAAAACATTAAATATTTAATATCCTTAAGTTGGAGTCGAACCCACAACCTGTTGCGTTTACAGTCATACGCTTGTGCCTCTGCACCACGGTTGACCTCAAGCGTCATTATCCCGCATATAGCAGTATAATCAGTAACGCTGAAAGTTAAAATACTTTGTGTCGGTCTCTCATCTCTCTTAAGTCATGTATAATTTTTTTTAACTGTGTGGCTTTTGCCATGATGTTGAATCACTACAAGATATTGTTGAATATACAAAACTATAACTTTTTCTTCTTGTGTTAAGAAACGGAACTCTACATCTTTCCGTCGTACCGTGCAGTGTCATTGCGAAAAGTACAAATTACTTAAATGATAAAACAAAAAACAAATTAACGGTGGAAAGTTGGACACGAAAGTTTCTGAATAGACGCAAGTTCTGGACACGCAATGTGTCGATATCCGAATGGACAGTAGCAATATACGTTGATACATTTTAAAGCATTTTTATGTATTTTGATAAAATGATTGTTTGCTTAGCCTTATCGAACGTGGCGATATCTCGTCCGGTACATATGTATGTATAGATTTATATAAAAAACCTCGCCCACTGAGGGTTCCGTACATAAGTCTGGCTTAGCTTAACCAGTGAGCTTTCTACTGATACTTCTCTTGAACTAGCGGCCCCTTTATTCAGATTTCATTTAATAGTGTCGAAATACGCGTTTTTGTTGTTTAAGGTTATTTTGTAAGATTTAACCACGAACACACGTCCGTAGATGTTAGCTGCCAAAATTCATAATTTTAAGTCAACTGTCAAATCATGTTAAATATTTTTTCTTAAATACAAGGGAACAGATGAACATATATTCATACATACCGGTCAACATTATAACCCTCCTTTTTGCCGTAGTCGGCATAACAAAATAAGAAATTCAAGTGGGGTACAGTAAATAATACTAATAATTTGCTTATAGGAAAATCCTTATGAAACTAAAAACAAAAACATTTCTATGAACGAATGACTTATATTAAATAAAACATAATAAACAAATTATATATTTTCAGATGGCATATTGTCATGGTGCAGCGGCTCGCTAGAATACAATAAACCGGAGCGTTGAATTCCAAAATCCGACGCTTTCCGAATCAAAAATTAATCGGAATTAAGTTGGGAACCATGTGATTCTCGGTACCCCCAATTGACCCTTCTATATTTAGGATACGGCATGACTATAAAATGAGCCAAAAAAAATATTTACATTCAAATAAGAAAATAAAATTTCAATTTTTATAAATAAATTCTAAATGTTTTTATCACATTTGTTTTATAGCTTCACGCTGTATTCTGCACATTGTAGGTTAGGGAGAGGAAACTTGGAAAGTAAGTGTTAAGACACTCGGTTTCCCACTTTCCACTGAATTATCGAGGCATTGTGAATAAGAAGCCACAATCATCGCGTCGCGCACTCAGACGCGCTTCGTAACCTCTGATAGGTTCTACATTAAATAATAAAATTGCCATCCATAATTGACCCATACATAGTTGAATCGTATAAGAAATATACAATCGAGTATATTGAAATCAGTCCTTCCCCATTTTCAAGTTAGTTAAAAAGGGAAAGAAATAAAAACACACATTTATATTGAAAATATTTGTTACTCGAGCATAACTTTTATATTATCTTGAAGCTTTTCTTTATCTGAAATAAAAAAAATAGATAAAAACCCAAATAATAGAGAAAAAAATAGATAGAGGGTACTTAATGTTAGGATTTAGCCTAATTTACGAGACATTGTGCGTTGGCATGCGGTGACTCCGATAAATACGATTGTGACCGGTTCAAATCACACCGAGATGATTTTTAAACACAAATAATTAATTGTATTTGTCTTCTCTTGCGCCGGTTCTTCTCCAGTCGGAGACATTAACTTTAGTGAACTGGTGATAAATTATTTGACGTTCAAAAAATGAAGCATATAACTTCTTATTTTAAATGAATCTATTTTACTTTGACTTGATCCATATTCTCTATGAAGTTACACGAAGGAAAGATTTTTCTTATGTAAGACAAACGACACGAGATGTAAGGAAACAGCTAGCTTCTTGTAGTAGATATAACGGCTAAAAGAATAAAACCGTGGGTGGTGTAAACCTCTAGGAAGCGCCCCAACTAGTGTCAAAACACTCCGTTCTCCGCTTTCCGAACATTTAAAAGACCGCGTAATCAGGATTTTGTTTATAAATAAAACCGTTCTACGGAGTAAGAGTAAGAGAGTAAGAGTTTTTTATTAGTATTATTTCAAATAATCGGGATGACTTCTTTTTTAACTCTCTCTTTCTCTTTTAAAAGGACCAAGCGCGGCGTTAAGTTTCGCCACTCAACATTTTATTCTCTTTTTTTCCATCTTTTAAACTAACTTTCTGTTTATGGGATATGCAGGATAATTATTTCACGTACGCATACATGGTCTGTGACTTTTGTAAGGTAAATAAAGGTACTGTAATGAGTTTACGTTACTTTATTTAAGGTGTGCCTACAAATATGACGGTTGTGGATTCGATCCCTCGTGCAAATTATTATGTTTAATTCATCTTCATTTTCTCCATCTGGTAGACGCAGCGCGACGCTGACTTCCGCCACATAACATACAAATCCTCGAAAATTGGACATGTCTACCATATCTACCGTATCTACCATAATTGAGAAGTGTCATAACACTAGGTTATGCTTACCTACCCTGCTATGCCTACCCTGCTATGTGCAGGCTAGAACTTACCAGGCAAACAATTAGCATCACACGGACATATAGACGACACGTCCGGAGTTGTTATACGGATGTTAGCGTATGAATGCTTTAGAACTATCTTCTCTTTATCACATCCACACTTTCGGCATGATGATTTGGGCAACTCTTCTTTCTTACTGTATATTCCTAAATATATAAAAAGCAGATTTACGTTGTTTTTCGTTTAGTAGGATAGACAGAAGGAAACTAGTATTAACATACTTCTCAATCGTGGTTCGAATTAGTTCTGAGTGATAAATTACTTTTATTAAGCTGATCTGGTAAGAAAGCAAAAAACAAAGAAAAAAGCAAGTAAACCATTCCTTTTACCAACCTTTGGATTTTTTATTCATAGAACCAGGAAAACTCGGCAATTTTCGTCCAAACGACTTCCTTTTAACTGATTTGAAGATCTTTTTGACTGATGCTGCTAAGCTTCGTCTATCCTCGTTAGAAAACAAAAGTGGGCAAATACATTCATTTACAGGACCTGCCCCTTCCTTTACTTTCTCCAGCGATTTCTCGTCCAGTTTCTTTATTTTTGTGTAATCTGTCATTTTATTAAATTAAACATGTATTAACAATATTCAATACATTTCATTTAATTTAAAATGTTCATTTTGCCATGAAATATACATTTTTAAATATTAAATTTAATTTTACAATAATCTAAGTAAAATGTGTCATAATAAGCGTAAATGTCAGGTAAAATAATAACTACGGATTGTTAATGTCTAAGAAATTAAAGTTGCCATATAAGGCGACTTCATTTCTTTATAAAAGTTTATTTATATTTTTATAAACATTTATTATAGACTAGTGACCCATGCGCGGCTTCACCCAGACCCATAAAAATCAATTCTGCGGTTCGTATTAGCCCGGAGAAATAGGAACAGACAGAAAGAGAGACAAAAATATATTTAAAAAAACAAAAGCCCCTTTCACCTCTATAAATTATGTGGGGTCCCCGGTTAAGATTTTATTGATTGAATTTTTAGGTCCCGACTGTACCTAATAAATTCCTCATTGTATTATTATTTTTTTTTATTAATATTACGGTAATGATATTCATGATGTACCTTTTTTAAATCCTGGTATTGAGCTCTTGAATTTGATACCCATATTGCGGTATTCGAAAAAAATATTTATTATACTTAGTCCAATGGCGTCCCACAGCCACCATGATTAATTTATTATTAACTTCACCTACCTAAGAACACTTGGGCTCCTAACGATACCTGAATTATGTTAATCCGTCCAGCATCCTCGGGTGTAACACGAGGTCGTGGGCGGCGGTGATCACTTACCATCAGGTGGCCCGAACGCTCGTTTCCCTTGTCCTGTTCCATAAAATAAAAAAAAAAGTAAAATTCAGGCCAATCCCAGCGGAGGGGTGTTCGCATGCGACTGTAAACGCGACAGCTTATGGGTTCAATTTCCACTTGAGGAAATGAAAAATTTAATATTTTCATTTCCCCCTCTGGTAAAGAGGCAAAAGCACATCCTTATGTTCCACCACTCAACAAGTAATGCAGTAAAAATTTGGCGGCAATTGGGGGGCGGGATACAGTTTGAAGTTAAAAAAAATAATGTTAAATATAACAATCGTTTAGATAACTTAAAACATACACTGTCATATATTTAAAAAATTACAATAATAAGTAATAATCCTCAAGATAACTTAAGAGTCTTCAGGTCAGTCTGGTTAAGCGAGTCGTTGATAACGGTTGTGTTTTCCTATTATAATATAAATATATTTAAAATTTCTGATAAAAAGTATATATCAATATATTATTTTATTAAAATAAATATATATTCGTATATTACAACATTAGTTATTGCATGTGTGGTGAGTTTACTATATTTAAATTGTTTTAGTTTTAAAATATATATATATTTTTGGTTTAAGGTGAACGAGATGATTTAAGTTTCAAGTGCACGCGGGGGAAGGGGGGGGGGGACATGGGTAGAGAGGAGTAAAATGTATTATTTTCAACGTTCAAGACGCAATGTCTCTAAAATTGGGTGATTGTGTTAAGACACTCCGTTCGCGTAGGGAACGGCACTTAGCACTTCGGTCCCTCTGTATACGTGAAGCTGTTTTAACTTTTAAATGTATGCGAGGTTTATTAGTGGAACAACGATTAATATTGAATGTGACGATTATGATCCCCACTGTTTATTACATTTACATTATTTACAATACTCTGTCTGATAATACCGCGGCGTTGAGTTACGCCATTCATCAGCTAGCCTTCAAAATCATATGAAAATGGAGCTCTTTTATACTGATATTTAAAATAGTCTTTATCATATGTTTTATTAATAAATATTGGAGTATGTATAATAAAACTTGTTTCTGAAGGTCTCAATAAGGAAACTCCACGTTATAAATATAAAAATATCTTTGTGGCGCAGTGGGATGCCCAGTCCGTTGGATGGCCGCAAGCCGACGTTCCAGTCCCGCAGGGGGGGACGCCCTTTCAGGCATCGACTACTTTTCACAGGCAGCAACTCAGTGCTTGTTTTTCTTCAGGGACAGAGTCTTCAGTCACTTTTCCCTACCAAACTGGTGTCGCTGTAAAAGCCAATAAGGTTAACAGCAATTTCCTCGAGTTCGAAAAAAAAGCAGTGGGACGGCATCTGAATGTAAACACGGTGGTTGTTGTATCTAACGATCTCTTGGGAGAACGAATTAGTTTCTTTGTCTGCACAAGCGTGAGGCTATAAACGCGACGGCTGTGGACTCAATTCCTACACGAAGAAATTAAATATTGAATATTTTCATCTCCTCTCTCTGGTAACGAGACAAAGAACAGAATTGAATTCCACCACTCAACACCTCGAGAAATCGGTGGAAAGTGGGCATCGGAAGTGTTATCAAGAGAACAGAGTGTCTTAACACGAGGTTCTAAGGTTCACTTTTTTACGAGGGTGTTACTCTAAACAAGTCTGTAAACAGCCAAGCCAAGTCAAATAAACAGCCTGTATAATAATTAGAAATGTCAAGAGACATTTGCAAAGAAAATAACATATTAATAAAAAGAAAAAAACAAGCTTCCTATATTTTTTCTTGGTGTATTGTATTTGACAAATCGAGTTCTTTGATAAGATTCGTTCATTACCCATATTCGTGAATTATGCCAAAAATTGTCCGTCATTTTGTTGCGGTGGCCATTTTGGATAAACTACAATATTGTTATATGTAATTTACTATATGTCATCCAAACTTCAGCTCAATAGAACTCCGGGAAGTGGGTTTCACATCCACTAAGACACATAAAAGTCCAATAAAAGTTTGCAAAAATTTCAAGCCAATGAGATAATTCAATAAATTATTTTCTTTTTACAGATTTCTCGCATCAAAATTCAACATGTTAAGGTAATTCCGATACTACTTCTGTAGTTTAGAAGTAATAATACAGTCAGTATAACGACGATATCAGCTTCTCCTACCAGAACCATTAAATTGATTCATTCCCCATGTGGAAATTAATCCCGTAACCGTCGCTGACAGTCCTGACAGACCTGATGGCCTCGTTCTTTATCAAGCGTTTGTGAGGAACTGAGCAGTGGATTTAAAAAAAATCTGCACACGGACAAAATATATTTAGTAATCACTTGTCCCAGTGACTGTACGTACACCGATCGCGTCCCATTTTCATTTTTCCTTTTACTTCAGGGCTGTAGCAGTATTATTTTTACTGCAAAACTTCCAAAAAGCGTCCTCGCAAGATGACGGCGGTGCTTCTATTAATTTGGGCCAACATTTCTATACCGAAGCAGGTCACACACATTCTTTCAATTTTAATTTCACTAATATTTCTGTCTTCTCTTGAGGGTAATTTGTTGATGGTGTCAGACTTGTGATTACTTAATAAAATCTTAGAAACTGGATTTAACTATATAATTATAAACTTGGCAGTAATACATAGCTGAGGTAACTGGTCTGATGATAGAAACAAGACCTGAATTCTTCAGAGGTTACTAGTAAACAGTAAAGCTCAAATAATTTATAGCTTAATCATATTCTGTTGCAACTATACGAGTGGTGGTGGTTATTTATTTTTCAAACAATTTATTTCCAGATACGAACTGCACCATTGGGGGTGAACTAGTGAATAAAGATGGATGTTACGAATGCTATATATGCGGCGGCCAGAGCTCCAAAGAGCAAGAAAATAGAAAGAAAACTATTAATTATGTACAGTAAGTATTACGAACGACGCTATTTCCCATATTAATAACTATATTATATTATAATGTATGTTATGTATGTATGTAAGTATATTAGTGCCCACCCCTTTATCCTCCCCTCTGTGTCCTATGCCTGAAGGTTGCCTGGAAGAGATCGCTCGCTCGCGTGTTGTGTCATATCTTTCTTATTCATTCGTTTTGTTGTATAATATTTTATTTTGGGGGTACTATACAATAAAGGACATTATTATTAATAATTCGGCGGAAAGCGAGGAGGCTCCCTGCTACAGACGGGATGCAGTGTGAACATGAAAAAAATGTAATCAAGCAGAGTCACAAGCGTGCTGCTGTAAACGTGATAGTTGTGGGTTCTACTCCCCCTCGCGGAAACTAAATATTTAATATTTTCATTTTTTCGCTCTGGTAACGAGGCAAAGCGCAGCGTTAAGTTTCGCACACAACACACAATGTCTCTGGAACTTGATGGAAAGTAGTGAACGGAAGTGTCTCAATGGATCATTGAGTGTCTTAACTTGAGGTTCCCAGGTTCCCTCTGCCTACCCCCGTGCTAAGTCCTCACTTCTCATACGGCATATGAGAGGACAACGCGCAGCCTTGACTACTATTAAAGAATTAAATATATCCGCTTTTCTTTCTGGCTACTCTACATAATGTTAGATACGCTGAGAACACAAATATTTCATCGTTACACTATGAATGATTCCAAAGAATAATAAAAAATAAATGTTTTTAAAACTAATTCACATGAAAATTTCCAGGTTATTTGACGACAAGTGTAAACCGACGCAGTACTGTTGTTACTCCCAACAAGACTCTGTAGCTCGGTAAGTAATCAATAGTGTGTATCTGTATGTCGGTCTGTGGCATTATAGCTCTCAAATGTATAAGCCGATTTTGATTTAGTTATTTTTGTTTGAAAGGCGACTTAATTGAGTATCCTTAGCCATGATTGGAGAAAATATGTTCAGCCGCTTAAACATTACCGGTTCATTTCGATTTACATACTTTTCAGAGTTTTTGGCGGTTTTTAATTATTACCAATTATTCGTTTTTGTTTAAATTTGAGCATATAGTTCTCAGTAATTTTATTTACTTATACCTAACCTAACTTTGTTCAATATAGCGTTATTTTTCAGGACTTCGCGCACAGACTGTGGTACTATAAATCCTTCTGGTGTCCCAAGAAGTACAAGGAACTCCTTAAAATCTGTCCTGCCTGGTGAGTATCCGTGGAGAACTTGGATATTCAGGTAAACATATATATATATACACAACTATTTTTCGACGCCGTCGTGGCGCAGGAGCACAAAAGTGACTATAATGCGACGATTGTGGGTTCGATCCCCACTCAAGGAAATTAATTGTTATTTATTAATATTTTCATTTCTTCGCCCGGGCACCAAGGCGTTGTTGCCCGAGCGAAGAAATAAAATTTGGCCTGGCCTCGGAAAAATCGGCGGAAAGTGGGGAATGGAGTGTCTTAACACTAGATTCCCTCTGCCTGCTCGACTGTATGAAGCTTTTACATAATAAATTGTAATAACAATATTTATGGTGTGACATACAAATTTATAGATTTTTTTCATCACAATTTTCAAAATATACTAACCAATTGCATTTTTGCTTAAACATGACTAAAAAATGTCATGCATTCAACATTTTTTTTATATGTTTCTAAATATTTTTCTTTCTTTAACTTACCTTTACCAGTACGTTTCTAATTATTTCTATGATAATTTATTGATTTTTTTTTCAATTTACAGGAAATTAGACCAGGCTCTAATTTGCGCTGGAATTTATTTTGACATCAGCTCTCGGGCTATATTAACTTCTGCGAAGTGTGTCTATGGTTACATGGACGATAACTTAAGTGTGGGCTTCTCCAGACGCAATGGCAATCTAAATGTTAAAGAACTTATAGTCCATAACGATTATAACCCTGGTAAAAATATTTACATTAAAATATTTACAATTAATTTTAAAAAATTCTTAAATCATATTTTAGAAGTAGTAATTAGTAGTAAATTTTACTGATACCGCCAAATTTATGTTTCACTTTAATAAATTGAACAAAAAAAAATATTAAGAATTAACAATATGTCGCTGCTATCGATACGAGAACTATAGGCCGGTTGTCAAAAAACAGCATATTCCGGTTGACCTATACGGTACACTCTATACGAATATAAACACAAATGCAAAGCTCAGCTTAACCCTCGCGAACTGAAATTAAATGTTTCTTTTTTCAGGATCTCGATACAATGACATAGCAATCGTGCTGCTGTCATCCAGTAACAGCCTACCTGGTTGGGCTAAAGTGGCTTGCCTGCCGACGTTACCGGCACAAATTGATACATCTTGTGTCGCGATTTCTAATGATGATAAATATGTATATGAAAGATTTTATCCATCTCTGATACTAGTCAACCAATAAATAACCAATAAATATATCAAAAAAATAACTACACGCTGTATCCCGCACATAGCAGGATAGGCAGAGGGAACCTAGTGTTAAGACACTCCGTTCCCCACTTTCTGCCAAATTCTGGAGGCATTGCGTGTTGCGTGGCACAACTCAACGCCGCCTTTACTTTACTTTACCTCGACACCAGAGCAAAGAAATGAAAATATAAACGTAAATTAATATTTCACTTCCTCGAGTGGGGATCGAACCTATAACCGGCGCGTTACAGTCACACCCATGTGCCGCTGCGTTACAACGGCCTCATAAAAAATATATATAATAAATAAAAGAATGTTCAATAATCTGAATTAATAATTATGGAGAAAACTGATAAAATAGAATTGAAATGGAGTGGCAGAACTCAACGCCACTTTTCTCTGGTTGTCAGAGTGGTAATCGAACCGGCCACTGCAGTACCGGCGCTATTATATACATTTCAGGTGAACACTTTAATTCCATTTCAAAAACGTTGCTTCGATGAACAGCAATCGAATGAAGCTTTGCTGTGCTCGCTGTCGGCCAAGGGCGACAACGAGCCGGAGTTCAGCGGTGGCTTGTTTTGTGAAAAAGAGACGGTAACAATCAAATACTACTCTTGTCTTGCGAGCGGAGCGACTAAATGAAAATAAACGACACGACAAACTTATTTCTGATGTTGAAATATGAAAGTTTTTAGGAATGGAATCACTTTCACGCAAAAACTACTAACCGGACTTAGATGGCGGCCTACGTACAGTAGTGGACGGCGACAGGCAGGAGTTACATAAGCTATATAAGTACGTAGATAATTAACACTTATTTGAATATGATATTTTTTTTCTTATTTCAGGCAACAAACAAAATAGGCTTCGTTTTATTTGGCATATACCTATATAAAGACCAAGACGTCTCCGTTTACACAAATGTATCAAATTACAACGACTGGATTTATAATTGTATTCAATCAAATATTTAAAATAGAATAACAGATACGCGGGGTTGTGTTCCGCCACTCAACACTCCGTGTCTCAAGAATTCGAACGGCAGATTCTTTTTTCTTTTCTTATTTCTTTTTATCACGCTAAAATAGATAGAGAGAAATTGATAGTAAGTAACATGTCAGCTGTTTATAATATTTTAAATACTCTAAATGTAAACAAATTTATATTAAATATTATTTTACATATATCTATTTATTTGTTCGTTTTATTATTTGTCATCCCATTTTTTCCCATAAACTTCTACACTATTGAGATGCATCAGTTACATACATTGTTTATTTGGTCAACAATGAATTGCGTCTCCTGGAATCTTTACATTTAACATTGCAAGTGAGGCGGTGAGGATAGCACAGGAGCACGAGCATGCGACTGTAAACGTGATAGATTATGTTTGGGTTCAATGTCCTACTCGAGAAAATGAAATATTTAATATTTTTGTTTCTTCTTCGTGGCAAAGAGGCGAAGCGCAGCGTTGAGTTCTGCCACTCAATACGCAATGCCTCAAGAATTAGGCGGAATGTGGGGAACGGAGTGTGTGAACACTACGTGCCCAGATTCCCCACGCCGGCCTCAAGCAACAGTAAATTTATTGATCACCATTCACCATTCATTCTGATAAGGAAATTAAGCGGAGAAGTATCAAATTCGTTAATATTTTAAGTTTATTTTGCAAACAAAGCAGCTTCACGCAGCTTCACGGTTAGGCAGAGGACACTCAATGTTAAGAAATTAGAATCGAATCGATTGATTGGTGAAACTCACGCCGCGCTTTTGTACCAACGCACGCGCAAACAAACGAAAATAAATTAAACTATAATGATTGCTCCGTTGCACTGCAACGGAATTGATCTTTAACGGCCATTGACTCCGTCGTGACGATGTGTTTATAGTTTGTATTATATTCGAGAAAGCATTTACGCATTAAATATAGCGATAATGAGCTCTTCCACTTTAACCAAATGGAATCAAGGAACATATACTTTTAGTCAAATGCCAAAGATATATTTTCTACATTTTATTCAAAAATCGGTCAAATGGGAGTCCGGTCAGCTCAACTAGTGTTAACCGCACCAACGTAAGCTCTTAGTAATATGCTATAGCTTCTCTATTATTATAATAATCACATTGTTATTTAATGTTTTGAGGCTGGTCGTGGCGCAGTGGTACAAATTGTGCTGCACAATCTGGTTGCGGGTTCGATTCCCACTCGAGGAAAGAAAATATTTATTTATGTTTTCATTTCTTCGCTCTGGTGAAGTCAGCCGTGTGGTCCCGGCTTAGAATAGGATCACCCTGGTACTGTCGGTGTCGTAAGAGGCGACTAAAGTACGTGTGGAAGAGTCACGTCGCCAGTAATGGCAACACGTTTGCCTTGTCCTCTCCCATAAAAAAAAAAAAAAAAAAAATGCTACCTTCAGTAAATACTATAACTGGGTGTACCACTACACCTCGCTCTGTTTCGACACGTTCGACTTGTTTAGTAATTACTGTGACTAATCATGGTAACAGGAACTGCATAATCCAGAATTGGAAAAAGAAGAGATTGAGCCAATGATATTTTGGTTTTAAGCTCCAACTGACGTATCAGATAAGGCTCAAGGATCAGAGGCTTTGCTTAAGCTAAGCCTGAATTTAAAAAAAGGCTCGCGACCTCCAATTTTCGAAACCCAGTCCCAGTTTTTTCAACAGTGCACATTAACAAGACGAATGTAATAAGCACAAACTAGATATTTCCTAGTAAGCAGTCCAAGGTTCTACCAGCTTTCTTCCATTTTCATCATCAGGCCAGCTCGATGGTAAATAATATAGCATTATTATGTAATTTACGTAATATATATTATAGTTGCCAAGTTTCATGATGATATAACAATTAGAAGTGCGTGTAACTCAGATTCTTAGATTTAGTTACTCACTTAGAGCTTGTCCTAATAAAAACGTGTAAATAGAAACGAAGTGCGTTTTCACTGCCGAAGGTTTTTTTTTTATGTTTAATATCTATACGCAGGTGAAGCCGAGTTCACTCAAGTAGACTTATTACCGCTAGTGCGGCGGTGAGCTCCGCCACTCAAAAACCAATCTGATTATTATTGGAAACTTCAGAACGAAAGATCTTTGAACAGAAATAGATTTTTAGAGTTTTATTTTATTGTGTATAAACGCAGGCGAAGCCACGGGCGAAAAAATAAGTTCTAAAATAAATATGCTCTTAAAGAAAATCTTCTATTAGTTGTGGTTTATTTATAATTGGAAATATATAAGATGTCTACAACAGTGACCACTTAAAGTATATTAAAATAACTGTAAGAAAAACACGATATAATTGTAACCTATAGGTATAACTATTTTTGATTTTTTTTTTTTTATGCGAGAGGACACGGCAAACGAGCGTTCGGGTCATCTGATGGTAAGTGATCACCGCCGCCCACGACCCCATGCGACACCAGAGGACCCACAGGTGCGTTGCCGGCCTTTAAGGTGGAGGATGTTGGGCGCCGGGACCCGGTATTACCTAATTCGAAACGCAGTGGCAAGAGCCACTACTTCACGCCGGTTTTAAATGCCGGGGGTGGTATTAATCCGGTCGAGTCTGCCCATTTAGTCGCCTCTTACGACACCAACAGTAGATTTATTTTCTTTTATTTATACTGTAATTTCCCACTTTTTGCCAAATTTCGTAATTGGTCCATGGGAAGTATTCCATAGGTTCTGGTTACGCAACTGAATTCATACATAATTGGGCATAAAGCTCTCAAATATCTTTTGATTAGAAGCTGTTTTTCTGTGCTCCGGTGGTCCGAAAACCGCCGGAAAACCACCGGGAACGGAAGTGTTTCAACACCAGGATCCCAGGTTCCCTTTCACGTGCGGGATACAAGGTAGAACTAGAAAACAAAGTAGTAAGTTCTCTTTTGCTTACAAACAAACGTCAAATCAAAAGAAGTCAATAAGATAACGATAAGACAGACCACTTAAAATGTTATTAAAAGTAAGAAAAACAGAACTATTAAACAAACAGTTTTGTTTTTGATCCAAGAAACTATTTTGTTGAGTCTTAATTATATCTAGATTAACTACGCACTATTCACCAACAGGTCACAGGCACGACCATTGTGGAAGGCAGTTCATAATCCTTCACACTGTATCCTGCTGCTGTTGAGTCACCCCATTCTTGCCTTATCTTGTTCTTGTTGTAAGAACTAGGATATGAAAATAACTCATCCCCCCGAGTGAAAATCGAACCTACAATCGTCACGTTCAGCGTCAAATGCTGTGTCGTTGCGATACGAAGACCGACGATTTACATCCATGTTTAAACTTCTTAATTTAAAGTGAGGTTAAAGTGGGAAATAAAGTGAAAATTATTCAAAATTGTAACTAATCGGTATTTAATGTGTTTTTAATTAACTACACTAAAGATGACGTTACTTATGTCACTATTCCGTTTGATACTGGAGGCATTTTTTTTAAAGTGATAAGCTGTGGATTCGATTCCGACTCTATGAAAGGAATATATTAATATTTTCGGGTCACGAGTTCCGCACGACGATACGGCTTGCTGCTGCCCCACAACGACCCAAATGCGCAATGATGGTTATTTCGTTGATATATGAATACCGCCACACAAATTCAATTTGGGGTAAATTATGAAGAATATTGTTATAAAAATTCGATAAAGATGAAATAGACTAAGAAAATATCATATTGAATATATATGAGTATTGTAGATTACAGTTTAACGTGACATTGAGGTTCTAGTTTCCGATTTGATACACAATGTCTAGAAAATTGGAGAAGACGACGTCCTGACATTCCCACTATGCGGGCTGATTTTTCTTAAATATTAAATTAGATACATATTATAGATTACGATTTGAGGTCATCAGTCCCTGAAAATTACATATAAATGCGAAGGTTATGGGTTCGATTCCCAGGACAGTATGAATTATTTTCATTTCTTAGCTGTCTTGTCACATAAAATACGGCGTTAAGTTCCATAAATCAACACAGATTGTTTCGAAATCCGAGGACAAAAAGGGGAACATATGTTATACTGATATGTAAGACAAATGTGGAATAAAGCCTTGATAGATTTATTTTAAACATAACTAAATAAATATTTAAACTATTGCCAACATGATATACAATTATATGGTATCGCCGAGCTGGTGTGACAATGGAGCTAAGTGAGCTAAGCTAATGGAGCTATCCTGAATTCTGGAACCGCTTCCAGCACCTTTTCAGTTCTTTTTTACCGTATTTTTTTTATTTATAGAAAGTACCCTCGATTTTCTGTAGGCTAAGGCAATTGATCCATCAGAATCAAAATTCAAGTAATATACACCATTAGAAAAGTTGTTTTTAAAAGTTTTATTGTAAGATTTCCAGATTTATTTCGCTATGTATAATATTTCATATTTTTCTTTTTTTTTTTGAGGAATTCATAAATGACACTAATTATTTCTAACGACTTTGCTTTTTGTATTATTTTCTTTTACTTTCTTGTGCCATCGTGGCACTGCAACACGCGACGAGATGTGGGTTTAATTTTCATTCGCAGGGATTAAATTTATTTTCCTCGAGTCCACGACCACTCAACATCCAATGTCTGTAAAATTCGATGAATCTGCAAGTACTTATAACATATATAGCTATGACCGTGTCCACACAATTTTTTCTGACAAGGTCAGATAAAAACAATCATAATTAATAGGAATCACAGCCTCTAACTTTGTTTAAGTAGTATTTCCGCACACATATTTAACTTGTTTATATATATTTTTTAGGCAATTACACAAATTTTACACCAAAGGAGTTCCTTGCTTTCCGCTGAATTCTGAAGCATTGCATGTTGTTTGGCGGGACTTAACAACGCGCTTTGCCTTTTTACCAGTAAGATAAATTGAAAATATTAAACATTTTATTTCCTCGAGTGGAAATCGAACCCACAACCTGTTATATTTACAGCTTGTGCCCCACGCTTGTGCCCCTTCGCCACGTTTGGCTAGTGAAAGGATTTTTTAGAAACAGAAAAACGGCTCGTCCATTTTATATGTTAAAGGTCACTTACACAAAGTTGCGGGCGACGACTAGTTTATTTTTATATAATATTTAATATGTATTTGGGAAAATTTCGGAAAGTATTTACTTTTTATGGAATTGCAGTAATAACAGTGTTTGGTCCAAGTGCGTGTGCTGGAACACAGCGGGATCTTAGAATACGAGCGCCATGGAGGCGTACTGGTTATTCTTAATCCTAATTTTATTGTAAAAGTTAAATCTTCTCTTTTTGGATCACTCTTTGTTCCTATTTGAAACTATGACACTTAACAGTAATATAGCGTATACATATGAAATAGGTAGATATTATATAATTTAGCTATATTATAACAATAAGCTTAAGCGAGAGAAGCAGTCGTCGGCGAGTCGCTGGTGGCTGGTTGGCCGTGCAATATCAGCCATATCGACAATTAAGCTATACAACCGATAAATTTACACTTAAACCCAATTTTAGCAACAAGAGTCCAAAAAAAAAACCTATATTTTTAAATATTGATGGTAAGTAAAGATCAGTGAGTCTTAATATTGTTTTTTCTGACTATTATGACTGATAATTAAAAGATGGACCCGAAAAGTTTAATGAACGTAGGCTACTCCACGCATGTCATTTACTTGACCCCGCCCGCCCAAGATCCTTATATATAGAGAGACTTCTGCCGTCGACTGCATTCGAGTTCAGCTCCAGCCTGAGGTAAGTCATTTTTTTATAAATTATACAAAATACGACTGACTACAAAGGCAATGGTCTCAAGTTCAATCCTTATTTAAATAATAGCAATGTTGGGGAAAGGAACCTAATGTTAAGACACTCCGTTCCCCATTTTTCGCCCGTACGCGTTTTGTCTCGCCACAGGAAACATTAATATATTTTATAAAAAGCGTACCGTTTAGTTTGGCCACTTTGGAGCGCAATGCATCTTGTATTCGGCGGAGAGAAGTGGCGAACAAAAGTGTCTTGATGAAGAACCTAGTGTCTTGGCTCCCATGTCCCTCTGCCTACTTCTTCAATGCGTGAAGTAAAAGCTGCTATGCCGCATATATCGAGACAATACAATTCAAAGATTGCATTTTGTTTTTGGGCTATATTATATTTTCATTAGCAGAAAATAACTTAAAGGCCGACCAAGGCAACTTCTGACTGTACACACGAGTTGCAGGTTCAATCTCCACTACGGTTACACACACTACATTATTTATTTTATTTACATTTTCCTGTTTGGTGGATGAAGTGCGTCGTTCTGTCCACAAGGTTCCATCTACGTATTCCTGATATGTAGGAAACAAAGGAAAAAGTTGTTTTATTATACATATAAATACACCTACATAAATCGATCGGATGTTTACAAATATTCTTCCATTTGATATAGTTATGGGTTCAAATCTACAATCGCCAATTTATTAGTGACCAGCGAACTAAACATGGCGCCGGTATGGCATCAGCCATCTTACTATAAAGTTACATATAAATACGTTTAATAGTTTTTACATGAGTGCGACAAACACCCGTTTTGACAAACTATAAAATATTAGTGAATTGAAAAAAAAAAGTTATCCAACTGAGTTTCTTAAACCAAGTCCTCTTCAGTCTAAGGCATTAAGTTTAGTGAACCGGTTGTAGATTAATCAATTAAAATATGTCACTGAAAAAAAAACTTTACCTGTGATGAAGCGGGGAAAGGAGTGTCTTGACACTATGTGCGGTTAAAGTTAAAAAAAATAATATACGCGACAATACTAACATAACGCGACAAAATATTATAGCTGTAGATTCACATCCCACTACAGGAAAAAAGACAAGGGTTGTGAGTTTAACCTGAGTGGTGCAATATCTCGAATTCGACCAGAGTGAACTCTGTCTTTGACGTTAAGACATTCCGTTTTCTGTTCGAAATCGAGACACTGTGTATTGAGCAGTGGAACTCAACGCCGCACTGCATCTACCAGATCGGGTAAATGACAAACGTGTCACTAAAAAACAATTAAATACGTTTACGTTGCCATTTCTGAGAAGCTTTTAAGATTTGTAAAGTTAAGCACAAACTTGTCACTATTTGACTCATATAAGCCTTTATAATGTTGCATGTCACATGTTGACATATGTCAAGTTGTAACCATAATACATTTAAATACAGAATAAATTATATATGATTATAAGAAAGCTAAAGAGTTTATTTGGTAGGACGCGCTAACCTCAGGAACTTCTGGTCCGATTTGAATAATGAAAGAGAAAGCCGTTCTTGAACGGCAGAAAGAGGAATCCGTCTGTTATAATATATCTTTTCTATACTTTAAGATATTTTTAAGTTTTAATTTAACTGGTTAAACCCAATAAAAAGGTTAAAGAAAGCTGCTCCAGGCACTTTATTAAGAGTTTTATTATCACGACGTGTGTTGTTCCTTAGACGATTTAATGCAATTTGATTCTTAAATTCTTTGCGGTTGACAGGACAGTATTTAAGAACGTGGCGTAAGGTTCCACTACTTGCCAAGTACCTAGTGTGTCGAATTGTCAGGAAATGTATCGTGACTTGTCTGCTGATTACGAGATAATTATAGATTTTTTGAGCGGGACGGTACTTCACGCCAAAACACCGATAGGCCCTATATAGGGCCCAGCTTCGGCCTCATATGGAGTACTGTTTTCATCTCTGGGCTGGTGCACCTTAAAGGCAGGCAACGCACCTGTAGCTCTGGTGTTGCACGGGGTCGTGGGCGACTGTGGTCACTTACCATCAGGTGGCCCGAACGCTCGTTTGCCTTGTCCTTTTCCATAAAAAAAAAAGTTTCTCGTAAAACACTTTTGAGCTTCATGCTGTATCTTGTGTCTATAGAGAAAGCCAGAGGGAACCCAGTATTACTTAACGCCAGAAGAATATTTCGGCCACATTGCCTTATTATTCTATATATAAATGAATCTCAATATGAATCAGCATTTCTAAAATATTGTTGATCATAAATTTGTTTTTCATATTATTATGTACTTCAATTAATAACGTTCCTTTCCTCGCTCTGGCCTCCTCGCGCCTAACATTCAATTTTCGAACTATCTGAACCCTGGGTTCTTTCTAATTATCTGCTGTCTGAGCAAATCCTACTTAGACGGCGTGAACTATATTCGTTTCATTGTGGCAACATGATAAAGAGCGTCGTTGAATTCCGATACTTAACACGTAATTTCTCGAAAGTGTCATAACGATAGCTTCCTCTCTGTGTACCCTGCTGCTGCTGTATGGAGGGTACAGCGTGAAGCAAAAATAAATAATGATAATAATAAGTCTGCCATAACAATAAGAAAATAAGTAACAAGCAAAAATTGCGATCATAAAGAATATTGTAACCTAATTTACTAATTCCGTGGGACTTTTATTACTTGAATAGTTCGGGCGCGGCGTTACAATGTATTCGAATTCGAAATAGAAAGAAAAAAAATGGTACTCCTAAGACCTACACCCTTGTTACAAGTCCCAGGTACTGTTAAGAGATCCACACCCTCGTCGAATGAAATATATAACAAAAAAACGCTACCACCATTTTCGAAGGAGAACCGTATTTATTTATTTCTTACCACGATATTAAGTACCGTCATAGAACACACTATGCCCCAGGTGTTTCAGACAGAGATTAGTGAACGGAGACGTGGGTGAAGTAATAAGCACACACATTTATTTATACTTATATATCTATTTAACATAATAAAATAAAAAATATAAATACATATATATAATCTCACTTAACTTACCATATACACAACTTACTTAAATTAACAATAAATAAATGATTCCTCACCGATCGCTGCCACAGTGCCGTACAAATGACGGCCGCCGGTCACAGCTTCTCCAGGCGCTTTGTACTTTCCGACGCGGAAAGCTTAATACTTTGCTAAAGTATATAAAGTTACGTTCCCCATTGCGTCTTTTTCTCCTTTGATGCGTGTTACTATATAATATTTATTTAAAAGACAATTACACTCATAGAGGTATGCGGGATTCAGCGTGAAGCTAAAAAAATACTACAGAATATATCTGGAATACAAATATTATTAGAAGTTAGTTCCCTTCTACAATTTAGTTTAGTTGTTGACTCTTAAAGATACTTTTAATGAAATTCGAAGTTACAATATCCTTCGTTCCCAACTTCAATTCAATTTTAACATTTAGTAACAATACAGTAGCTTGTTTTTAGGCAAGTAAAGTAAATTAAATTAAAGGCCGTCGTGGCGCAACGACACTCCACAGCGTCTGTGAACGAGACGTTTGTGGGTTCGATTTTCACTCGGGAAAATGAATTATTTTCATTCGCTCGCTTTTGTAAAAAGACAAAATTCGGACAAAATTCCGATAGTCTACAAACAATGTTTCGAAAAATAATATAAAAGTGGGGAACAGAGTGTCTCAACACTAAGTATTCTCTGACTTCACTACTATTCTAGGACACAGTTTGAAGCTAAAAAAAAACAATTTTAATTTTACTAGTCACCTTTACGCTTTATTTATTAATTTATTTATTTATATAAAAAAAATACACTGTATAGTGTTATTCCTCTTACAGATAGAAACAACATGCGCCAACTATACTTGTTATGTATATTTAAGTTATTAACTTTAAAAAATATTATTAAATACATTGTAACATTATATACCTATAAAGAAAAAACAGACTAATGGGATCATATTTAACAACAGAGTCCCCTCGAGTGGGGATCGAACCCACAACCATCGCGTTATAGTTACACACAAATGCCCCTGCGCTACGACGGCATTTCCCTCTGTTCGACCCGCAATGTGTAAAATAAATAGATCTTACCTATATTTCTATATTTGGGATAAGATTTAGCAGTTTTAAATACAAATCAGGTAAGGTTAGGAATTTTTTTAATTTAAGAAAACTAACCTAACCTAACCTTCACTTAAAATCCACTAAATCTGTAGTTGCGGTGGCGCGAGCTCGCTCTTGCTATACATAACGTGACCAGGTTCAGACCGTTCTGAACGAAATTGTCCCATTTTCCCAGTGTCCCGAAACATGCTTCGAAAAATGTCTTATGTACGCTAGTTTTCAAAAAAACGAAAGTATGGAATTATTATAAAAGAAAGAGAGAGAGAAAGAGTAAAGAGCCTCTAAAGCGTACTTGGGCAAATTATAAAATAAATAACATTTCATAAATGAATTACACGGAACTAGAATACCGATCTATTCCGATTGCCGGTACAAATATAAATTATAGGTTTTACCATATAGGGCCTATAGCCCCTGAGACTAGCGCGTCAAACAAACAGACTTTATAATATTAGTAATATATAGAAGCATAGATTAAGATTTCTACACAGATCTCTGCATAAGAGAAGTGACCTCCAGCAGAGCTCAGCGGGAGTCGTTTGATGTTTATAAGTAAGGGATTGGTTTTCAGATTTAAACTTTTATGATATTGCAGTTATTTTACACACATGTAGGGTAGGATGAAGGAACATGAAAACTGCAAGCAAGGCTCTGTTTATAAGTAATAAAAATTGGTTTATCAGTTAAAATATTATCACTTATTTTCCAAAATATTGTAAAATATTTTGGCACAAAATTGAATTATTGTATCCATATATATATTTTAAATTTTAAAGTTATTTCCTTTTTATTCTAGATGAAATATAAAATAAATATCTCGATATTTGTATCTTTTCAGATTTTTGACGTCACCTTAAATAGCTTTCATGATGGTGGTTCGAGTGCCTCTGCTATTTATTTTTACCATTTCGATCCTCCAATGCTGCTATGGAGCCTCTGTAAGTATGTTTTTAACCCCCGAGGAAAGCAGAGAGATGTTATAAGTTTGACGTGTCTGTGTATGCGCGTGGCTATCTGTAGATATGTCTTGTGTATCAAAGCTCCTAAACTAATAAACTAAATTTTGATTTTATTGATGTGAGACTAAAATGCATAGGCGCGATTAAAACCCATTTGTTGATGGCCATGCTATATAGTGTTTGTTTTAAAATGGCTGAATGTTCGTCACGTTTCAAAAATCATATTTAAGTGTTATAAATTCTGGGTATTTCTATCTTAACTATTGTATAATAAAATCTACTGATGTGCCATTATATTTATGATTAATTTCGTATATATAGTATGTAGAAATACTCGTACAATACAGACCTATATTATATTATTATTATTTTCACATAAAAACTACTGGACTGATTTTAAAAATTCTTTCATTATAAGGAAGCTGCATCTTCACTTACCTTCACTTTAGAAATCTTAAGAGCGCTGCAAGCATACATTATTTATTAAAACGAAACAGATTTAGGCGGGCGACGCCGCGAGCTGGTCGCTAGTAACTAATAAATAGAATAAAGTCAAAGTCAAATAATTTTATTAAAAATAAGAAGTTACATGCTTAATTTTTTGAACGTCAAATATTTTACCAACAGTTCACTAAAGTGAATGCCTCAGGCGAATAGCCAGTGCTTCCACCTCTCTGTTCATACGTAACAAACAAAAACCTGTGCCACGCAACACGCAATGCCTCCAGAATTCGGCAGAAAGTAGGGAACGGAGTGTCTTAACACCGAGGTTCCCTCTGCCTACCCTGCTGTGTGCGGGATAAAGCGTGAAGTTGAAAAAAAAACTAATGTTTACATTTTATTTTTAAGGCATTGAGCAGATTTTAGGGCTCCGCACCTGAAAAGGTAAAAATGGAACCTTTATACGAGTAGGATCACTTAGTTTTTCTTTTGTCCATGTGTCAAGACCACTTATCTCTAAATTGCGTAGAGGTAACCATAGAAAAAACTAAGCTTCTAAGTCAACGCAATCAAGAAATAGAGTTATATATAAATTTTGCAACATTTTGTATGAATTTCGCTGCGTAACCAAACCCGTACCCGTACTGAACCTACAGATATCAAATTTAGTATGAAGTTAAAATTTATAAAACAAATAGATGGTCCGACTCGCACTTAACCGGTTTTTATGATATAGTCCGATTTCTTTTTTTTTTTTATATATTTTATATTATTATTTTCGTTAACATTTTAAATAATATTTTTCAGATTCCAAGATCTTACGATCCTCGACTGACTGAAGATGTCATCCTCGCACCAAAAAAGAGACCTTTCTGCAATGCTTTTACTGGTACACGTAATTTTTGATATGTAAACCACACACGGCAGGTTAGACTACCAAGGGTTAGGTACCATTTCCCAAGATCGCGATTGTAGGTCGTACCCACAACGTCTATCTTCGTTATAATTAAGAGTCGTGTAGAATCACACATGACACATTCTAAATAAAATTAATATATGTTGATCTGCTTATTTTTTTTTAACCTTCACGCCGACCTTGCAACGTGTGAGCACATTGCAGGGTTGGCCCAGGGAACCTGGGGTCCTAGTGTTAAGACACTCCGTTCCCATTAACACACTTCAGTTCCCCACTTTCTGCTGAATTCTCTCGTGTTAAAAGACTGAGGTAAACCCCACATTTACCTAGTTACCAGGCAAAAGTGACAAGGAAAATATTTATTATTTTATTTCCTCGAGTTGGAATCGAACCCACAACGTCGTACGTCGCCGCTGCACTTTGACTAGCCTCATGATCAGCTTATAATTTTTAAAATTATAATATATTTCAGGATGCGGTCGCAAACGTTCTCAGGGAAACCCTGGTATGCCAGCTCAAGAACTGTTTAGACAAAGACAGGTAAATAATGTTTAAATTTAATTAGAGATCTTGCGTGTTGAGTGGCGGAACTCAACGCCGCATTTCATGTCTAATAAGACACAGCCAAGAAATGAGGATAATTCATTCCCCCAAGTGAGAATCAAATCCACAACTGTCACGTGTGCAGTCAGATAAAACAACATATTAAATAGATAAATTACATATTTTGAAAATGTTGATTATATGGGAAATTATTGAAATCATAGTTTCCCGCCACACAACACGCAATGCCTCCAGAATTTGGCAGACAGTGGAGAATCAAAATGCCGTGTAGAAACGGAGTGACTTAACACTAGATTCTCAGGTCCCATCTGCCTTTCTCTGCTTTTTGGGGAGAGGTATGAAACTATAAAAATAACCCTTAGACCACGCAGGCAAAGCAACAGGCGAAGGAAAGTTTATTTATAATTTACTTTTTGTTTTCAAGTTCATAGATGAAGATGCTGTACCTCTAGTTGACATGGACCCTTCATTCGACGACCTATCACGGCAAGTCCTTTCTGATGCCAAGCTATGGGGGCTATTGAGAGATGAGATCTCAAGACGCAGACCAATGGACTATCAATAAGCGGACTGGCTGTATAATTAAATACCTTTGCTTGAACTGCACATTAAAAAGGATTTTTTTTTCAGCCATTTTAATGAAAAGGTATGAAAACATTTTTAGTTTAGTTGACTCACAAAAACGATATGTTATATTATTAGCTAGAAGAAAAGTGAAAAGAAAATCCTTTCAAGTAGCAGTCAGTCATAATAAATATCTAGTAGCGTTTCTAAAAAAAAAACTATTAAATATATATATATATATGTACGTAGATATTTGCGCGCGAAAATTATTATCACAGACAAATGATAGCGCGATTAATAAATAAAAAATGCGCTATTTTTTATAATTATAATTCAATTTAAATTCTAGTCTAGGGGGTGACATATTCCTATATATTTTCTCTATCTTTATTTGTAGAATATGATGTTTATATAAGTTCTGAATTACATATTACAATTGTGGTTTGTTTTTATAAATGTTTCACTCAGCGGCTAAGAGCTACATTTGTTAAACAATTAGAATTAAGAGATCGATATTTAAATAAAGGAGTTAATCAAATTTTTCTTCAATCTTATGTTTATTTCACAAATAATCTTTGTTGTAATATAATTGGCTAACATTATTTAACAATTTATTTATTTAAACAGCAAATATGTACATATAATAAACTAGTAGGATTTTTTATCAGATTATATAACTCCATAGCCTCATTTAAATACAATATCTGCCTCCTTTTTTTGCTTCACGTTGTATCCCGCACATATCGTGGTAGGCACGATATAAGACACTCCGTCCCCGTTACGCCGAATTATGCAGGCATACAGACGTGGCGTGTAGACGACCCAACTCTTGTTTCTATTTAACCACACGGAAAAAGCTGGTGATAAAAGCTAGTATGATGATAAAATGTGAAGATGGTATAAATAACGTAAGCAAGATTCAAATGATCTAAATAAAAATCTTTTATTTATGGGATAGTTAACACATTAAATAAGTTTCCTATACGTCAATGCCCAATTCTTTCATTTTCTTTTTGTAGACCAACCATTCGTCCTTCCACACTATGTTCATTATGAAACTGATATATTCTGATACTTTTGTATAAACACCCGCCCCCTTTCCGCAACCTGCTCCGAAAGATATAATACCTTCTATAGAATATGATCGATTCAGATTTGTGAATGACGCCATCAAAGGTCCTCCGCTGTCACCCTAAATTAAACAAAAATAAATAGATTAATATTAAGAACAAAAATACAAGTCATTTTTGTGGTTTCGATTTTCACTTGAATGAATGAATTATTCTCTTTTCCTGGTTCTCTCAAAAAGTCAAAGCATGAAAAGTGAAAACGGAATGTCTTTATACTAGTTTCCCTTTACTATATTCAGGATGCAGTGTAAAACTAAAAAAACTGGTCAAGCGCAAGTGGGGGTCGCTCACCAAGGGTTCCATACAAAAATTGTAAGTTTCAAGCTTTTTCCTGAAATTCAGGCCTACCTTCGGCAGAGCCATTACATCTCATATCTCCCTTGAACTAGCCGCTATAATACTCAAGTTTTTCAGGTTTTTTCCTGAACTACTACCATCTGTAGGGCTGCCAAATTTTATAATTCTAGGTTATTCAGATTTTTCCTGAACTAGTACTATCTGTAGATGCTAGCTGCCAAGTTTCATAATTTTAGGTCAACCGGAACTACCCTATGAATTGAGTCCCTTTATAGCATAGCATAGTACAACAAATACGCGTTCTTTGCGATATAAACGACCAAATCTATTTTTAAGTAAATATGAAAATATATTTATTATCAGAATATCATGAGGTCGTACTAATATATATCTTCAAGCGTTCCTGAGATAAAGTTCCTTTTTTCCTTAAAAAGTATAGACCCACAAAAGAAGATTACCGGTTTTTTCGATCGATTCAGTTGTTGAGGGCATTACGAACATTGGTAAGTAATTGACCCTTTTTAGTAAGTAATTATTAACTTATTTATATATATCTAATAAGTAATCATACCTGACACGCGTCACCGTTCCTCATGTTTATGCCTTGAGTACATATCATTGTCTTAGAATTGTAGGTATTATTATATACCGTCCTGCATTTAAAAAACTCCTCTTGTACGTGTGTCTGCAAGAATGCACAGATTTTTATAGTTTTCTTGGAGTTCCGTGACCGAATGAGACAAAAGTCGAACATGAAACTAAGATGAAAAAAGAATCATCAATCCTATACTGCATGTATGGGAGGAATGCGGTTCAAATATAAGCGCATTTTGTAACGTGATTATGTTACAAAGGGGAATAGATACGACGTAAAACGACATCGCGCTTTGACGCTAAATCAGGGACACCTGTTGAGTACACCTGTTGAGTGCACCTGCTGTCCCAGTCGTTTCTTACATAAAGAAGCACTTTAGTAGTTCCTGATCCGTCAGTCTCGCCCCATCCAGCAATGGTATAAATTTTTTCAGTCATCCTAAAGTCAACTGGCAAGCACGCTGGGCGTATGAATTCATTGAATTTAACACTAAAACATAAAAAATAAATATGGAGCTCTTTATTTAATAGTAGTTTGTACTGTTTAAAGAATAAATAATTAGTAATTTCATTTTTAATAAATATACAGAGGCCGTCGTGGCGCATCGGCACAAGGATGTAACTGTAACGCGACGGTTGTGGGTTCGATCCCCACTCGAGGAAGTGAAATATTTATTTATGTTTATATTTCCATTTCTTCGCTATGGTGTCGAGGCAAAGCGCGGCGTTGAGTTCTGCCACTCATACAGCGTGAAGCTGATTTAAAACTTCTGGCTCTATGTGACCTTTTTTGTACTGGATAGTCAATTTATAGAGCAAGGCTAGAAAAGCGTGGTTGATCGGCTGATATATATACATATGTACCTTTGTAACAGCTCTACGAGAGCAATGTCATTATCTTTATTATCTTCTGCGTGATTATAATGTGGGTGCCCGTATCGCTTTACAATGTTGCATAACAAGCCGTCTCTTACGTTAGTTTTGTTCACAACACCCAACAACGCATAGCTTGCTACGCCACTGTAAACACATATGAAAATGTTTATTTTATACAATAAGTTTACAATATATTTCATATAATGCGAAAATACTTACTGCCTACTTGGTATAACAACGTGAGCAGCTGTAAGTATAAACTTATCACTTATCAGGGAGCCTCCTCCAATCCAACCAATATCAACATCTGAATGTGTCAAATCTCTGGCACCTATGATAGCCTGGAAGAATTAATGTATGTTATTATAAAATTCAGGAGTTTTTCAGAGTTCCATTTTCAGAGTTTTTCTTTATTGGTATTTTATGTTTCCATTATAATTACATAATTAAAAGTCTGAGAACCATATAGTTTATAACTTATTACAAACTATATCGGCGGACGATCTATAGGGAGCGAATCAAATCGACACGAGTGAATACACTCATTTTGTACCAAAATGAATTACAAATATAAGTAGATCTTTCTGAATGAAATACCTAAAAAATTTACCTCCTCTGAATTTTTGTTTACTTGTGTGGTAAGTTCCCTTCTCTATCATTGGATCGTGTTGACCTCCTCGCAATGTCAAATGGTCCTGACAGAGGGACACACGGATAACGGTGTGATACTGTATAACCTTTAAAACGATTTGTAAAAAAATATTACCATGTGTGGGAATTGCCTAAGATCTGCCGGTATCCCATCTATGATCCGTGTCGACTGTTTCTTATCGAGATGACTCAACGTATCGTTTCTAAAAAAAATAGTATTGGTTTCATCTGTAGCAACACAAACGTTGAAATATTGCTGGTAACTGAGGCATTCTGCAACAAAATATATATACTATATATACTCCACGCTGTAACCTGCATATAACGGGGTACCTAACAATACATACTCTCCCAAGCGGGATGCTGCACAATAGTGTTGAGCCTCGGCCTCGGTAACTTGGGGCAATCTATTGGTTCACTATCTGCTTGCCTTTGGGGAAGACTGCTACAGCAAAGAAATGGTTCCTCGTCCGCATACGTACAGGTCTGTACTTACAAAAAAATATTTATTATATAAGCAGTAAGCTTTATGCTTACTAATAAGCAGAAAGAATTTAATGTGAAAAAGCCTTATTTTCCATTTTTCTTCCGGATTCTAAATCTTGCGTATTCAGTGGCGCAACTCAATGTCGCGCTTTGCTTTACCAGAACGTTACGTTCTCCCCAGGAACATCGAACTCACACTATCGCTAATACAATGATTTTCAGTGATTTTGATTTTTGTCAACAAAAATATATTGAAATACCATTTTCTCCGTCTTCAGTTGACGGCTAGGAGAGAAATGTCTAGCCATTACACTTGGTCCGCCTACAATGCTGGTAGCATTATTAGGACAGCAAACTACAGGAAAATTTTCGATGAAGCACAACTGAGAAAAAAAAGTAAAAACAAGGAACCTACTCGTAATATTAAGACTCATTGTTTAAGACTAATTTTCGAAATATTGCGTGCTGAGTGGCTGAATTCAATGCAACGGTTTCTCTAGCAGAGCGGGAAAATGTCATGCATCTAAAGTCTACGGTATTATACACTGACTACATTTTGATTGTGCGTTTGATTCCCACTGAGGGCAATAAAATATTTCATCAGCTTCACGCTGTACCCCACACACATCTGGCAGAGGGAACCTAGGCAGAGGGAACCTAGTTTAAGACACTCTGTTCCCCAATTTCTGCCGATTTCTGGAGGCAATGCGTGTTGAGTGGCAGAACTCAACGCCGCCCTTTGCCTCGATACCAGACTGAAGACATGAAAATATAAATATAAATAAATATTTCATCTCCTCAAGTGGGGATCGAACCCACAACCAGTGGGTTTTACAGTCACACTTTGTGCCCCTGCGCCACATCTGGCCTCTTCTCTTCTTGTACTTCTTTGTACAAGTAAATAACTTAGACATTGTAAGCTTAATAGCAGACCTCAACGCAGCACTTTGTAACAAGAAAATCGTATTAAAAATAAGTTATTGTACTCGTTTTACCTCTGGTTGCCTCATATTTTTTACTTCATTAATAGCGAAATTGCAATGATACAATGATTTGCAAGTTCCTGGCGTCTCTCCTTTTATAGTGCATTGTTCCCCTGGAAAAAATCATAGTAACCGATCGGTGTCTATCTGTACATGAAATATATATCAAAAAATAATAATAGTACATATTGTAATTTTGATTTTGATTTTGATTGTATTAATAGAATTC
The DNA here is from genome assembly GCA_037355905.1 of Heliconius aoede. Lineage (NCBI taxonomy): Eukaryota > Metazoa > Arthropoda > Insecta > Lepidoptera > Nymphalidae > Heliconius > Heliconius aoede. The sequence goes on from JBAIZZ010000305.1 coordinate 1,201,865, forward strand.
TAAATAATGATTGTTTGTCAGCCTTTTTTTATGGAAAAGGCAAACGAGCGTTCGGGCCACCTGATGGTAAGTCATCACCGCCGCCCACGACTCCATACAACATCAGAGGAGCTACAGGTGCGTTGCCGACCTTTAATGTGAAGATAGACGCGCTTTTTGAAGGTACCCATGTCGTATCGACCTGCAAACACCGCCGCGAATAGGCCATTCCACAGTTCCGTGGCGCGTGGAAGGAAGTTCCTACGAAACCACACAGTAGTGGAGTGCCACGCAACCATGTGAAGTGGATGATATTTGAGCTTGTGACGTATTGTACGGTTAGAAAATTCGGCGGCGGGTAACAGGTCAAATAATTTTTCAGAACACTCCCCATGATAAATGCGGTAGAAAACGCACAGTGAGGAGACGTCTCTACGCAAAGCTAAAGTGTCAAGCCTTTCACAGATCTTTGGATCCCCAATAACTCGAAAAGCTCTACGTTGTATGTGATCAAATGTTACAAGCTGATACTGGGGTGCATCAGCCCAGAGATAAGAACAGTACTCCGTATGAGGCCGAACCTGGGCCCTATATAGGACCAGTCAACTCGTCAGCTCGTCAGCTCGTCAGCTCGTCAGCTCGTCAGCTCGTCAGCTCGTCAGCTCGTCAGCTCGTCAGCTCGTCAGCTCGTCAGTTCGTCAGCTCGTCAGCTCGTCTGTTCGGCTGTTCGCCAAATTTAAATTTTTCATATAAAGAACAAATACATTGTAAGAAAATACCAAAAGATATTTTAAACTTACTTTATTTTTACAATAACAGGATTTTTATGCAATTTTATTAGTACAGGTAAATATGTATATTTTTAACTGAAACTATTTTCACTGCATTAATCTCTTAATTGTTTGAGGTTTCTCCGGTTCCGCCACAGTAAACATTAGACGTACTGTAGCTCACTCGCGAGAATAATATTTCGAAACTGTGTTTAAACCCGTGAAAATACCATCACTTTGTATTACAAAGAAAGATTAAGAGACTGGACGCGTGGGATGATAAAAACACACACGATTATTTGCTACGGAGGGATAAAATTTCCTGTGAAAAACATCCACACAATATAATCCTAAAAACACAGTGGTCATAGTGAAGTTGAAGCGAGTGCAAGTGCAAAATACACACTCGACAGTAGTGCCAACCCTACCAACCTAAATTAACAGATAAAGTGCTGCCATATAAATATTTTAGATACCACCACAACTTCTATTTATCTACAACACTAAAGTACCAAATCTGAAAACGCATATCTTTGCGCATATTTTGAACTGTACCTACTAGAAATGGATGTTCAAATTCAGATCCTAATGGAAAAAATTCAATTCAAAATACTTTGATTTAAAATGTGTACAAATCGTGAAAATCAAGGAACTAAATATGAATAGTGGTAAAAGTGCATGTTTTTCCCAAAATAATGGGGGTCGACGACTAATACCATATTGATAGATTATGTAAATTGAGACTACTTTAATGAATACTAATATACATATATATAATAAATATACGTACCAATTTCACTGTAATATGTAGAAAAACCACTTTCAATAGAAATAATCAACAAAAATAATTTTAATATATACATTGTAATTTTTTTTTGGTTATAATGATGAAACCAATTTTGTTTTAATTATAGAAAAAAAAAACTTTTTTTAGTAACTCATCCTGCAGATAATATTTTTGTACGTTGTGTATATTAAAGATACATAAAATGAAGCGGCGTCGGTTACATTTATGAAAGGTGATAACCTGATAGATAACTTTAGTTTACTTTTTATCTTAATTTCCCGCTAAGGTTGCTACACGATCTTTATTATAAAGTATACCCTATTTCGGGTAATTTCATTCATATTTTATTACATAAATAAAGAAACAAATAAAGGGTATCATGAGTGTGCCTGCTGTGCTTTTCATAGTCGCACGCTTGTGTGACTGTTGTGTGCGCTACAAGCGGCCTAATAAAAGATATTAATGAAAAATCATTTTAAAAAACCATTCTGCAATATATTAAAATATTTACTAACCCCATTCGCTATCATCAAAGATAAGAGTTCGAACCTTTGAAAGAGTTTATCTACGAGAGTAAGAGTTTATAAACCGTAACTCATCAGTAACTGTACATGGAAGATATATTATTATTTTTTTATGGAAAAGGACAAGGCAAACGCTCCATTCGGGTCACCTGATGGTCAGTAGTCACCGCCGCCCACGACCCCTTCCAACACCAGAGTTCCAGGTGCGTCGCCGGCCTTTAAGATAGAGATAGACGTGGAGATAGGAAGTTTGCTTTTTATTTCATCATCGCTATTCCACCTGGTCTTTATTTATTCTAATGTCACTAACGTTTTCGCTTAAAATAACAGTTATGTTTTCGACTTAACATACAATTAATAAATTGTAGTGTTTATTAATAATAGAAAAAAAAATACTTACTTATTTATTTAATTTTTAATATAGACTAAATAGACTATATACTACATAGAATTGTAAATAAGGTGCGAAAGGAGGTAATAATGTATAAATACACATTTCCCTGACGCCGCACTTGTAGATTATTGCTTCTTGTCTTCAACTTGCTCTGATACTGAAAAGTTCTTTGTGAATTTAAATAAATATTTTAAAATACATTATTCCTGCCTGCATAATTTGACAGGCAAAAGGCAATAACATTCTTTTTTAAATATAGCAATAAAAAACATAATTATTACATAAATATCTCTACTTTGACACTTTTTACATTTTTTGCTAACTTTTAATAATAGCTTTAAGTGAAAAAGATAACGGTGTTAACCCTATTTCGTTCGTACGTACGTCTGTTATATTAAGGTATAACCCAGACAATTTATTCCCAAGGCGTGTTATCAGCTAATAATAATGATAACATCCCTTGGCAATTGACCTAGGAGTTCACACAACGAGAAGATTCAGTGCATGTCCTCTTATCTCAATATGTCTTTCTCGTTGTTTTAAGCCCGCCTTGCAAAAAAAAAATCATATGTTTTAGAGGACTAATCCTCTAACATTCTATTAGTAAATACTAATGACGAGAATCTCAAACTGGCACAGTGCAGTGCAGTGCAGTGGCTTTTAATGTTTTGTTAATATTGGGATACCTTTATTGGCTAGTTTATTTGTATAAGCATTCACAAAGAAAACTATGATATTTTGTGAATTAACTTCGTTTTTATTTAATTTTTATAGCTTCAGAATTCTCAGTTTTGCGCATGTATATTTTGGAATGTCTGCCGCAAACGTGCTATAGTACTATATAATAGTTTCCTCCTCTCCTCTGTCTCTCTAGTGTCATGTGTCTCTATACAACATCCACATCAAACATTGAATTTCGAGATTGCTTGAGCGAGCTCGTTGTTACTTTTCCCATCCTGCTCTAACTTTATCACTGAAGTACCAGCCTTTTTTATAGTCTTTAGTCTCAGAAAAACTTATTGTATTGATCCTTTAAGTAAGATAAAGAATTTAAGATATCCTTCGCTCAGATTGCAATTCAGTATTTTTGAGATATAACACAGCAGGCCTTAGTTCAGAGAATAAACTATTATAGCGAGACTCGTAGACTTGTTCGAAAATTTTAAGTAAGTCATCTGCAGTTACATTTGTAGTGGAGTACTCACTAGATGGAGAAGAGTAGCGACTTTTTTGTGCAATTAGTTTCGCACTCAAACACAATCAAAATGAATAGTGTACTTCCCGTGTGGGTGCGCGTGTTGCATTCCTTGATAAGTAGACTATCCAACATACAAATATTTTTTTATTCAAATCAGTAATTCCTGAGATTATCGTAACATACAAACCTTTTTGCAAAATACATGGTAAACTCATGACAGAAATATAAGATACACCAAAATGGAATGAGTGGAAAGGACAAAAAATATTTAATATTTCTTTATATCTTTATTTAATACATCGATGTTTATAATAGACGATATTTTTATTTCCATTCAACCTTTTCACATATTTGACAACATATAAATTCTAATTATTACAAAAAGTAGCTCATGGCTTAGACTGCTTTAGTAGTTATATCATAAAGAGGTAAATGAAAAAATCTTAAAATTTTATATCGATCCAGCCTTAGATACAAAATTGAAGGATTTTTATTTCCTAATAATTTGCAGTTTGACAGAACCGCTGAACAAATTTAGTTTTCCATAGAAGTAAATTAAAAAACTTGAAACGTGTCACGATGTATCCCACAAATAGCGAAGTAGAGAATAAGAAGAGAACTCAAGACACTCCCTTCTCCATTAACCTGTTCTTCTCCTTATATAAGGTACTTTAGATGACACAAAGCAATAGCTCTACAATGTGTTTTTTAATATCCCATATTGAAATAATTATACGAAGTGAAACTATTCTAATTAACGAACACTACTTTGTTCCCCATTCTCACTCTGCGGGAGGAATTATGTTAATTCTTCGCTTTGGTATGAAGCCGGAGGTTCCCTCTGCGTACCCTGCTCTATGCGGGATACAGCTAGTGACCCTAAAATAATATATTTAATCGTTCACAGTAATAATATTGTATGTACATATCAAATTTGTTCAATAGTTTCAAATAACTTATTTCTCTATTACAAACCATGAATCATATGATGTTTATACAATAAATAAAAAAAAACAAATACATTTTTCTATTTATTATGAGTTTCTTTCCTACATATTATGTATATATATACATTACATCATGTTGTTGTTTCTTATTCATTCGTACATGGTCTGTAATCTATTTTCAATTATATCTTCATAAGGATAAAGACTGAAATCATCTGGCATAATGTTCCAAGGATCGTCTTGAACAAATGTAGGCGGCTTCTTTCCCATATAGTCCGGCTTAAAGTTTTGCGTGTTATGGGACAGGGCCTGAAAGCCAATAAATGTTATTTCAAAGTGTCCTCTTTCTACTCTTACTATGACGACACTGACGCATACCGACACTGTGTACGTACTCCTACATAATTATAACTAAACATTTATTCTGCACTTTATACTCGATTAAAACAAACAACACTTTCGCAAGCATAGCGTGGGAGACAGAGGGAACCTAGTGTTAAAACACTCTGTTTTTGAGACAATGTTTGTTGCATGAAAATAACTTAAAATATAATCATTTCCCCAAGTGGTTATGAAATAACCTTCTGGTTCACGTTACATTGCATTCAGATGCTGTATCACACAAGTGCGTCACGAGAGCATCAAAAGAAAATTCGTACAAAGTGTAAATATATATCGATCAATCCCAATAAGTCCAAATAAATATAGATTACCTTGAAATTGTCTGGTCCTCGTTTCTTCCTCAAGTAATTGAAGCAACATGACCTGAAGTGGCGTGTTCCACATGCCGAAGCACACTCGCTGCCACAGGAGTCGCAGGAAAGACTTGCCGCCCATAATGTGCTGCCTGAATTAAAACAAAACAGAGTGAGGAGGTCAGAGCAGTGGCACTGGCACTTGTGTACTAGTTTAAGGAACTCTTGTTAACATGCGTTAACCTCCACTGGCCCGCTTCTTTTCACTAACATTTGAAAAGATTTTACTAGTGCCTTAGCGCCTTCGGAGAACGTTCTAGAAATAAAATGATTTCGCTATTTTCGCTCTCGCTCCTACTTCTACCCCATACAAATTATCAGATAAAATATACAATATAAAATAATACAAAATTCAGATAAAATATACAATAATATAATCACTTTACCGATTCCTAATAAAAGTTTTCAAAAGATTACATAAGATTCACAAAATTTTAAGATAGGTCACTTTTATTTATTATATATATATATATATATATATATATATATATAGTAAAGCATAGTATATATAGATATTCACATAGTAAAGCATGCTGTCTCTTTCTGGCACTATAGAAAACTAATAAAAATAGGGAAATAAGACGTCACTTCTTACTACTACAGCCACAATTGCTATTGAATATGCTCTGAGGAATAAATTACATTTTCCCGTTCTTCTCTCTCTACACTCCCTCACATACCTACATACCAAATTTGACGTTTTTTAATCTAGTAGTTTGTATTTGCGTTGTATGTCAGGCAGTAACGGAAAATATATAATATTGCGACTATTTCCATACTATTTCTAAATCATGCTGGCATGCATTTAAGTAATCGTGCTCCTTACTTTCGTAAAGCTAACCTAAACCACTTTTGTATTCTTTACCTTAACACACATTATATGACAATTTCGTGTCGCATTGTCGTTACAAAAGTGTCCTCCAAACGAATTTGGTCTAGGTTCTCTCTAGAAAATATCTGTATATATACCTACGAATATAACAAATTTTTAGCCGCGTCTTCGCACGCGTAGTTATGAGTGCGGGAGGCAACTCTGACTGCAGGTGTTCAGCAATTTGAACCAGTAGTTCCTGAGATTACCGCGTTCAACCGAACAAAATGTTATTTACTATTGATACAGCCATGCCTTACAAGTCTGTGAACACAGCTCGAGTAACCCTCTATATTTGTAACTCTATAACATATTCGATACCTGTGTCGTAGTCGCGTGAGGGTGTAGCCTCTCTTGTGTACCGCCTAGAATGTGCCTGAATGATGACGAACGCTAATGAAATACAATAATCATTTAATAAATATTTTGGACTCTGAATGTAAGCGGCTAAAAATATTAAGCAAACAAAACGCGGCGTTAGATTCACTTTTAAAGATATAATGTTTTTTAAGCTTCACGTTGTAACCTGCATATTAACAGAGGGAGCCTACGTATTAAGACAAACTGTTCCCCATACTCTCACCAATTTCCAGGACGGTAGCGATCAACTACAATTACTTTTGTTAAAACAAAACAGCAAAAAGAGAAAAGAAAGAGGTCAGTTGAGTATAAAAGTGCGACTATAAACGTGACAGATTGTGGGTTCAATTCCCACTAAAGAAAATTTATCTTTTATTTCCTTACGTAACATACAAAATACAAAAATGTATTAATGGGTAGTTCTTATGATTCCTGCCTACCCTGCTAACTGCAGAATACAGCGTGGAGCTAAAAAATAAATAAAAAATATACTTACCTATCAACATAAGTGACAAAATGGCGGTTATTTTAAACATCTTCGATTTCAGATGCTGTCGTGATGAGGTCTCGCAAGAAAGTGGCTTCGAATGAAAAATTCCAGCCCTTTTATATGAAATAAAGTTTGCTTATGGGAAACACGGTTTAAATATTTATTTTGTGGTATCATTTTACCCCTTACCTATAAATAGCAGTCGGGTATATGTTTTATTAGATGAATGTGGCTTCGGTTAATATTATATAAATTTAATCAAAATTTCATAAAAAGTTAAGATTGGCAGAAAGTGGAGAACAAAGTGACTTAAAAGAGACGGTTAGATTAAGTTAAGCTAAGGTTGGCTAGGGTTTTTAGGGCCCTTTGCCTTCTCTGCTATATGCGGGATACAACGTCAAAAAAAACATTTCAGTATACATTTTTAAAATAGCCTTTAATTATGGTTAGTTTGTAGAAGAAAAGAGGATTTATAATCGTTTTGATTATTAACAAGATGCAGCGTTGAGTTCCGCCAACTATGTACTAAGACCCTCCTTCCCCCACACACCACCCAATTTTCGACAATAAATATTGAGTGGTGGAACTCAACGCTGCGCTTCATATTATATTGTTACCAGATCGGGGAAATAAAAATAATTAATTAAATAGAACATTATTATATGAAAGGACGATTGCGAGGCGTGAATTAATAACTGCAACACAGTCTTATACTAATGCAGTCATTACCGATTAAAGTCATTGGTTACGTACCAAATCTTAATTCAATAAATATTATTATTATTAATTCATTACCCCCAGTGGGAATTGAACCAACAACCCACGCGTTTAGTTCAGTCATACATAATGCCCACGGTCGACGGCGTTCTACATTGAAGATTTTCTTATAAGCCCACCCACAGACTTTTACTAGCTTAAAATTCTAAAGAGTTAAATAACAAAAATTAATTATTTATATATCAAAAGTTTTCCAATAAAAATGCTAAAATACTCCTGAAAGTGCGTTATTGACTACGAAATCGATATAGAGTAACTCCAATACGTACAGAGCCTTCATAATGTAAATAATATTTTTAATTTTGTTACATATAGATGATATATTAATATTATAAAACTAAAAAGTCAGTTTGATTGGACGCGCGAGTCTCAGGAACTTCTGGTTCGAATTCTCGAACATGCGGACAAAAGTACAAGTCAAGAGTGTTAGAATATTCTACTCTACAATTTTTGACAAGACTACGTAACATAATGCCACGCATTGTAATCCCAAACCGACGAAATAAAAAATTATGAAATCTAGGGTAGATTTCAAATTTTTTTAATTTCTCCTGTACTCGAGTAGCGATGGAACCCACAACCATCATGCTTTAACCTACGTAGCAGACTTTTTGACACTTCAACTTGATATTCGCAATGCCTCCAGAATTCGAAAAAAATGGGGAACGGACGTGTCTTAATGGGAACTGAAATGAAGATGAGAAAATGGAATAATCTTGTTAATAATCATTGTCCCCAATAGGAATCGAACCCATAACCACCTCTCTACTCAAGCAATACAGAAACCAGATCTACATTTTAGTTCTATTTGTTTATCTCTATCAAGTATAATGTATTGACATTATTTCACGTACAAATAATAGAAGAGCTTATTTTGCTTTAACAATAAAGTCTACTTTCTTATAATTTCACGCAGTATCCTACATATAGGATGGTAGGCAAAAGGAACCTAGTGTTAAGACACTCCGTTCTCTACGCACATTCCAATTTTGGAGACTTTGCGTATTGAATGCGGATCTCAACGCTGCGCTTTATCTTCTTATTGGAGCAATGAATTGAAAATATTTCATTGACAGATGGACAAGAAGTGAACCCATAAGGGTTTCGTTTTTATCTTAAATTTGATGACACAGCACATAATTCACTTAATCACGAAATTTGGCCTAAATATATATTCGTTGTCAAATATTATTAAATTTCATAAGCATCGCACATATCCTGACCCTTGTAGCACAGCGGCACAGCGCCTGACTGAAAGCGTGGCGGTTGTGTGTTTGACTTCCACTCGGGCAGAATTAATTATTTTCATTTCTTTTTTTTTTATCAGCTTCACGCTGTATCTCGTCGTAACTGTGTAGGCAGAGGGAACCTAGTGACACGTCCGTTCGTCCGTTCCCCCACGAATTCTGGAGGCATTGCGTATTGAGTAGCACAACTCAACGCCGCGCTTTGCCTCGACGCCAGAGAGAAGAAATGAAAATTTAAATGTAAATAAATAGAAAAAGAAAATATTTTATTTCCTCGAGTGGGGATCGAACCCACAACCAGTCGTGTTACAGTCACACCGGTGTGTCCTCTGTGACCTCAGACATACATATGTATGAATTAAGTTATAGAGTCTATAATGTAGATTCATAACGCGATATGAGCCTCTAGTAAACGGACGTAATCGTGAGAAGTTACAATGAAATAATAAATAAATACAGTTTACTCAAAAATTACGTTTATTTTTATATAATAACGAAAATGATATCGTGTTTGTTTGTATTTTTGTGCTTATTACAGTCCGCTTTGTGTTTGGAAGAGGGTAAGAAAACCATCATAAATAAATATCTGCATAGAAATTAGATTCATGAAATTTATCTGTTACTGAGTGACTGACAGACAAGGCACAGGAGAGATTTTTGGACTTCAATTAAATTTAGCATGTATGTAGTGGTACGTGTACGGGAGCAATAAAGAGGATTTCTTGATATTCCTAAAGGAAAAATCTAAATTTCAATTTTTTTCTTAAAGTCCGACTAGTAGTTTATAAAAATAATTAAATTGGTTGTATTATTTTTGTATTCATATTATGATTTAGTACATTATTTAATGACTAAAAGTGGTTAAAAACATGTTTCAAGTATTTTCCTCAATACGTCTCGTTTCTGAAGGTGACGGCCGTATTTTGACTTTTAACTTTGAGATATATTTAAACTGAGTACATCATAAAACTATAATATACTGCAACTAATATATATATATATATATATGAGTGCAGTGAGACAGTGTCGGTTCGATTCCCTTTCAGTGTAATATTTATAGCTAAATAACATATAGCAGGATAAGGCACTAAGTTCCCTATTTTTTTCCGAATTCTGGGACACCAAAGTGAAGAAATGATAAAATATTTAATGTTTAACTAGTAGTCGTTTAAGTCTTATTTAATATTTCAGGAGATCCTTGCAATGTACAAAACATAACAGGCGTATGTAGAAGAATACTGGAGTGTCCATACGCTATCAAGCTTGTGAATGAAGATGAAAAGAAACCGCCCGTAAGTCTTGACATTTCCTCTACACCTATATATTTATAAAGACAACGCACGCAGTAGTTTGGCTGTTGTGAAAGTACATTAAGTGTAGAGTGGCAGGAGTCGAAACTCAACGCCGCGCCCTGCCTTAGTACAATAGCGTAATAAGGAAAATAGTTGATTCTCCCAGTTGGAATCGAATCCAAAATCGTAGCGTTTACGGGTCCTTCACGGCTTAGCAATTAAATATGATCTTATATAAAATGACAGATGTGCAAATGGGAAGGAACTACAAGGATAGTATGTTGTCCCACCCAGAACCTGTTGTACCGGACGGGGATATTCGAAAAATATTTTGTGGGATCCAATGAAGGTGTTCTTAGATCTGATAAAATTGTAAGTATTTTTAAAGTTTTTAAAAAAAATAATAATATAAATATAATAAAAATACATAGCTTCCAACTGTATCTCGCATATATCAGGGAGAAATGGAACCTAACAGGGGCCTAGGAAGAGCTGAGCCCACTGTAGAATAGTCTGGTGCCCACCTTAGAATTGTGACTAATATTTTTTTTTCCTGAAACATTAAAAAACAATGTTTACACAAACAAATCTATGCAAAGCTAGAATCCAGGTTCCCCCCATAAAACCTAGTGTAAAAAAATATTTTGGTATTTTCTAATTCGCGGATAGTAAGATAGGTAGAGGGAATCGAGTGTTAAGACACTCCGTTCGCCGCGCTGCGCCTAATTTTTGGTGTATAATCATATTCAGTGGCGGAACTTAACGCGAACTTTCTACAAACTATTATAGTGAGAAAATGAAAAGAAATATAATTAGTTCCACGAGTGGAAATTGCATCCACAACTATCTCGCTCACAAATAGATGTTGCGGACTGCGTTACGCATTTGTCATTGAACTTAATCGACATTCACATGATGTTTGTGTTTCATTGTTTGTTATAAAAACACGAAAGTAATTCTTATCTAGACGACGGCGAGCAACGTAGAGAGCGGGTCGCTGGTATATTAAAATTAGCTTTATGCAGAGCGAACTTAGTGTAAAGACACTCCCTTCACCGCATTCCGCTGAATTGTGAAGGCATTGCGTGTTGAGTGACGGAACTTTGTCTCGACACCAGAGTGAAGAAATGAAAAAGTAAATTCAAATACATATTTCATCTCCTCGAATGGGGATCGCACCCACAGCCAGTCGGTTTTACAGTCACACTTTGTGCCCCTGCGCCACCAGTGTCTTCAGTATATCAAAAAAGTAATTAAAAAAATAATCAACTCCAGCTGCATTCCGCACACAGCAGGGTAGGGTTCTGCCGAATTATAATTATAAAATCTGCAGATCTCAACGCCTCGCTTTGCTTGAAAAGGAAAATATAAGTCTAAATAAATATATTATTTCTGCGAAAGGGAATTAAACCTACAACTAGTCATGCTTTAATGGTACACTTCCAATGGTGTCCCTGTGCTACCACTTGCCTCAATTATAATACTAATCTAAATAAAATGTTGTACATTCATGTTTCAGACCTGTCGTTACGAAGGCAAACAGCCGTTCCTCTGCTGTCCAAACTTACCAGACCTGGAAGTACCTCCCGAACCTCGAAGGTGTCCTGCATTACCAAATCCAAAACTGAATACTGACGTACCGCACTTGGCTTGGAGAAGTGAATGTTATAATTCTCTTTTAATAGATATGATAGCAACATTCTTTGACTTTTTTAGCTAAACGCTGTATTCCATACATCATGCTATGTAGGCAAAGAAATACGCAAAATAAAAAATTGTGCCATGCGAAGAGAATAGAGTCTCTTAAAGTAAAGGCATACTAGACGGGAAAAAGCGTGAATATTAAAAACTTAATATTTTATAATATTTCAGAATGCCTAGAATATCAAAGATATTTCAACCAATGTATAGAAACCGACGATTCCACTTACGGGTACAAGAGAGTGAATACCTGTCCCTTGTCACAGTTGAGGATATCTGGGGGAAGTCCAGCTGCAGTTAAGGAGTTCCCGCATATGGTACGAGAAATTAGGATAATATTTTAAAAAATTGTCAGCTTCACGCCTTATACCTCATTGTATGCAATAATGTGATAGAAATGTATTTAATATGAGAGTACACGCTATCAAAGTTTGTAAATAAATCTGCTGTAAGCAGAAGATGTATGCATTGACATATATTATTAAAATTATAAAAAAAAATCAGTAAGTAGTAGTTATAGAGGCCGTTCATCAGCGTGTGAATGTATACATATGGACACGACAGGCTGTGGTTTCGATTCCCAGTCCAGGAAAGGAAATATTCCATATTGTCATATCCTCGCGACAAAGCGCGTCGTTGAGTTCAGTCCACTCAACACGAACCAGAGCTCGGTTGGAACGGAACTGTTGCCCTCTACCTACCCTGCTATGTGCGGGATACAGCGTGAAGCTATAAAAAATGGGCGATTTAGCAGAATGTACAAAGGGAATCTACCAACCAAACCAAACACTTAAGACATTACGTGTTGTCAGAACGGGCAAATCAATATAATTAATTCCTTCGAAGGAACGATAATGAGCCCGCATCGGCCCTGCATCTTAGTGGGATTCTCTCTCGAGGGAGTGAATCATTTTCATTTCCTCTATCTGGAAGCAGGTGGAAGCGAACATATAATATATTTTTAATAGAAAACGTATAAAAAATTTTGCTTAGTGGAATTTGAACACGTGCCTCTTTGAAACCATTCAATGTTATACAGCGGAAAGATAAAATATATATATTTTAGGCTGTAATAGGCTGTCACAACACCGTGTCACCAAATGAAGCTGATATAATCTGGATAGGTGGAGGGTCACTTGTCAGTGATAGATTTATTTTGACAGCTGCCCACGTTCTAGTTGACAACCGTTTGTAAGTACCAAGATCTCATACTGATAGCCGACTCACCTATTTAATTCTTAAAATCTGCCTTATTGTTGTGTAGGATTGGCCTTATTATTGTATTACAAGAATCGAAAAACGTATGTAAATTAATGTTTTTATGGATTTCTAATAATTAACTTACAATATATTTATGTAATACATAAGTTAAACTTTATTATCAAAAGTCGTTTTTCTATCTCTACTTAAAGTGGTCACACAAAAATACAAGGCTTTGACAATCTTGGCCTCGACAACTCTACTTAAAATGTCCCCTATATTATAGGATATTATAACCGGATTTTTTAAATAATTTATTAATTAGAACGGCATCTCAAGATCGATCTCAGAGTTGAAAGTGTTTTATGAACATAGGTCTAGGTTCATTTTCTTAATTAATGTGATTAATCGCAATTGTTTTTTTTTCTTCAGTGGAAGAGCACGTTACGCGATGCTTGGCAGTCTCAACAAAACGGATATAAGATCAGGGATACTCTGTAACATTGTGAGGACAATACCCCACAAGTCGTATGTGAAAGATGAAAAGCAGCATGACATAGCTCTTATAGAGATATTTGAAAGGTAAGGCAGGGCTGACTGTAACTCGGGAAGAAAATAATCAAAAGTAAGAAACATCCTAAAATCAAATCTACGATCTACAGCTAACTTCAGGCCGGTCACAACATAGGTAAGACAAAGCGCGACGCGACGTTGAGTACTGCCGCACAATACGTTATGCATTGAAAATGGAGTGTTGACTCTAGGTTCTCTCTGCCTACCTTTCCAGAGTTGATAAAACGTCAAAGGAATGGTTATGGTTCAATTCTGACTCGGAAAATGATTATTATTAAAAAAATTCATTATTCGATATACGTTTGAAACATTGCGCGAAACTTGTGTTGAAGAATAAAGAAAGCGCTTCACCGGTATTCCAAGCAAGCCGTTCAAAATTTTAAAACACATGTAGCCATCGCTCGTAATTTGATTTGTGTTTAAGACGAAGTATTGAAAGTCCTGTCTTTTTGCGTTTACATAGGATTTTCAAGAATCCTCTCTTAATGCTCCCCTACACTCCCTCCTTTATCTACCAAATTTCAACTTTCCAAGTCTCCTCTCCTGCTCAGCAAAGTGGAACAAACTATTGGTAAGACACTCCGTTCGTTTCTATTCAATGTTTTCGAACTTCAGGATTAGATTCAACGAGTTCATCCGGCCAATATGTCTGCCAGTTCCGTACAGAGAGATCGGTTCGCAAAGAATTGTCGCGGGCTGGGGGGAGACTGATGAAAGAGGAAAGGCGTCAGATATACTCCTTACTGTAAGTTTGATTTGAATAAGCCAAAAGCCACTTCAAATCGTACCCTATGTAAATTTTAAAGAAAATTTCAGCTTCTGATATGGTCTAGGATAAAAGAAGTCATTTGGTCCATATCCTGATCCCCGACTGCAATAAATTTACCTAAAAAAAATATTAGCTTCACACTGTAGCTATACAAGATAGAAAAGCAAATAGCAAGATAGCAAGTAAGATAACGAGGAGAGAGGAAATTAAAATACTTCTTTTTTTTCAGCTTTCGGCTAAGAGTGAGGAACAGAAGTGTTTTAAAAGGAGGTCCTTAACACACAAACACTCTTCCCTCTCCCTAACATGCTATGTGCGGGATACAGCGTGAAAATCAAAGATCTTATCAAAAATCTTATAATATTTTTTCAGACAACCGTCGAAGAAGACCCACGCTTATGTGTGCAGAAATTCGAGAGGACGGTTTTCTTTCCTCAAAGCATGATTTGTGCTAAAGGCCATGTTGGAGGCTTCTCACAGGGCTCTTGCAAAGTATTTTATTCTTTTTATTATTTTTTAAGGAAACTGATTAAAAATTGAACATAAGTTACGTAATTTGAACCTGAGTTTCTTGAAGACCGTCCAAGCACTCTGTTCTTAGTAAGCCATCCGTTCTTAGCAAGTTACGTGGACATTCTTAAACATATTTTTGCTTTCTAAAGTAATATAAAGATTGCTTGAGAGAAGAGCACTAATGTAGGAACTACTGGTCCGCCACTCAACACGCAATGCCTCCAGAATTCGGCGGAAACGGAGTGTCGTAACACTTCCCTTTGCCTACCTCGCTGTGTGCCACATACAGATATATTTAATGTAATAGCTTTGAGGAAAGGAAAAAATGACATACATTACTTACCTTACCAGTATTGATTAAAAAAATATATTATATAACATATTATTTAATTTAAATAATTTCCAGGGTGACAGCGGCGGCCCTTTGATGGCTTTGCTATCGAACTTGAACTGCAGTTATTCGATAGAAGGCGTAGTTTCTTACGGTCCAAGGTGCGGTAAAGCGGCCGGCGTCTACACTAAAGTGTCTATATATTTAGATTGGATCGCGGAAACCATTTGGCCTAATGAATGGAAGATTTATCATAATAAAGTATAATTTTTACAATTATTTCTAGTGTTTTTACTTACAATACCCTGATTTGGACTTATCTAGTGAACTACATTTGGAATGGTTCATCAAAGAATGGTAAAACAATCGAGTGATAAGAGAGGCAGGGTGACCTTGGTTGACCTTCCAGAAAACATTATCGATGATACTGCAGGATGATCACGTGAATAGCATGAGACAGATCCGCAGAGAACTTACTTACTAACTACTACTCTACTAACTAAAGTGACAATTATTAAAACCTTAGGGTTGCTTCACGCTGTATCCCGCACACACCAGGGTAGGCAGAGGGAACAAAATTAACAAGTTCACAAAATTTTACAATTAACAAAATTAACAAGGTAACGAAGTGTCTTAACAAGTGTTAAGACACTCTGTTACCGCCTCGATTTAATTCAAGCAATCAAAATTTGTATCAGTACCTAAATATCAGAGCTATCGTGTATGGAGACAGCGTCTGACTGGACATGTGATAGTTGGGGTTTCGATTTACGATTTATTTATTTACTTTCCGCCCTGGGAAAGGGCGGTGTTATATTCCGCCACTCAGCAAAATCGCACGGAAAGTGGAAAACGGAGTATCTTGACACTAGGTTCTTTCTGCCTAATCCGTAAGGCCGTAAAACAATGAAGCGTGGTGCTGAAAAAGATACTATTTACATTCAATTATTCAGTATTTTTTTTATGTTTAAAAATATAATTCGCAGAAGTAATAAAAATTGATTTAAGCAGGACCTGAATCCTGGATTGACAATTATTTTCTCTCACCTACATCTTTTTGTTTTTTTGCAAAAAAAATTCATTGCTGAAAGAATGCTCTTAGAACAAATAACCTTTCAAACCATTCAACAACTTGAAATAACAAGCGACCGTATATTTAAAACTACTGAGTTAGTGCTAAAGGAACTAAGAAAGGGATAAAGTCGACATTAAACAAAGATTTAAAACAACGAGACCATTTTATGTCCTAGTTTGTTTTTTTAGCCTTACACACACACAGCAGGGTAGGCAGTAGGAGCCTAGTGTTAAAACACTCCTTTCCCCATTTGCGTTAGAAGTGAAAATGCCTTAATAGGAACGGAGTATCTTAACACTAGCTTCCCAGATTCTGGAAAGGCCCCTATACAAAAAGTACGAGTATATATAACGTATTTGGAACGGAGTGTACTTTCCAATCCATTTTAAAAAAAGCAAATCTTCATAGTGAAAAATATATAATTGCACACAGAATCCATTAAGAAGACGAGTCCCATTAATGAATTTATCTTATTTCCTTACTTCGTTCCCCCAACACGTCAAGCGTTGTCAGGAATTCAGATAGCGGAGTGCCATCACACTGGACCTTTCTACCGACCAAAACGCGTCAAGCTTAAAAAAAATTTATAAAATAATTGTACTAAGAGCTATTCTATGAAACTATAATCCTACACGTCCTAGAATACTATATAAGATGGATGAGGAGGAGGATGCTGTTGCATTGTGAATTTGACTTCCGGCTGAGGTAAGTCTACTTATATGCTTACACATCATTGTGGTCTGCTAGACAGTGTCTCCAAATGGGGCGAAACTGGAAGAATAATAAAAATATCGTTTAATTTGGCTATGATATTGCTATATTGTCATACGTTCAAACAGGCGATAGGTTAGTTAAGGCCGTAGAGCTCTTATTCTCAGGGTCGTCTTTTCCGTAGGCGTAACTCAACGTCTCGCTTTATATGACATGGCGGGAATATGCTATTTGATTTCATTCCCCTGACTATTGAACTCACTGCCACTTTAAATATTATCAAAATTATTTTCTTCATAATAATATTTAAATAACAAACACTTGTATTTTTATTACAGATATTCAACATCTGAACGAATAAAAGAAGTCATGGCTCGAGTGGTGCTCCTTTTTATCATAACCACCATGTTAATCTTTGATTCTTTGCTTACAGCCAGTGTAAGTTCCATGAAGAAAATATTACCTAGAATATCACTGATGATTCTGATACCAATTATAACCACATATTTCTATAGTTTCACATCGTACCCCACATACAGCTGGTTAGACAGAGTTAAACTTGAGTAAAGGCACTCCCTTCGTTTAGCACCGTCCAATTTTTGCCCACACTGCAGGGCAGGCAGAGGAGACCTGGAAACCTAGTGTTAAGACACTACATTCCCAATAATACACTTCTGTTGTCCACTTTCCGTCGAATTCTGCCTATGCGTGTTGTTAAGTGGCGGAACTTAACGTCACATCCTGCCTCGGTACCATAGCGAAGAGACAACCTTAATTTTTACTCCTATCATATATATATCCTATATAAATAGGCAGCTCAATCATATCCGATGATGAAAGCCGTTTTGAGTGTGAGGAAACGCCCATTCTGCAATACATTTACAGGTTAGTAAATTTAATAAATTGTTAATTAAAAACATTTATTACTCTATCCAAACCTAGATAAATAATAGTGTGGAATTAGAGGCCAGTCGTAGCGCAAGTATACAAGCGTGTGACTGTAAACACGACAGGTTGCGGATTCGATTCCCACTCAAGGAAATGAAATATTTTATTTTCATTTCTCTGGTATCGAGGCAATGCGCAACAGAATACGTGTGGAATAGTGTGAAGCTGAACACAAAAAATGGAATTATGATTATTTGAATTTCATGCAGCTACTATTACTACTATATTAACATAAATAATTGTAACCTTTATATAAAAAAGAGAAACTATTGAGTCGCTAGCCATCTTTACTCTACAAAACTAAATGTTAAAACACTTCGTTAAAAGACATCGTAAGTTGGGTGGCGGAAATCAACACCGTACATTGCCATTTCGTTTTATAACAGGCTGTGGGCGCAAACGATCTCAAGACAACAATGATTTACAAGCGCTGGAGGCTTTCCGACGAATGCAAGTAAGTGTCTGACTTATAGTCCATTTGAAAATTCAGATGACGAATGATGGGTGAAGGATATAGACCTGACTTAGAATCGAACGATGCAAGGCTGTTTTCATTAAAAATGTTTTTTTTTTACCGACATATTAGATTATTAATTTCCCATTACGTAAAACTATCCTAATTCTCTACTAACTTACGAGTGACATGTTCGCCTAAACTAGGCTTACCCAATGCCAACGCTTGAACAGTATGTAATTTATTTCTAAATATTATTTTTTTTTTTTTTTTTAGTAGGCGGGTAGACTGAGGAAGTTTTGTTTTAAAACATTTCCCCCCGCTTCCCCACACTAGCCGAATTATGTTGGAACTTTACCTTGCTTTCGACACCAGGGCGAAGAAATGAAAATATTAACATTTCATTACCTCGAGTGGGATCGAACCCACGACCGACGACGTACTCGTATTTACAGTTACCAGAACGAGAAAATTAAAATAACTCATACTCGTACTTGAGTGGAAATCGAACCCACAACCGCCACGTTTAAAGTTAGATGTTGTGCCACATCACCACAGCAGCCACTTCAGCCATTTATAATAATCAATTATTAGTTATAATGCCATATATATATTACGTTTCAGGTATATCTCTATCCATCTGAACCCCTAACAGAAATGCAACCCGAACTCGACCCACTCTCCCAATCAGAGGCAGATGCTGAGCTTTGGGGATCTATTCCGAACGAAGTCTTAAGGCACAGATATTACTAAAATCTATTATAATACTCCAAATATAACGCATAATAAATGTTATAAATCTATATAAAATAATGTTTTTTTTTTCATTGGCACTCTGATATCTACGAGTATATAGCAGGTTAGGCAGAGAGGACCTAGTTTTGAGACACGCTGAGTTTTATCTTACTAGATTGAAAATATGTAGACAATTTAAATAAGACAAAAAAATCCATACTTATGCTTTTTTTAACAGGTTGTTAGGAATTAGGTCCCCTTGTAACTATGTAATAAAATCTAAGAATTTGAAAAAAATGATCATTAATGAACTTCGCACTGGTGTCGAGACATAGCGCGACGTTGAGTTTCGCCACTCAATGCGCGATGCCGAATGGATGGGAGATTGAGACCTTTACCACCTAAAATGAAATACTATCCATCCAAAGAATAGAAACACAAGATTATTATTTTAAAACGAACAATATTTATTTTATTCTGCTTCACTCACGACTGCCTTAACCCAAAAAATTGGAAAAAAAACACATGCTCATGTATTTTTTTCGTACAAGAAATGTTTTTATCACTTCACATAATGTGACCCAAACGTTTCTTTTTATTCTTCTCATGATTCTTCTCATGATTCTTCGTGTGAAGATGCATAATAAACATTTTATTGCATAATTCGCATTCGTAAGATTTTTGGGTTGAACTCATTGAACACATTTCACAAAATTTATTAAAAGATTTAATTTTTCTAATAAGGATACTTTTTTTTTATTTTTTAATAGGATGGATGACAAGTAACGGATCACGAGTGACAGTTGACGCATATAAAGATATTAACTAAATAAAAATCATCATACAAAAATCATCTTACAAAATCAACAAATACATCAAATTATTATTTTAAAAGTAACAATTTTTATTTATTCTATTCTCCTTCACTCACGACTCAGCCTTAACCCAAAAAATTGGAAACATAAAAAAACATACTTTTTTCGTAAAAAAAGTCTATTTCGAACACTAAATGTGAGCCAACAGTTCCTTCTTCTTTTTAGCTTTCTCATGTTTCTTTGAATGAAGAAGCATTTTGCTTCGCGTTAAAAATCTTTTATTGCATACTTCGCATTCGTGGGGTTTGTCGCCGATATGCATTTTGAAATGCATTACTAAATTGTTTTTTTGTATGAAACTCTTTGAGCAAATCTCACATTGGAAGGGTTTAACGCCGGTGTGTATTTTCTCGTGTCGATCCAAATCTGCCTTTCTATAGAAAGACGCGTCGCATTCTGTGCAATTGAAATTTTTTATACCTGTAACATATAGATTATTGTTATTTGGTTATTTAAAATGTATTACAGGTATCTTATTGCAATAACATGTGTGTGTTTTATCGTATCTTCACGATGTTTTTCTCATATAGCAGCGTAGGCAGAGCCATCGTTTCCCGCACTTTCCGCCTAACTTGAGGCATTGCATGTTAAGTGACGGAACTCGATACCACGCTTTACCTTGTCCCCACCTGAGCAAAGAAATGAAAATATTAAATATTTTATTCCTCCCTAATCGGAATTGAACCCACAACCATCTCGTTTACAACCGCACTCTAGTACTAGAGGGACGCCCGATGATCATCGATTTTCGATGAACATCGATGTTGCAGATAAGTAAAACATCGTGACATTGATGTGAGCAGGTACACAATCGAAATTTTGTCGTATTTAGTTAGTAAGTAGTATTTAATACTTTCAAATTTTACGAACTTTATTAACTTTCACTTTATTATTTTTACAGTTTGACAAAAAATAATGAAATATACAATATAATAGTTTTTACGCCCTAATGTTTTAATTTTTTAATAACTTAGTGATTATTGTTTTAATTGAAATGTCGTGCTATATTCTAGTTGTTTTATTAATGAGGACAATGCAAATAGAATATCGATGTAGGGTGACATCTATGTTTATCATTCGATTTTTATGGAACGTCGATGCTTTAGCTTCGACGTTCATGTCAACATCAATGTTTTTCGAGTATCAAATTTTTTAACAATTTCAATAAAACAATTGCAATAGTTTTCGAAAACCCATAGCAGCACATCTAAAAAAACTTATTGACAAAACATTGATTTCTCTGTTATATGCAAGGTAGTGTGAAATCAGAAACGAATAACCAAATTTAACATACCCTTATGCGACAAACTATGTATACTCAAATGTCCAAGTTGTGTGTAAGTCTTCCCGCAAGTTGTGCACATGTATGGTCTTTCGCCAGTGTGTGTTCGTTTGTGTTTCTTTAATTCATATCCTGTTTGAAAAGCTTTGCCACATACATCACAAGGTTTCGGCTCCCTCGGGGTTAGACATTTGCGACGTTTCCTTAAGAAAAAGAAGGAAATATTTATATATAGCTTCACACTGTTACTGGCATACAGGAGATAGCCAGAGAGAACCTAGTGGTTTTTTTTTTTTTTTTTTTTATGGGAGAGGACAAGGCAAACGAGCGTTCGGGTCACCTGATGGTAAGTGATCACCGCCGCCCACGACCCCATGCAACACCAGAGGAGCCACAGGTGCGTTGCCAGCCTTTAAGGTGGAGATGAAGGGCACCGGGGCCCGGCATTACCTAATGCGAAACGCAGTGGCAAGGGCCACTACTTCACGCCGGTTTAAAATGCCGGGGGTGGTATTAAATCCGGTCGAGTCTGCCCAAAAAAGAGGTTAAGGGAAAAGATCTTTCCTACATATCACTGAGTTTTTGAGACTAATAAAAGTGTATTAAAAAATAATAATATGTACTATAGTACATATTATTTATAGTAAAAATAAATTCATATATGAGTGACACGCTATGAAGCTTTTATTAAAATAGACAGAGGGTGAAAGTATTTCACCCAGTTTGACTTAACCCAGTAAGCCATAATAGCTACACAAATTACAGCAATTAATTTACTTTTTAGGTTCTTCTTCTTCTTCTTCTTCATCTGATATTTCAATGACTTCACACTTAATAACTATTTCTTCAACTGGTTGATTTGCAATATCCTCCATTTTATCCTTTAAAAAAGAATTATATCCCTATAGTATTTATTAATTAATATTATAATAAATTGCTTTTTACAATTAAATTTAGTTAAATTGCTCAAATGGAAAGACAATTCATTGTGTATGCCAAATAATATATTCTAAGTCCTAGACAAAATCATGTAATGTAATAGCTTTCCTCCATAAATGTTGTAGTTCCTGAGATTAGTGGTATGCTATACCAAACACACTTTTCATCTTTATATCATTTGTTTGAAAGTAGGTACATATAGAAGTGCTATATATATAAAAGGAGATGTTCCCACTGACTGAGGTAAGGTGCATGCCCAGGTCAGCTAGTATATTAATATAGTAATAAATATTATATATTAATATATGAAGAGTATTATATAAAACATACTTAGAGGAGGCCTATGTCGAAAGACAAGCTGTTGACGAAATCCTCTTTGTATATAATTTATTAAGGAAAATTAAAGTAGTAATATGATAGATAGTATGTTCGGTAAATAAAAAAGTAAATACCATATTGTAAAATGCTTACAACAATAAAGGCTTATTTTATTTTATTTATTTTTTATAAAACTTACAATCATGTATCAGCTTTTGCTAATAATGTAGTCTTATCATTTTCAAAATATATCATAAATAAAAGATACAGAAAGTATGAAAGTAATTTTAATAAGTATAATTATTAGAAAGTGTATAAAAAAATAAACTTGATTTCAAATTGTACTAACGTTAATTTCAATAATTTAATACTTTCTGTACATTACAAAGGTAGACTATTTGTATAAATACATCCACATTTATTAAATTTATTAATATAATATTATTTCTTAGAATGTGGATCATTTAACTTTAAAGATACCATATAATTGTCATAAAATTTCTTCAACCAAAACTATTAACGAAAGAAACGCATATTTGTTAACATTATATATTAAAAAACCAAACACATTAAAATATAATAATAATTAAGAAATAAATATCAAAGTAATGTTCAATTATTTTACAGATATAAATAAAAGAAACACCAAAAACCCAGAACACACGGACATTCTATCAAAAAAAACAAGAACTACAGTAATTATTACCTTGTTTTCACCCAACTTGTTAGACCACTTTTCAACAATTCATATTTTAATGTTGATTTTAACTTAGACTGCCATCTATTCTGTATTTCTTTAAAATTATATATTATATATAAAACTTAACTATTAATATATACTTTATGCAGATTCTTAACCCATTTAATTCTAATTAAAAGCCACTTGTTTATATGTACTTGATCTCTGTAAAAATTCGATATTTTGCTTGCTGTCAACATAGCTGACAGTTGGTGCTGCCAGATTTTTTTATATTTCCAAATGATAATAATATTTATTTTGTCGTACGGCTTCTTCCTTTCAAATTTTATGTTATTTTTGATTGTTATTTGTTATATTTGTTATTTGTGTAGGGTTTATATTCTTTTATATATCTTAAATATATTTTAAAAATTGAAAATAATCTATTTGCAATTAATACAGTAAATGTACATATTACATGGAAACATTAATTAATACCTGTTTCATTTATAAAACAATATAGCAATTATAACCATTAACAATAAATAAAATGACAGACAATTAATAACTTAATTAAATTTAGTAATAAATTGGCTTCGAAAACGACATTAAGCATTCGGCATTAAACTATCAAGATATACTTTTTTAGAAATTAAAAAATACACAATGTTAAAATGACCCTATACTAACAATTAAATTTTTTTATACTTACAGTGAATTTATAACCAAATAAAAACGTATGGAGATCACTATTTTCGTTCTTATGTTTGCATTTTTATAATACGCTAAGATTTTATCGTATTTTTATGAATATATAACGGTTACATATCTGATACGAAGTTTTCATATCGATATCAAAATCAGTTTTTAATCGAAAATCAGAACCTTTTTTTTCTGAGAAATGCATTTATGCAGATCATTTACATTTGCGTAAAATATATATTATGCCCTACGAACAAATGGTACTGAAGGACTTATCAAAGGATACCCTGAGACCCACTAAAACCCTGCGGATATCCTCTCCACCAATATGACACCCCGCAGGACCGCTCCCGCATTCTACTACAATGCCTCAGTGAAAGGCCTGGCTAATTCAGGCCACCATCGCCTTTAGGGTTCCCCAGGGTTGCTTAAGAATCACCATGACCCTCCCGCAGTAGCTCCTTTAGGGTAGGGCGAGTTGAAGATGAGCATAACGCCTTCTCCTACCTCTTGGACTACGTCGTCGGAGAGGGTCCACGTTGGCGCTGGACTCTCGCACCCGCTCCGCAGCCTCATTCAGTGCGATAACCGATTCACAGACCACTGTAGACCAGTTGTTCTCTTCACCATTCTGGACAGGGAGAGGTCCCTACCCACTACAGACATCAAGGACTGGCGTTGTGTGAACTAAGCAGGGCATGCGACCGGAGTGTGATACGCCAGTGAGTGTGAGGTATCTCAGTCATGGCAAAACCAGAAACTAACACAAGCTATTAAATTCATTGCCAACTGTTGCAACTTAGATTTTGTTTTAAAAGGCAGAATATTTTACAAAAGAAATATCATTTAACATTAAACTATTGTGCTAAATATTTTCTAGATTTTTTAAAGTAATAAACTTAAATTGCTTAAAAATATTATACAAATAATCATATTCGTGAGAAGCAACGAATATGATCAAAGTGCTTCTAAATTTAATTTAGTTCTCACGTCTAGTTCTTAAGATGTAACGCATCCTACGTACGTACAAATGGTCGACGAGTCGTGACCTGAAGTTAAGCTTTCTGAACTTTTTCTGATTGTGCACTAAGAAAATAATCAGAAGTAAGAAACAATGCCAAAATCAAATTTGCACAGACTCCGTCCGCCCGTAGCGTTGCCAGTTTTTTAACATCGAATACACAATGTAAAAAGAATAACCGTTCTTTAGTTCTATTTTGACATACATGTCAAAACGGAACTTAAGGTATAGCAGTTTTAATAATCGGCACGAATGATGTCACACCTGCTATTTTAAATATGACGCTATTTCAACATTGAACGCGACGATAGGAGTTCATTCGTAGAAATAATTAAATTTTCCAGTTAATCTTACAAAATATAAGTGCAATGTCGTATTACTCACGTCGGTCGACCGGTATGTAGTATAAATTAATTATTTTATACAAAAAGCCACTGATAATTATGATTTTTTAAATTATATTTTAGTTTTGGCCTAATTTCCTTTACCTTAAAAAGTGCTATAAATAAATATATATTTATATATGTTACTTAAATTGTGTATGAAGTCTTAAAATTAACATAAAACATATTGTTCTTTAAAATTAGTATGTAATTATGTATTTTTCATTATTTCATATGTATTGCTTAATGAACATATAATTTAAGGGTTATTTAATTCAATGGCATTGTAAATATAAAACAGCTGTTTGGGATGATGTCATTCGGTGCAACGTTTCGTTTTTGCATTGAAAGTGCAATTTTATATACTTAATGAAAATCCTGCAATAAACATGCTTAAAACGATTAAAATATATTATTGGATTAGAATAATATAACTTTTATTAAAAAATGTTCTCTTTATATTTTGCATTTTTAGGGTTCCTTACCTCAAGAAAAAAAAACGGAACCTCTGTATCGCTTTGTTTATTTTATTTTAATCGATTCATACATAAAATCTTTTAATTTCTCATGCGAATAAGATACAGGTATAATTAGCTATGTAATAAAATCAGTTTATAAGTCTCGTAATGATTATTTCGAAGTACAATTTAGGTTCTAACATTCCTACCAACGATAACCTACTTTTGCAACGTTTATAGGTCAAAATGAACACGGTATCATTTTATTTATAAATTCGTACGCAGCTCGATGTATTTAATGTAAACTATTCTTTTTTTTGTGGAATAGACAGAGAATTATTATGCTCCAGGGTGTATCCCGCAGATAGTAGGCAGAAGGAACCCGGGAACCTAGTGCTAAGATTCGCATTAGGGACTTTATTGAAATGGCAGAATCCAAAGTCATATTTTTATTGCAAACAAATATTTGAAATATGAAACGTATAGGTAAACCGGAAACTGAATGTCTCCAACGGCCCATCTCCTAATAGCCATAGCGTGCTCTAAATGGAATGATAGTGGAAAGCGAAGTCACTTAATACTAAGCCTACTTCGTTAGTTGAAGATATGAATCAAACCAGTGCGACTTTTACTCGCGTTTAGAAACTGCCATATTTAATTTCCCCGACTCGAAATCGAACCCACAACCCCTTTATGTCCCTACTCTACTACGGCCTATAAGTTTTTCTTTAATAAGTAAAGAACTGTCGTCTCCGCTCGCTCTAGCTTTAGAGCCGAAACGATAATCTAGGAGGTAGTGTATTTTTTGTTTTTCAAAATTATTTTTTTCGTACGGCTCACTATACGCACAGACTGAAAAAATAATGAAATTAATTATTTGTTTTACACATCTGTAATAGAAATAAAAAAAACTTCATTATTTTTGTATATTAAGAGGATTTCGCATTACATTTCAAACGTATACCTTTTTAATTCGAAATATGCAAATGTCTTATAAATTATTCATTCATACATATTGTGGTAAAAAGATTATACTACACTGTTTGGAGTTAGATGAGAATTTTTGTAGTATTAGTCATCAAATTAAAATTGGAACTGTATTGTTAAATTAAACTATTTTTAATATAGATATAAAC
The DNA here is from genome assembly GCA_037355905.1 of Heliconius aoede. Lineage (NCBI taxonomy): Eukaryota > Metazoa > Arthropoda > Insecta > Lepidoptera > Nymphalidae > Heliconius > Heliconius aoede. The sequence goes on from JBAIZZ010000305.1 coordinate 1,229,059, forward strand.
TATTTTTTTTTTTAATTAAGTGGGATTTGAACTCGCAAACTTCGCAACACACTTCAACAACAGTAATTCTACGAAATAAAATGTAATTTAGAGATATAACGTAAATGTAAATGAAGTTTGAAATTATATAATCCTTAATTTTTAACTTTACTTATCAGTGTATTAAATACAGTGAATGACTCTGAAATAAAATATTTCTTATCAATCATTACATCAGCAGAGGTTGTTGGCTCAGTTTTATCAAAATTTAAATAAAGGAAAACAAACAAAACATGAACATATGAAAGATAGTATGTATTACCGTTACCGTTACCAATCGTTGTTACCATAAAATAAATTAGGAACGGCAGAGCACTAGGCTCTACACAAGGACATATTATTCATATTAATCAATTACAAAATCTACCTTATATTGTGAGCAAACAGGAAGAATCTTTAATATTTTAAATGTCTCATTATTTTTTTTAACATTAAACACTGCGATGGATTTGTGTTTATAACGTAGACCTGTACTTGTACAGTTAGTCTATTTAACTAACATAGTAAGTGTATGAGTCATGACCGCTTCGATCCTTCATTAACTTTGGAAATTGAGAAATATAAATAATTTTTAGAAGCGGTTAGGTCTAGGTCTTCCATTAACGTAAAAAAGAGACATTAAAGTATGGTGTAAAAGATTTTTTAGCTTCACGCTGTTTCCCGCACTTAGCAGGTTAGGCAGGGGGAACCTAGTACCCTAGTGGTAAGACACTCTGTTCCCATTCAGACACTTCAGTTCTCAACTTTTCTGTAGGAGGAAATCAAATATTTAATATTTTCATTTGTTCACTCTGGCGTCGACGTAAAGCGTGGCGTTAAGTTCCGTGTTAAGTGAACACGCAATTTATTCAGAGTCCGACAAAGAGATAAATTGAATGATGAAAGTACCAAATGTGAAGTAACTTATAAACACGTCACACGTGTAGTCACGTCGGTTGCAAACAATGCATTTGTGTCAAGGTGAGTGAAGATCGATCGGACGCAGTACCTGCATCAATGTTCATACTTTATTTTTATACACACGCACTTACACACACACACACACACACATATATATATATATAATGCTATATACATGACTTTTTCACTTATCACCCAATTTACCAACATTTCGTTATATTTATTTATAGACGTTAATTTAAACGCATTCATATTTTTCTGAGTAACATTTGACATAAAACTGTCGTCATATGTAATTTTGTTGGTTTATAATATATAATGTAGAACCGACACAATGTCATATGTATAACACAAACAAGTATTTATTGGATTCATTCAAATATCAAAAAGAATTTTTACAATTCAATATGGACGTTATGGAAAAAAACCTCAATCAAACAATTTTGTGTCATAAACTATATGATTAAAAAGACATTTATTTAATTATTGATATATTATATAATAAATATTTCCAATATTGTTAAATATTTAACTACCTAAGACAATCATTACATGTCGTTGATTCTGTCTCTAATAAAAGTATTTGAAATAAAAACTGTCTGACTTTAAATACGATTTCCACTCGGTTGAATAGATTGTTTTTATTTCTTTTCATTTTTTCATTTTTTTTTTAGTTCTCGGAAAAAAAACAAATCACATGATTGAGATATTGGGTGTTGAATTACAGACGCAGTATCCCGAATATTGAAGGATATGCAGGAAATGAAGTACATATCTTATTATTTGCAGGATACAACAAAAAACTAAAAATATAAATAAATAAAAACATACTCAATCAGACATCAATCTCTGCCATTTCTAACATAATATTATGGTGTCTTTTCCAGGATCATCTTCTCCACCACCCCTCATCGATAAACTACGTCTCTACCATGTTGATATGAATCCCTACGGTCACAGAGTGTTGTTAATATTAGAAGCGAAGAAAGCTAAATATGAAGTATACAAGCTAGACCCTCTGCATCTGCCTGAGTGGTTCAAAGTGAAAAATCCTAGACGTGAGTAAATTATTCCTTTAGTTATTTAAATATATCCTCATCCTCATCACCTCATCATAAGGCTGTGATTAACCAACAGTGTATCTTTAAAAGTTGGAAAGTGCACTACTCCACTTAAGAAGTATTTCTTAGTAGTTTCTTAACAATATACGAATAACAATAACCAACCACTGATAACTAGTCTAGGTTATTGCAATTATGGAGAATCTATTTCCAAATACATTAACTGCTTCCGATTTCTAACTATATGAGGCCAGTTCTGGCGCAGGGGTACAAAGTGTGATTGGTTGTACAAAACCGACTGGTTGCGTGTTCGATCCCCACTCGAGGAGATGAAATATTTATTTCCATTTTGTCGCTCTGGTGTCGTGGTAAACGCGCGCGCGTCCCCAGAATTCGGCAGAAAGTGGGGATCGGATGGTTTGAATACTAGGTTCCCTCTGCCTACCCTCATGTGTGCGGGATACTGCGTGTAGCTGATTTATATATGATTATTATATTTAAAAAAAATATGACCTATATATCTACTAGCTCTTATACTATAATTTTGCTTTACAGTAAAAATACCAGTGCTAGAAATACCAACAGAACAAGGGGACAAATATTTGTTCGAAAGTGTAGTTATATGTGATTACTTAGATGAAAAGTACGGTAGGAGCGCGTTGCATTCCAGGGATCCGTATGTAAAAGCTCAAGACAGGCTACTTATTGAGCGATTTAATGAGGTAAATATTTTTTTTTTCTTCACGCTGCATCCCACACAGCAGGGAAATGTAATAAAAAATTAATATTGAATATTTTCATTTCCTCCTACTGGTAAAGAGGCAAAGCGCAGTGTTGAGTTCCGCTACTCAAGACAGAAAAAGAGAAATGGAATTGACTTCATGGGAAGTGAATGTAAAAAATAAGTTCCCTTTGCCTATTATGTCTGCTGTGTAGGATATTGGGTGAAAATAAAAAAATATAATATCTGGAAATAAAGAATATACTTATTAGTAATATTTACTTCCAGATGTAATATAGTGGGAAAAAATCCATATTATCGCTGCAGCCAGTGAAGCGAATATGAGAAGCGTCCTGGTGTTTTCTTTATAAAAAAATAATTTGTTTTAATCGATCTTTTTATGTTGCTATTTTTAAATAAAACTCTTATTATTTTCAGTTAATAAAAGGCAGCTTAGAGTGTTTCGACACTAACTTCGTATTTGGAAGCGAACAAATTGTACAGACTTTAGAAACATTTGAGAAGGAACTATCTGTAAGAGGTAAGTGGGAGGACGAAATACTGTGAGAAAGCATCTGAACGTAAGCGCCATTGTAATGGGTTCAATTCCGAGTTAGTAGAATGAATTATTTTTATTTCTTCGCTCATCAGAGCAGAGCAGAGCATAAAAATAAAAAAAAATAAAATTGTTTGATAACAAAGACAAAACGTGGCGATGATATTCTTATTTCTGTTGATGATAGTCTCTTTTTTTTGTCAAACTTTAAAACAGAGTGGTTATTCACTACTTTACTAACCTTTAGGTACAAATTACTTCGGCGGTGATAAGCCGGGCATGCTAGACTACATGATATGGCCGTGGGTCGAGAGACTTTATTTATTAAGATGCGTCAGTGTCAGGAAATTCGATGAGAAGAGATCATCGTTCCCTAATTTCGTAAGTATATTTTCATTAATTTAATGGAATGTTATGTGGTTTGCGCTTTAAAGCGTAACAAACAAACTCACCTATTTGGAATGAATTGTTTTCATTTCCTCGCTCCAATACTAACTAACAAGACCAAGCCAAGTCTGCCTGCCTGTCTGCCTGCCTGCCTGCCTGCCTGCTATATGCAAAATAGCGAGTCGCTAATAGAAATTTACTTACAGGCCGACTGGGGCGATCAAATGCAGCTAGATGAGGTTGTAAAAAAACATTCAAATTCACCCCAAGAATATTTTGACTACTACAAAAACGCAAGAACCCATTCCATGGGTTTTTATTTATAAATAACCTTTTTATGTGTAACTTTGGTTTATTTATAAATAAATATGTAAGAATTGATTGATTTTTGTTCAATTTTTTCACATCCTAAATGGATGTATTAAACCAGATTCATTTGCCTAGAACTAAATCTAGAACTAACATGCCTAGAACTGTGAGAAAACCTATAAATGTGTTTTCCATTATGACCTTTATTCATTAATTATTTCAAAAGTACTAAGAAAAGCTTATTTATAGTTTTCCTTTTTTTTATATGTCGTATATTATATTAACATGTTATATTTTTGTAGAGTATTATACATTTGCCCTTTTTTTGTATAATAAAATTCATTACTTATATTGTATATTGCTAAGTGTATTTAATACTTGTTATATTTCCTTATTAAGAAAAATAAATATTATTGTAATTTTGCATTTGCATAGTCTATGTAATCTTCAAAAATATAATTAAGTCACCGTCTTTATATTTACATTTTTATAAATAGAGAAGAGAAGAACTCAAAAAATCACGAACTAAACTAGATAGATAGATAGAGATTGACACTTAAACTATTTTACCAGTGAATGGTGTTTTCTAACAGATTTTTCTTTAAATTATTTAAGTATATTTTTGCTTATAGTGTACGACATATTAGATATAAGTTATGTAATAACGCCAATATATTTATCTATTATTGAGGTACATACCACTCATATATTAAATAATGAAATACATAAGTTATATGTATTAGAAAATAAAAAATTCAAACTTATAAATAATGATTTACAGTGATATAAAAGATTTCTTTCTTTCTCATTGTCATACAACAGTGTTTACTAATGTTATTGCTTTTCATTAGTAAAGAAATTATAGTGATTTTTTTAATTTATAGTTTTTCTTTTGCACTTGAAATTCAGTTTTTTAAATTACTTTAATTAAACATTCAGTGGTTGTATTTTAGTTTATTACATTGTCATTGATAGTGATGCTTGTGGGTTGGGATATCAATTGGTAAATGTTTATACATTATTTATAAATTAAACATTATTAAGAATTTTGGGTTTTCTTTACTACGTAGTTAGAGTAAGTGCAGTATTAAGTTACGCCACTTAACACTCAATATCTAGTATATATATAGTATATGTAATATATATTATATATATATTTCCACCTAGGAAAGGATGAGTGTCTTAACACTAGGTTGCTTCGATATAAACATATTGAAATAAGTTTTTTTTTTGTTTACAATTGAAAACCTAAGCTAATTATTTATTAGTCTTGTTTTATTATGAAATAAATTTAGCTTAGTTTTTTTATGGAACTCGTCATCTTCGCACTATATGTCATTTTTTTCAAAGCAATCACGCTGCATCCCGCTTATAGCATAACAACATGCTATAAGGGAACATAGTGTTAAAACACTCCGTTCTTCACTTTCCACCATTTTTAATGACGTTAGTATTGAGGGATACCAAAAAGTGTGAAAATAAAACGCAAATTGTTAACTTTATTTAAAAAGAAATAAGCCAAATGGCTATGAGTTTAATTTTCACTAGGTAGAATTATTATGTTTTAAATCATTTTCATTTCCCTATCTGTTCGACAATGCCCGGCGTTGAGTTCCGCCACCCAACAAACAATGTCCCGGCAATTGGGGGTGCTCGGAGAACGGAGTGTTTTATACAAGGTTGCCTCTACGCAGCGTGATGCAATTTGTTTTTATTAAGGTTTTCCTTTATCTTTTATAAAGTACTTAAATAGGTTATATATATATTTAATGCATAAAAAATATTTTTTTATTGTATGTTAAAATATTCTAGATATTAGTTTTAATTTCCTATATATAATTAGTATTAATTTTCTATATATAATTTCAGGTTTTACAATCATTCATCATGTGTTATATACATACAGTATATAACACTTTACAATATTTAAAAAATATATATTTCTATGAGTTATCATTTGGCCCTTTTAAAAAAGTTTTGGTTAATCTTTTTCCAGCGACCACGACTCGTCGACCGCACTATATTAAAACACTTTTTACTGTCAATATTTTAGTAATGCTTTTAATTTAATAAACATCGTAACTTCGTCTCAATGAAATTTTACCATCACTTTCTAATATAATAAGTATTTTAAAAAATAATTCATTTTATATTTAGTTTTATTTTTTAATATTCTATAAGTAAAGACGAAATGATTAATCAATATTTATGTATAGTGATAGAAATAAGTTTTTTTAGGTATTCAGGATGTGAATCTGTTAGCTTTTTGGAATTCTGGTCCTTAACAAATATCTCATATATTGTTTTATTTTTATCTTTCAGTGTTCATTTTAAGTACATGTTTTGGTTTTTGTTTAAAATGTCGAACCTTATGTATCATTTCCAAGAAAAACATTGACCTCTGTGATTTGTTTTACTTTTTTTATTTATATTAAGATAAAAAATCTATTTTAATAAGCAAATATAAACTTTGTATATGTATTCTTTGTTTTTTACTTCACCCTAAAATATAAAAAAAACAACGCTTTGCCTCGTTACCAGAGCGAAGAAATGAAATTATTTAATTTTTCTCGAGTGCCGCTTACAATCGTATGTTTGTACCTCCGCGTCACGACTGTTGTCAATTATAAACATATAATAGCAAGAGTCCTACATTAAGTTAGTTGTGGCGCACTGGGGCGGCACCCGACTGGAGGCGATCACCAGTTGGGCAAATGAAATATTGCCATCACCTTTCTCTAGTAACCAGACAGGCCGCGATATTGTATTCCACCACTCAACACGCTACGTCTCTAAGACTAGGTAGAAATATTTGAGTTAGAAAAACACTAAGTTCCCACTACCTCTCCGTCAGTTCTCTTGCTTTATACGGGTCGAAACTGCGTTAAAATTTTTTAGTTAGTTATTGAATGGCGAAATTCAACGCCACTCTTTACCTTGTTACCAAACAATATATAATAATAATGTAAGAATCATTTTTAAGATATTTCGTCAGTGGGTTAACCCACTTTCAGCCAAATTCTGAAATAATTGCATGTTGAGTGGCTCGACAGCAAAGAAAATAGAAATATAAATTTAAATAAATATTTCATTTACTCAAGTGGGGATCGCTACTCGAGGAGGGGAGGGGGGGGGGGTGCGGAAGCGTACAATCCCCCTTTTTGCCCCTGCACCACGATGGGCCTCTATTAATAAAAGTCCTAAGTAACACCTGGTGCCATTGCGCTACGACGGCCTCACTATAATAAATAGACATATTTATAAATTTACAATAGATTTATATCTTTCTAGTTGTAAATATTTAAATTTATATTTTATACGAAATTATTATTAATATATCTGTTAAAAAATATTTATTTAATATTTTTAACAGATATATTAATGTTCATTAATAATAATAAAACGCAGCTTCTCACATAAAAAAAGCAATAGACATTAATTTTCTGAGTTACCACAGTTTACTAGTTCAAGAGTTCCCTTGAAATAGTAAATTATCCGAGATAAACATAAAATTAATAGTAACATTCAATTTTAGCCAATTGATTGTTGTATTTTATCTTTTTGTACTTACATATAACTTTTAATCAAGCATAGTACTATTTATAAATAATTATCTATAAAAGTCGAAATTTTTGTTAACTGTTCTGGCAACATAATTCTTGCTGTCATAAACAGGTTTGCATTACCCCACCACACTGCAATGTTTTGACCAAATTTGTAAAACGACAATACATTTCACAATATACATACGTACTTATATATGTTAAATTTAAAGTTTTAAAAATGCCGCTCATACGCTCGGCTAGTTACAATCTGTTTGTGGAGATTATTATTCGTATTTCCTTAGTCTCAGTTTTTTGGTAAGCTACCATATGTTGATTTTATTTATTATTTATTTACCTCAAATTCTGCTTTAACGAACCAGACATTTATTAATTTTTTTGATCACTTCAAACATTTCCTGCTCTTAAGATGGTAGGATATTAGGACTATGTATTAAGTTCCCTTATTTCTGCCCCCTTTATTAGGATATTCTTGTAATGTCTTGTAATCTTGTAATTGAATACTTTGTAACACATTTTTTAGCTTTATGTTGTATACTATTCTGCACACACATAGCAGGATAAGCATGAAAATATAACTTAATCTAATAGTGATTTTTAATATTTCAGCTATATGGAATCAATGTCCCCCTTCATAAGGGTAATACCACAAACGGAATTAGAAAACAATTGTAAGTACCCTCGACATGAATCTTATGTGCCGAGTGGCATGCTGTGGTCAATAGTTGTGTCCATGCCAAGCATTATATCTTTGATAGCATGGGCTCTTTGTAATGATTGTAATGATGCATTAGAGGTAAGTTTATCCATTTTTGAAAATTAATTGCTACATTTACTACTTAGGGCTGTATATATATGCCTAGGTATTATTAACAGCCATGGGTGTAGAAATAGGGACGGCTTTGTGGACTGTGCCAACATCAGAAATTTTACTAGCAAATATGCCCTGAAATAAAACAACACTTGTACACATAGAATTTTTAAAAAAATCATCTTCAGGCTGAATCCCGCACACAGCAGGGTAGGCAGAGAGAACCTTGTGATAATTCATTACCCACTTTCCGCCGAATTCTGGAGACATTGCTTGTTGAGCGCTGGAACTTGGCCTCGACACCAGAGCGAAAAAATGAAAATATAAATTTAAATAAATATTTCCTCTTCTGGAGTGGGGATCAAACCCACAACCAGTCGATTTTGCAGAACACTTGGTGCTCCTGCACCACGACTGGCCTCATGTTTTTTAAATATAAATTATATTTTCGCTAAGTATAAAAAATATATTTACAGTTTCTACTGTCATGGTCAATGGCATTGGGAATCACCGGTGTCACCACAGATACAGTAAAATTAATAGTTGGTAAGCTTAGATTATCAATCTGCCGCTGTTATTTTTTTATATTACTACTACTCACACGTGGCTTCGCCCCCTTTAAGCTATTGTTATATTATGGGAAAATGTTGACTGATGTATAAGCAATATTACTGTAAACTTTCACTAAATCTGTTCAGTAGTTTACCTTAACGCAATTAAAATGGAATGGATTATTAAGATTTCTTTTTCCCGTGTAATAGGACGGCCGCGACCAGATTTTTTCTACCGTTGTTTCCCTGATGGAGTACAAACTGATGATTTTCAGTGCACTGGCGACATAGCCGACGTGATGGAAGGCAGGAAGTCTTTTCCTAGCGGCCATAGTAGTCGTAAGTATTTTAAATTAAATTAGATAGAAACTTATTTTCTTAATTCCCGAATTCAATATATATTATTAAAATAAAATAATGAAAATGTAATATTTATTCAATTGCCAAATTCTATAAACAAAAGTAAAATATTTTCATGTGTTATATGTAATATATATTTATTATTCAAAGCACAGCGTGGAGTTCACTATCTAAAATACAATACCTCTATTATACTGGTCGAGTAAGCATCAACTTTTTTCTCTCTTTTTAGTATCATTCTGTTCGCTCGGTATAGCGTCAGCGTGGATATGCGGGAGGTTGGGCACTATATCGAAGCGGCGGGGGTCTGGGGTTCGAATCTTGACCACGTTGGCGCCGCTATTGGCAGCCACTTGTATAGCACTGTCTCGAACTTGTGACTACCATCATCATTGGCAAGGTTTGTATAGTGGTTTTTTTTTACATATTTGATTTTGCAGTATTTTGTGTGTAGTTAGAATTAAAAATGTACTTATCCCCTACTCCTTGAAGACATCCAGAAAATTGTTTTATATAAACTTTAAAACATATTTATTATATATTTTTTTAAAGTATATAATAAATATTATAAAAATTCTTTACAGATGTCCTGGTAGGCTCTATCTTAGGATTTTCCATAGCAATATTCTGCTACCGTCAGTATTACAACCCACTATCTTCGGACATGTCCGGCATTCCCTACATAGTCTCCAAGTCTAATTTGGCCAACTATTTCAATGGTAAACCAGATATCAGCCCGAGTAAAGAGGTCAAAGAGGAATCGACGCCATTGTTGAACGGTAAAAAAGAGGATAAATGGATTTAAAAGACGCCATTTTGTTTTTATTTTCGTTTTTTCTTTTTCATAGAAAATTTTTATAATTATATTGTTTTTCTCTTGTTTAATTGTCTATTTTTCATGTATGATCAAAAATCGGTGTCTTTTTTATTTTAACTGTTCGGTTCGATCCCCACTCGAGGAAATGAAATATTTATTTATATTTCTTCGCTCTGGGGTCGAGTCAAACAACGGCGTTGAATTCCGCTAATCAACATGCAATGCCTCCAGAATTCGGCAGAAAGATGAGAATGGAGTGTCTTAACACTAGGTTCCTTCTGCCTTCCCTGCTGTGTGCGGGATACAGCGTGAAGCTGATTTAGTTTTGATTTGATTTATTTTTCCTTCATATGTAGCTAATAGCTAGCTTTATGAATAATAATTATTATTATCTGTACAAAGTTTTTTAGTAAATTTGCTTTTAATACTTAGTATTTCAAAGTTAAACTGTACTTAAAAATCTTTTAACTATTTTTTTACTTTTTTATTAATGTTGTGAAATATATTTCTTGATTTAAAATCAATATTGTGTTATGTATATGGCAAGTTTTCTTAGTGTTTTTAATTGAAAAACGTTTGAAAGTACATGCAGTGGTTATAGGTTTGTTATTTTTGTAGAGTATATAGATTTTTATTTGTTATTAAATAACAATATCAGTGTAATAGTAATTTAGGAAATCACTAGAAAATCTTAGAAAAATTTGAGACCTTTTCAGTTCGTCCACTTTTATTTAATGGGAAGATATAAGATGTAGTTCTTATGTTAAACAATATTTTTATCTTATGTTTTGTTTGTTTATATGTAACTGAAATCAAACATATCTACGAACCTTGACCGTATTTCTAAATCAATTTTTTATATCGTAGAAAAAGCATCAAATGAACGTAAACATATGAAATTATATAAAATAAAAATTGTAGATGTACAAAAAAGTGTTAGTAACATGTGACGTCATAACTTAACCAACGAAACATTACTTATACATATATGATGTCTATTTTTGCACCAATCTGTATATCTTCCTCCTGGCATTAATCAATAAAATAAAAATGAAAAAAAGGTAATAATAATGTTGTTGATATTAAATTAGTTTTTATTTATTTTTTGTATACTTATATAATATTCTGTTTGTAACATTCCAAACGATTGTGATATATAAAGTTACCGTTTTGCTACGAATTTATTTTGCATTTCAATTTGTAATAAGTATAGGTTTATATTTAAATAAATATATTTAGTATGGCGTCTTTTACTTATTGGTTGATTATACAGTACTTAGAGTTCAACTTCAATTGCTTAATGTGACCTACATACAGCGCGGTCAACGAGCTGTGGCCACTATGAAGCAAGCTGGAAATGGAAGCGCATATTTGATGTTGGGATCTTTTCGTACTTTTAATTTTTATGTAAATAATCCGACTGTACAATGCGCAAAAAGGCAGAAGCTTTACTTCAGGGCGGCCATGAGTCATCGACCTTACTGTGCATTTATTGTCATTTTTTTTTATTAAGTTTCGAATTCGAACCAACAACCATCGTTTAACATAAAGTATGTCGTCACACGTTTGCAACAATGACATCATAGAAATAAGTACTTACCAGTAAAACAAATAAGAATGTATAACTGACATTCAAAATGAAAAGTGCATAACGGGTAATCGTGGATTAATCCTTTTTGTTTTAGTTTAGTTTAAGTTGACTACTAAATGTTTTATTGTAAAACTAATGTATATAGTTTCCTTTTATTGTTATATGTGTGTAATATTATTTATTTTTGTAAAGTATTTAGAGTTTTACTCTAAATAATAATTGTGATATTATTTTGGGTCATCTTATTTGACAGATATATAATACAAATATAGTTAATATTAAAATTAACATTTTCTTATATTTTCAATATTCCTAGGGTATTATATATGAGTTAGTTATCTAAAGCGCCTAGAATCTATGCAAGAGGAAGAAGCTATACATTTAAAAAAAAGTACATTTAAGTTAGTTACCTAGGATCCCTATGTCTACCCAGTGATCTCCGGCTATACAGTTGAAGCTAAAAAATAATAATGATATCGTTTTGTATTTGTTTTTCAAATCATTTAAAATTACATTATTTTAAAATGTTTAATAATTTACAAAGCACAATGAGCATATTGGAATATATCGAAACTAGAATTATATTTAAATGTCATTATATGTAAGTAAATATATTTCATATGTTTGAGTTTAAAGCCTACAACTGTTTATAGATATTGAAGATAATAAAAATAATTTTTAATAATAATGTTGTTTTTATTAGTGGAAATCCTGAAATTTTCTCACAACTATCCTCATTTCCACTATTCTAGAAAGAAATATACGAATTCTGCATCTTTTCTTAGAAACTTTAATTTTAAAACTAACTCTGATCGTGACTTAAAAATGATAAGGATTGTCTCACCCTCTGCTGATGCACGAGAAAATGCCTTATGCAAATGTGCCTATAGTTCTTCATAGTCTACTCATATAATTAGAATATTTCCAGTAAGGAGACAAAACACAGCATTCGTTTTTGCCACTTCAATTATTAAAATCTACTAAAAGTGGAGAATGGAATGTCATACTCTTAACACAAGTCTAAGGCCATTATATGAATCTTTTCTTGCTTTTTAGTGGGCGTAAGTAATATAATTACATAATTAACCTGTATGTAAGTCCGTTTAAAACAAACATCAGGAGTTAAAATTGTCTTTAAAAAACTATGAAAATATAATATGTATTATCACAATTTCGATTTGTCAAATCAAATCAGCTTCACGCTTTAAACCGCACACAGCAGGGTAGGCAGAGGGAACCTAGTGTTAAGACACTTCGTTCCCCACTTTCTGCCGAATTCTGGAGGCATTGCGTGTTGAATATTCTCTATTAAATTAAATGAACCTTTTTTTTACACTCGAATGGTAGAAAAATATACTGTATAACGAAAATACGAAAAATGATTTAAAAAGTTAAGTCTCTAAGGCGACAATGAGCTTTTCTATGACGAACAGTCAAAGAATTAGAATATAATAAAAATAACAAAATCACGATTACTCATATATTTATAATCATTTATTTAATTGAATATTTTTTATATAAGTTACAGACATATAAAAATTAAATGCACAATATGATAGACTCAAAGTCAGATGTGACAAAACTTTTATTTCACTTTCAATTATCTTTAACTTACTTAAACAGTCTGGTTTTAAGGATTTACTTTTATGCTAATTATGATTATTAATGTTACTCACATATTTATTAATATTACATGTATTAATTAAAACTTAAAAAGATAAAAATTAGTTACTCTTTCACAATAACATTTATAGAATAAATTAACTATAAACAAAATACACAACAAACAGAAATTACACAGTAAAATCTTATTTTTCCATTATTTTGCTTATTATCTAAAACTTTTTACCATATTAGCCTTTGAGGTTCTTTGAAATCCTTCCAAATTATCTCTTTGGTAAAGAAAAGGTAGAATGTTACAGCATTTAATAAGGAATACCAAATAAATTCAGTTATAACTATTTTATATGACGGCTGAATGAATCTCAATCTTATTATAATGAATGGGACTAGAAAATATCTTGTTTCCACGAGCTTCTGGAAGACTAACACCATGAACACACTAACACAGTACGGGACCAAAAACGAAATACAGTTTTGATCTTTCAAATTATCATAAACACTGAATAATAAGAAAATGTATACAGGTATTGTTGCATATATAGCAAAATCATATTTACCAAACCATCGATTCCATATGTAAAATATATAATGCCTATTATCTGCTAATAAATATGGATGAACAATTGTATTAAAATGTATTATAATAGCAAATATGGTAGCAAAGTATAACATATTAATTTTGTTATATAACATCAATCTTATTGTACTTGTGAGCTTTGCAAGAATGTATGGTAAACCAAAGACACCGTAAAATAACAAAAAATACAAAAGCTGCGGCAAATGAATTGTCATCTGATGAGCTGATTTATCTCCTACAACTATCGAACCATTGTGGTATAGAAAAACTAGAAATAACACTAAAATAGCCACTTGCTGTATCACAACATACCAAGTTGAAATTGATATGAATGGGAAGAAATTTATGAAATATGTTGACACATGATGTTTTGTAGCTATTATAAGATCTAACATGCCGTAATAACGTTTTAATTTAGTTGGATCTATGTCATGAGCAATAAGGGATCTTTTGCCTATAATCGTTTTATTTAAATATTTATTTCCATAAACTCTTGAGCTTCTTACCAGTAAGTCTAGTAACTTATGTCCTAATACCATTGCAACCCAAACAATGTTTGTCTGTCTCATAAGAACACTCCATGTACCAACAATTAGTATTAACCATTTGCTCTTATTTATAACACAAAGTTGGGAAAATAGTAACAAAAATAGTAAGGACAATGTGTCTGTGTAATAAACATGTGAAAAAAAGTATAAGGGTGGCAAGATTGCCAGATTTAATGCCTGCATTACAATTTTTAACCTGCTTTCATTGTAATAACCATAAATAAATTTCAAAATTGATGTAAATAAAAGAAAATTGAAACTAGATGCAACTAAATTCACAAATCTTAAATTGTAAGTGTTGCAAGGGAAGTAGAAACCGACTAGAGCTGCTGATACTAAGTACAGACCGGGTAATGTGGTTATTTTTGGATCCCAATGAGAAAAGTTACCATTACAGTAAGATATGCCTTGAGGTATGTGGAATAGTTCATCAACAACTATTTTTGAAGTCTCGTTGACTTTATCGAATATAAATTTTGATGCAGAGAAGTATATACCCACTGCTATGAAAACGTAGCAGTAGTATTTAGTGCCTTTCATTGTAGAGAAATCTGGACCTGTAATAGATCAAATTTATGCATAAAAATGGAGTAAGACGATAATGACATAAAAGTGATATGAAAAAAAAAAACAAATTAGAAAAAAATAGAAATTTTTGGATAAAAATCTGTTGACACAGCACCTGAGTGTGCCGGTAAAAATGTTTAACATGATAACAATGCAATGCAACACGCATGGGCAGACTCGACCGGATTTAATACCACCCCCGGCATTTAAAACCGGCGTGAAGTAGTGGCCCTTGCCACTGCGTTTCGCATTAGGTAATGCCGGGCCCCGGTGCCCTTCATCTCCACCTTAAAGGCTGGCAACGCACCTGTGGCTCCTCTGGTGTTGCATGGGGTCGTGGGCGGCGGAGATCACTTACCATCAGGTGACCCGAACGCTCGTTTGCCTTGTCCTCTCCCATAAAAAAAAAAAAAAAAAGCTGTAAATAACCTTTAGTAAATGTGGATCCGATGAATTAAGAACGTACCATACGTGGTTTACGACTAAAATTATTACAATCTTAGATCCAAATGTTTTTTCATTCGCTTATTTATAAAAAATATGTTATTTCATTACAAGTGAGCAATATAAGGCGGCATTTTTTGACAGTTTGAAAAACTGCCCACAGTGGAAGTATTATTAAAAAATATATATTGATTTCGATACACTATGGTTTCTAATATTGATTTTATCAAACTTAAAAGTCCTATCATAAAACATTATTTTATGTTATTCAATTATATGTTTAATATTTAATATAATGTTTTATATGTGTTTAAAAATAAGTATATATATTAATTATATATCATAATATTGAATATATTCATTTATAATATTTTATCAAAAAAAATGGTGAAAATAATTCATAAAACATCACATAACATTCATAAAAAATATTTCTTATGAATAATATTATGTAGATCTTTTATTAGCTTCAAACTGTATCCCGCACACAGTAGGGTAGCCAGAGGGAAGACAGTGTTAAGACACTATTTCGCCGAATTCTGGAGGCATTGCGTGTTGAGTGGAGGAGCTCAACGCCGCTTTTGTCTCGATACCAGAGCGAAGAAACGAAATATAAATAAAGTAGATATTTCATTTTGTCGAGTGGAGATCGAGCCCACAACCGTAGCGTTATAGTCACATCCTGTGCTCCCGCGCCACGAAGGCCTCAATTGTGTAAATACCAATTTAATTTTTAAACAAATTTATTTATTTTTCACCCATTAATAATGAACTAAATAATATGCACTGTCCTCCAC